>JAUBOC010000030.1:4601958-4649472 GCA_032275365.1 Anablepsoides cearensis | reverse complement strand
TTCAGTATATTCAGGTCAGCTGACCTCATTCTTTGAGCACAAACTGTTGCTGAACCTGAACCTGACCAACTGCAGCAACCTCCCATCATAGACCTTAGTTAAATCAGGTGGATTTTTTTTGTTTTGTTTTCTACTTATCAATCATACCATAAACCTGGTGTGCTTATTATCGCGTTGTAAACCGTTTTTCCAGCGACTGTTTGTGTTACAGTGAGAAGAAGCAAAGGTTCAATTCACCACAATAACAATGACAGCGCAGCATTCATGTGAACCATTTGAGGGACATTTGTAACGTGCAGTAATGCTCCAGTCATGGCTCAATGGGAAATTTAACTGAATTCAACTACTGCTCACTAAATTTCTCTTTGCCCTGTATTTCTCCCAGTCTGACACGTCAAATTGAAACTATATATGAAATCAGGTCTAACAAGAAAGAAAGAAAAAAAGACAGACAGAGACTTTATTTAAACTGATGAGGGACATTTAAAACAAGTTGAGGAATGTGTCAAAGTCACAGTTTAATATAACCGACGCTTTCTCGTCTCCAAAGCTAAACACATAAACCACCATCTGCTCGCACCTTCAGTGGGAATAAATTGGACACATTGCTGCTATTCAATATTTCACAAAAGACATTTGCTAAAATGAAAAGATAAGCCGATTAATCTAAGACTTTAACATCGAGTCTCCAAGCACCTGATGCTGAACATGTTTTCTCTGCTGCTCTGTTAGAGATGAAGAGATAAAGTCTGCAGTCGTGTTTGAGGGGAAGCCTGGCCTCAAACCGTCGCCCCAGCATGAGGTCTCAAACTGAACACGGGCCGCGCTGCTCCTCGTCACGCTGTTTTGGACGTCTCTGCTCCTCCTCTGCAGCTCCCAACCCTCCATCTCTCAGCCTAATTCCTTTTATTTCCCCTCCAAGGTTCGACATAATTAGCCCTCCAAGCTTGAAACCTCATAGTCCTAACAGGCAATCATGTGCCAATAAAACCAAGTAAATGTTATCGAAATGATGGCAATATTGTTTGCATCACTGGCAGCAGAAGGAATAAAGTTTGGTTTTCAGAGACAAAAACAAGTGGATTGTGTTTCAGGCAGACGTTGGTATTTTGGATAAAGAATCCAAGATTGTCTGCAGAAAATGACATGCTAACATTGAGATTAATATTTACTGAATCAAAAAACAGTCTGATAACCTCCAAGTCTGCTTCATCCATCCCCAAAGAGAACATCTCCTGCCTGACCCAACTGGATCACAACAGAGCATCCTCCTGCTTTTCTATGGAGGTGTTTCAGGCATGTCTGACTGGATGGATAGAAAAATTCTTCTGAGTCAACATTTATTCAAGAATCTTTCATTTGTTTTTTTGTTTTTTAATGAAAAATATGTATTTTTACATCTGTGCCATTTGTTTCTTCAGTTTCCATCAAGTTGCTTCCACTTTGTGTTCTTTTATCTGTTGTGAAATATCCTGTCCTCTCTGCACATTGTTTCATATCATGACAGAACATACTGTACCTGTCCACCCACACTCTGGTTGTCATGTTGTCTCCTCCAGCTGACAAACACCTGACCTGTGCTGGGGTTTTTTTTTACATTTTTCCTCCACTTGGTCCCTCTTTCCAGACCCCAACTACTCACCTGCTTTATGGTGAATTAACTGTTTTGCTTATTTGCTTGTGGCTCATGTAGATTTAATTGTTCCAGGATGTATCATGATGACTGCTGGGATCCTGAAGGCTTCAGGATTTGAGTGAGAGACAAAGAATTAGTGCTTAGTTTAGTGTTTCAGGTGTCAAACGTGACATTTTCTTTAGTTTTTTTGCGCTTTAAGCTACATTGATTTTTTTCATTGAATTTTTCATCACTTTTCAATAAAGCTGCTTTTCTTTTTTAAACATCTTCAAAGTAAAACAGTGAGCACCAACTTTTACTCTGACCAAATAAGAAGTTTTATTTATGTATTTATCTGTGCAGTTCCACTGAATGTTTCTTTAATTTTTCTTTTTTCTTTTAGTGTTTTGTTCAGCTTTTGGGCGGAGAGACGTCTTTACATTACTTTTAATGAAACTATATTGTTTTTTAATGGCTCACATGAAGGATCGGGTTTATTAGGGGGATTTAGGCGAAAATGAGACACATTTTGGTTGGCTGTTAAGAATTTCTTTAAATCAGCACTGAAAAATAGTTTTAGCTGAAAAACTTGTTTTGGCTGAAATAAAACAAGAAAAATGGCTTAAAATAACCACAAAATTTCAGTTTGAATTATTCATTTTTCAGCTTTAAAGTTTGGAAAGGTATTTTAAAGAAATATTTATAGGTTTATATATTTTTACTTGTTTTTAATAAAGTCATGAGTTAATTTATTTACGTTTCTAGAACTGCAGCACTGGATCAAACGTTTTACCCATGAGAAAAAAAAACTGACCACTCATCTCTTCTGTAAAATATCAGAGAGGGTTGTTTCAGGTTAGCTGCAAACTTCTAAAAAAAAACTTCAATCTTTTTTTTCATAAGTTTTAACTAAATTGACCCAACTTTAATAAAATCTGCAATCATTACTGCTCTCCACCAAGAAAGTGTCATGCTTTGTCTTTGTTTGGGGTGTCTGTTAGCAAAATATCTCACGAACATAAGGACGGAGTTGCAACAAACTTAAGCTTAAATGTGATGTGGTAGTAGCTGAGAGTCGTCCCTCACAATGTGGTGCAAACTGCACACAATGTTGTTTCCTAGGTTTAACCAAAACAGCTACCACTCCAGAGATCCTCCTCAGTGCAGGTCCTCAGTCCTGGAGGACCAGTATCCTGCAGGTTTAAGTTGTTTCCCTGCTTTTATTCCTTTTAATCAGTCGTTCATTCAGATCAGGTGTGCTGAAGCAGCAAAACATTTAAAACACAGTGGTCCTCCAGGACCAGGACTGAGGTCCACATAGCCTAAAACTCTGGCATGAAATGTATGAAGAAAAATCCTTTAATATGTAAAAAAAAAAAAAAGACAAATCTAAGATATTTTGACACTGACATGTTATAAACCAAGCTGGGTTTAGACTTCAGCATCCTCGCTTCTTGATCTCTGCTCTGTTTTCAACCACACAACATAAGAACAGAGGAGATTATTGGAATTTGAGTCTATTTCTGGATGAGACTGTTTCCCTGAACTCAGCAGAGTCCAACATGCAGCCCAGCACCTCCCACAGCAGACAGACACCAACATCTGGGGGTTGAACATAATTATTTTCTCTCTGTGTTTAACTGTGTATATGTATGTGTGTGTAAGTGTGTGTATGTGTGTGTGTGTGGGAAAAGGTTCATTCATCCCAGACTCCTGATGCGCAGTCAGGAGGAGCAGCCGTGCGTGGAGCGCTGCTCCTAAACGTCTCCTCCCCTGTTCCTGCGGTGTTCAGGCTGCTTCTCCTGCTCCTTCCATCGCTTCCTTGTTGTGCCAAACCTGCACCCACACCGCCAGAGTAAGACCAGACTTATATTTGCACATAACACCACTCCTCTTTCTCTCTCTCACACACTCTCTCTCTCTTATCCTCCTGTCCGCCACCATCCCTCTGCTTCATGTCCATCTTGTCCTGATCCGTGTGCCGTTTGCGTCCTCTCACCTCTCCAGCATCCATGTGCGGCACCGCGTCACACTGAGTTTATTCATAGGCTGGATACTAAAGGCAAACAACTTACATCGTTTTTTATTATTAACAATAATATTTATATTGTTATCAGCGTTGTGAAATTGACTGAAACAAGCGAATTTCGTTTATTATTATTTTTACGCATCAACAATCGCACGTAGTCTGGAGAGGAGAGAGCAGGGGGGGTTTCAGGGGGGGTCGGATGAGGTGGGGGGGGGGGGGGGGATCTGAGGAGGTTTTGTTGAAGGCGGCGCGTTGAGGATACAAGGAGAACTAATCGGACCGGGTTAAGTTTGCTGAGGTCTAGGAGGGGAAGGAGGAGGGGGCGCGCGGTGGAAGAAGAAGAAGAAGAAGAAGAAAAAAAAAAAAGAAAAACCCATAGCAGGAGCGTGGAAAGCTGTACGCGTCATTTCCAAGGCAGCAGCGCAACAAGCAAGCAGCCCCTCCAGCAGCCCGCTGCGTGGATGGCACACCGGGTGGAAGTGGTGCAGGGGGGAGGGAGATCCACGCTGGGACCAGGATCCAGATGAGGATCGGGGGCTCTCTGTGTGTGAGTATCTGTGGGACCGTTGTGCGCAACTGGACCTGTGTGTTTTCTCCTCCATTTATTTATTATTTATTTTTTTTTATTATCTGCAAGTTCCATTCATCACATCCTTTGTGCATTCTGTGTGCTTCTGTTGTGAATTATTTGCATTTTTTTTTCTCCTTCTTCCACCACCTCCAGTTGCTGAATCAGCTGGCATCTTTGGGTTGGGACGTGTCTATTATAAGAAATGCAGCTCGAGTTTATGTAATATTGCTCAAACTTTCATTATTGGGTGTATTAATTACAGACGACTTGTCTTTCAGAGCAAAATGAGAGATAAGTTCATCTCCTGAGGCCACAACTTCTACACCGGGCTGACTGACCGACAACTGCACCCAGGTGAGCAGCAGACTCATAATAATAAAAAACTGGCTTCATAACTGCAAACACATAAAAAAGCCTGTTCCTATATGAGCAAGTTTTTTCCCTCTCTCTGGTCTCTGAAGCCCACAGCTGCATGCAGACCAGCAGCGTCTCTACCTCTGTTGATTTTATATTCATGGTTTTGTGTTTTCTTTATTTTCTTTCCCCACCTTCTTGTTCGTACTTTCTCCTAGCAGCAGAGATGACATTTTTAAAGACGCCTCATCACCATTTAATGAGCACACAGAAACATACTCAAAACAAGAGCGAGCATCCAAATGACTCATTATGTACAAGTGTTTATTTGCCAAGCCTAAGTCTTTGTTCAAGCAGGCTAAAAAATAAATAAAGAAATACTTAGGCGTGAAATTATTCAGACGAAATGACTTTAAGCTTTGGTCAATTTTTAGTGGGGTTTGTGTCTAGAATGAGAAGAATACATATTACAAATCGCCTTAAGCCCGACTCATTTCAGAAAAACCTTGAAAATAAAGTTTTGTACAGTCTAATGAAAGTGTTGTGGTAGACAAATGTCGGCCATCTTGGTGCACATCGAATGATTAGTTTCTCAGAGTTTCATAAAAATTAAATCAGTAAATCGTGAAATATTTTGCTAACAGACACACCAGGTCACCTCCGATGCTCAAGTTTTAATCTTGTGCACTGATTTGCACTTGGAATATGTGATGTGAGTGACTCTCAGCTGCAACAACTTCAGATTTAAGATAAAAATCTGTAAACCTGACTGAGTTGGAGCTACTTTTGTGTTTTTTTTATTGTCAGTTAGCTCTGGTGGCCATCTTGAATTGGGTTAGCTTCAACAGTTAATTAGTTGTAGATGTACGTCCAGTAATTATTTTCTTAAAGTTTAACAGAAATTCACGCACTGGTTCATGAGATGTTTTGCTAACAGGCCAACAGCATCCTTAAAGAGTTGATGGCAAAATTTTAAACAAATGTCCCACTTGATCTGTTAGCACCCACGGAGTAAACGTTATGGATCAGTCTCAGCTAATACTTTACCAACTTTTAGGTCAATATATGTAAAATTGACTGTGTTGGAACCACTTCTGTGTTTTTTAAATTCAGTTAGCTGTGGCAGCCATCTTGAATCAGGTTGACTCGAAAAGATGATCAGTTGTAGAGGGCCATCCAGTGATTACTTCCTGGGAGTTTCATTGAAATCTATGTAGTGGTTTGTGAGATATTTTGCTAACAGACACATAAAAACGTGCAAAAACAATAATAGATTATTAGCATCCCTGGAATCAGGACAATGTATTTAAGGTTAAATATCTTAGTCTGTGCATTTGTTTGTGCTGCAGATATGTAAATAAACCAGACTTGGCCTTAGTACGGCTGTAATGCGTTTCACTGAACACATTCTGCCTCAATACTGTGGGAAGAAATGTTTCTAATCTAGCTTTTCCACCAGTTGGAAAGCTTGCTTTTGCCATAGAAACGTCACCCACTCACACATTTGTGCAGCGCTGTGTGCCAGATGAAGTCACTCGTATTCGGTTCGATTTCATGCATCTGCATTTGAGGACGACTGGGTTGTTCTCCGACCTGCTCGCCGCTGTCCGTGATGCTGACCTCGCCGGCGCTCCTCGCAGTGCGGAGATTGTTGTGTCTCCACAAACAATAATTCATCTGCCGTTTAATTATGAGACCCACAGAAACAACAACTAAATTTATGTCGGCGTCCGTGTCTTACCGCTTCTTCCCTGAGAATGATTCTCGAAAGGAAACACGCACTCCCATTATAGGTCAGAGTGCAGGCTGAGGCTCGTCTCCGCTGCATGTCAATGAGAGCGTGTGCTGAGCAGAAACCAGTCACCTCCACCCCGCTGTTCTCAGGAAAACCTGTTTTTGAGAAATTAATGCTCTGATATGCAGACACCAGAATAAACTAATAGACATTTTTTGTGTCTTTTGCTCAGCTTCAGATGTTAATCCTCTGAATAGTATTGATGCCGCAGAGTGAATTATTCATTCAAGCTGCTAAAATGCTGCTGCCAAGAAAACCACTGTGGAATTAGTTTAAGTTCTCCCAGGATGTAGCTTAAAATCGAGGTGTTTACCGCATTTTAGTATTAAACTCTGTTTTCCCTGCTGCAGCTCAGATGCATGAAGGTTTTTTTTTTCTCCATCAGTAAAGATTATTTTTAAACTCTGCTCTAAGTTGACTATGTGTTGGCTTTAGTTATTTCCCTTGATACTACAAGTTCCAGGGAGTAACAGTTTTCCTCTGTTCTTTGGGCACAATGGACACATTATACAGTTTGTGTAGGTGTTTGACCAGATGGTTCAATACCAGTGACTCAACCATAAGTAGGTGCTGATATTTCAGTTCGGACCAACCAAACTGTCAGATCCTACATCATTTGCATACAAAAGAGCCTCGACTCTGAGTGCTACAGTTGAACCTTTGCTTCTCTGGGTTATTTCAGGAACAAAAAAATGAACATGCAGTGGTGAGCACCGTTCCGCTAATCTGCTAATAGCGGAACTAAAAGCGTCAAAAAATATAAAATAAATAACATTAACAATATTTAAACAACAAATACAAAAAATTGACTATGTATAAATAATGGTAGAGATAGTATTTGCTTTTTGTTGTTTAACTAGCTTCAAATGATATTTAGAAAAATACAAACTTGTTCAAAGAAATGCTTTCATTTTGAAAAGGGTAAACAGGAAGTTAGACAGACCTATAACTGCTTTGGATTGGCCGATTTGTCGCAAATGATTCCACCCATCTTCAAATTATACCAATAGAACAGGTTTGTGTCAGTCTCACCAGTCTTCAACTAAAATGAAATGAAGGTGTGTGCAGTGTTAGAGGTTAGCGATAGCTTCCGCTTATTATTTTATCTATTTTGTGATTTAGTGTTAGCAGAGCTAACATTATTGTTTGGCAAATTACCTCGCTACCAGTGGTGGGCACAGTTCCCCTAAAGCACTAAAGCACTAATAGGGGAACTAATTTCCTGATTAGTGTTTTAGGGCTTTTGCTAATTTTAGAATTTATTGGTGGATTAGCACTTGCTAAATTTATAGGCACTAACTGAGGTCTTTAAATTTTATTGATCAATAATATTGTTAAATGCTGAAGGTGAAAGCTGCATTTTGTTCAAATGTGTGTCACTTATTTACTAGGTGACAAATTGACAATAAAATAACTCAAATAAGGCCATGGAATGTCAATGATAAGGCTTATGAGAGCAACATGGCAACATGTGACTCATGTTGTCTGTTGAAGAATTTTCCATTGGTCAACTGTTTTTTTTAGTGCTTTAGAATTAGATTTGCTATTTTTTTCAGTGTGTTAGTGCTTTAGAATTAGGGGACCTAAATATTTCAGTTAGTGCTTTAGGGCTAGTGGAACTAATCTTTAGATTAGTGCTGCCCACCACTGGTGGCTATTGTGAAGCTCACTTTTTGGTTAGCTGTGCTCATAACTGTGAACATGATTTTATCATCTGATCCAGATTTGCTTCTTTTTCTTTCTTGCAGAGGTTTCTTTGGATGTGACACCCGTTGAGTTTCAGCGCCTGAAGAGTGGAAACCCTGTCAGTGCACCATGACTGTCAGCCCGTGTCTTTTCATTTCTCTCCTGCTGCTCCTTCACCCAGGAGTCACTCATTTATCGGATGGCAGTTTTGATCATGAAGACATCGGCGGTAGCGTCCCGGGGAACTGCTCCAGCGAGGACAACTGCTCTGAGGGCGTGGTTCTGCCCATGTGGAACCCCCAGAACCCTGCCGTTGGCGACAAGGTGGCTCGTGCCATTGTATATTTCGCAGCTCTCGTGTACATGTTCCTGGGCATGTCCATCATTGCCGATCGTTTCATGTCTTCGATCGAGGTCATCACCTCGCAGGAAAAGGAGATCAGCATCAAGAAGCCAAACGGCGAAACCACCACGACCACCGTTCGCATCTGGAACGAGACCGTCTCCAATCTGACGCTGATGGCTCTGGGTTCGTCTGCACCAGAGATCCTGCTGTCCGTCATCGAAGTGGTCGGCCACGACTTTGAAGCCGGCTCGCTGGGGCCCAGCACCATCGTGGGCAGTGCTGCGTTTAACATGTTCATCATCATTGCCATCTGCGTCTACGTGGTGCCGGAAAACGAGGTGCGCAAGATCAAACACCTGAGGGTGTTCTTCGTCACTGCAGCCTGGAGCATCTTTGCCTACATCTGGCTGTACCTCATCCTGTCCGTGTTCTCCCCTGGAGAGGTGGAGGTGTGGGAGGCGGTCCTGACATTCCTGTTCTTTCCCCTCTGCGTGCTGCAAGCCTGGATCGCAGACCGCCGCCTGCTCTTCTACAAGTACGTCCGCAGGCGCTACCGTGCCGACAAGACCCGTGGCATCATCATCGAGTCCGAGGGAGACGCCATGTTCACTAAAATGGACTTGGAGATGGACGGGCAGGGCTCAAACTCTCACGGCCATAACAAGGAGGCTCTGGACGGGATGCTGGAGGGGGTGGAGGAAGGTGGAGGGACGAGCGCCGAGCAGGACCAGGAAGAGGAGGCCCGTCGGGAGATGGCGCGCACGTTGAAGGAGCTAAAGCAGAGGCACCCAGAGAAAGACATGGAGCAGCTGATTGAGATGGCCAACTACCAAGTGCTGGTCCAACAACAGAAGAGTCGGGCCTTCTATCGGATCCAGGCCACGCGCATGATGATCGGAGCCGGGAACATTCTGAAGAAGCATGCTGCCGACCAAGCCAGGAAGGTGGTCAGCTGCCACGAGGCCAGTGGGCAGGAAGAAGACCCCCACACCATCTACCTGCAGTTTGAGTCCTCTCACTATCAGTGCTTTGAAAACTGCGGTTCCTTAAAGCTCTCTGTGAGCCGGCATGGAGGCGAGGCTGGCTGCACAGTGAAGGTGAAATGAGTCATCACAGTACTGTAAACTGTTTATAACTGGTTGATGTATAAAATATCATCCAAGGTTGTTTCTCTTTGCCACACAGGTGGACTATCGGACAGAGGACGGGACTGCCACCGCGGGCTCAGACTACGAGTTCGCCGAGGGCACTTTGGTCTTCAAGCCCGGCGAGACGACGAAGGAGTTCACCGTGGGCGTCATCGACGACGACATCTTCGAAGAGGACGAGCACTTCTACGTACGCCTCAGCAACCCCCGTATCGTCCACCGGGCCGAGGTCTCCGTCCTGGAGCCCAACTCCATCACCTCCAGCAACAGCACGGTGGGCCTGTCCTCCCACGTCCCGCCAAAGGCCGCGCTGGGCAACGCCCCCGTCGCCACCGTCACCATCTACGACGACGACCACGCCGGCATCTTCACGTTCGAGAGCAAGTCCACGCGGGTCAGCGAGAGCGTCGGGAACATGCAGGTGAAGGTGCACCGGACGTCCGGGGCGAGGGGGAAGGTGGCGGTGCCGTTCCACTCCGTTGAGGGCACGGCCAAAGCCGGGGAGGACTACGAAGACGTTTCTGGGAAGCTGGAGTTCCAGAATGACGAGACCATGTGAGAACCACTTCCTATTTTTTTTAAAACGCTGTCTTGTTGCTCATCTTAGCTTGATCAAACGTCACACATCGGTTATGCTAAACAGTGCAGCTAGATTACTGTACGTTATCTATTCTAGTAATGGATGAAAGGTCTATTTTTATGAGTCACGGATACGTTTGCTGGGAGAAGTTTAGATGTTTCGGGTGGGGGATGAGGTAGGAGGATAAGAGGATGTAATTGTGCAGCAGATAATGACACATCGTGGCTGATGTAAAAGAAGAAGCAGAGGAACCGATCCATGAATAAAGAGTTAAAACCTTGGTATTTTAAACTTTATTGTGATGCTGCAGGATAGACATTTCTGCAGGAATCAAAAGGAAGTGCAATTTGAGCGACAAAGAGTAGCGGGGGGAGGGGTGATCAGACGGGCGACTTTGCGCCGGCAACGAGGAAGGGATCGAGGGCTGAGCGGCTCCTGAGAACAGGTGTGTGAGATGAAGCCTGTGTGATTATTTCAACAAAACGATACGTGGATGCTGCAGCGGAGAGGCAGATGAAAAAAAAGATCAACGGAGGAAGAGCGCTCAACGAGAGTGAGCGAGAGCTAAAAGTGGGATGCGTTCCAGCTTTTCTCTCGTACCCCAGCGTGGCAGGCAGGGTTGGCTGAATGATGTCTACATGAGCCGTGTTTGCTTTATGACAATACGAGCTGTTATTTTTCTCTCTCTCTCTCTCACTTAAAAGAACAAACAGAATGACCTCAAATATGTCAGGTTCATCGCAGAATGATTTGCAGCTCAACAAAAGGACAGAAGAATACCGAGTAAAATGTGCGAGCCGAGCCTCTGTGTGCGCGAGGAGAATTTCATGTGTAGGTGTTCTGAGTGGGCCGGCTGAGTGGGAGTGAAGGCAGGTGAATACATGGTGTCAAAGAGAAAACAGAACTCCCTGCTTCTCTGTTTTGCCTCACAGTGGAGGAGAGATTTGAAGAGATACGGCCGTGTGTTTAGCAGTTTGCTTGTTCGCATGCATCTTTAATGATAATGTTTTCACCTCTGTCTATATGTGTGTGTGTGTGTGTTTGTGTTTGTTTTTGTGTAAGTGTGAGTGTGAGAGAGAGAGAGAGAGAGAGAGAGAGAAAGAGAGAGGTGTGGTAGCTCAGTGGTCAGTGTCGCAGCCCTGTAATTCTGAGGCTGCAGGTTTGAGCCCAGGTTGTGTCAGGCAGTGTTGAGTTAGTGGCAAGAAGGAAGGAGCTCAAAGACCAACTGTGTGCTAGGTCTGTCTGTTAGCAAAATATCTCATTTGCCATAACATGAGTTTTATTGAAACCAGGCTTTTAGCTAGGGTTTTGGAAGAGGACCTTTACACCAAAAAGGGCTCGACACACGGGGAGCGATAGCGATGGCAACGTTGCGAATCGCGCTCTCCGGTCGCTTTTCTTCACGAAATTTGATTGGTTCTTCTACAGCCTCTTGTAAAGGTTAATGCAGAAAAAGGGGGTGTGCATTACGGATGTGTAAACTAAACAAATCTTGCCATGCTAATGAAAAACAAACGCACACCAAGATACGATTTTATGAGGAAAAACTTACCAGATAACTTCACCCTGGCGCCAACAAAGTCCCATAAAGCTGCCTTTTTGAGAAATCACTTGGTGAAGGGTCTTATAAAACTGGAAGGTTTGACAAAGTTAAAATAGCATTGAAAGTGTTAGCTAACTCCTCTCATTGGTCAGTCAATGAAACCCTCGCTGATTGGTTGTACGCCATGTGACAGTGACAAAAGTTGAAAATTTTTCAACTTTCATATGTCGCGTTGCAAGCTCACGTGTGCACGTCTACGTGCACGAGTGAAAAATTTCACATGCACAATTTTTGCCGGTTGCTTGGGTGGATGTGAGCGATTGTCGCCTCATCGCACAAGTTCCATAGGAAATGAATGGAGAGCGAGCGACGTCGCCTCCCGTGTGTCGAGCCCTTAAGCCAGTGGACAAATTCAACTGCCCCCCAGGAGATTAAAGCAACAAAAACTACCAAAGCAGCACGATGAATCAGTGGTTACCACTGATGCCTCACAGCAAGAAGGTCATGGGTTCGTTCCCTGTTACAGACCTGGGGTCTTTCTGTGTAGTGTTTCATGCTTCCATGGGTTTTCTCCAGGTTCTCCTGTTTCCTCCCACGAACCCAAAACATTCCTGTTAAGTTACCTTCAGACCTTTCAAAAGAGATCTGTGATTTCATTGAGGTTAGCCTGGTTAAATAAAATTTACTAAAGTTGTAAAACTGCTACCCACCTCCGATATCCACGCCTGGCTCAGTTTTTTCTTTACGTCACGTGTCAAACTCAAGGCACGTAAGCCTCGACTTTGTCGTAGTGTCTTAAAGTAAGTTTATGCTGCTTTAAAGCCAGCATTGATCGTAAACTCCCATAATGCATGGGAATTTCCTATCAGAAAGTTTGAATTTAGAATTCAAGACTTTCCACAACTCAACATATATATTTCATTAGGTGTAGGTGCACAGCCAGTAAAATCCGCTGTGCCGCATTTTCACTGGCTACTACTGCTGTGGCTCAGTTGTACTAGGAAGTTATGAATTTAAACTGTTCAGAATTCAAGATGGCATCTGGTCATTACATCTCAGCAGTGAGTGAAACTTACATTTTATAAAAGGTCGTCGTGTTAAAACACTGTTTCTATGCAGTTATTGTTTGTTAGTGGTGCTCGGCCGTAGTGAGAAGATGAGAAATGTGTTGTTTTGTGTTTTATTGAAATTAAACACAGTTTGTTGAAGTTAATTACAACTGACCCTTTGAGGCCCACCATAACATGCGTTTGACATCCCTGCTTTATGTCAAGCACCCAGCTTATTATTATAGCCAAACACATAAATGATTATAACTCTGGCAAATCTTAGAGATTTTAAGCTAAAGTATGGTAGGTTTGTAGCTAAGCACTAAAGTTTGCTTAACATTTTTGTAATTACCTACAGGAGTCAGCCTGGTCTGTCTGCTACCAAAATATCTTATGAAGCACTGGATGGATTTAAATAAAGTTATCAATAATTCATGATGGCTGCCACAACTTACTGACATAAAACACACATAAAGTGCTATAACTCAATTAATTTTAAAATTTGACATATGAAACGCCATCTCCAACACCTCCTGCAACAGCAACTGACTGTTCAACTGTGTTTGTCTGTCACCAAAATATCCCATCAATTGCTGGAATAAATTTAACTTATTATTAGATGTGTACATTTAGTTAACTCATAAGAAGATGGCTGCCACCAAACCACATATTTGACATTAGCAAACTCAAAAATGTACCAATATTTTTAAATAGTGACGAAGTAGTAGCTTGCAAATTAGACGATTCCGGAACATTGTTTTAATTAAAAGATTTGCTCAAAATGGCTAAAAGTTTCTCTTTTCTCAAAATAAAATAATTTTAGTTTCCTACTCCAGATGAAAGGTGTTAGATGATGTGAACTGCGAGGCATGTAATGATATTTGCCTTGCTATTATTTACACACCAGCCTGTGTGTTTATGGTTAAGGGCAAACTGGTGCTGAATCCACTTTAAACTAACGTCAAGCAGAATATCACTCCAAAGGAGAATTAAAAAAGAGCTTCTTTAGCATCTAGAGCAATTAAAGGGAGTGAAGAGGGGTTAAAGAAGTCCCCAAAGTTCTGAGCGCACTGCAGACAGCTACGAGGCTGCGGATAATGAGTCCGGGATGTGTAACAATGTGAGATGAGAGGCAGACAGCTTGTATCAGCATTCAGATGGAGGCTGAGCTGGAGCTAAAACTCTGAACCGCAGATCTCAGATCCCGCTCCTAGATTGTAGCGAGCTCAGAGCGACGCGAACTTTCCGTCAGAGTCATCATGCAGCAGAAGTGAGCGAGGACCAGAAAGAGCAGGATCCACCAGAGATGCACAAGCAGAAGCTGATGAAAGGAGGCAAGATGCAGATGTAAGGGAAAACGCCAGCACTGTGCTCAGCTTCTCCTGCGCCCCTTAGATTAAAAGGCGAGTCAAGGACTTAAAGGGGGAGTGCAGCGGGGCTTTGATCATCAGTGGAAATGTTTGACTCAGATCTCGAATCCCAGTGGGCTAGTCTAGTGTAGTCACAGCAGCGTTCTTATATTTAGACCTCAGTTTTTTAGAGTAAATAATTTTGAAACATCTGAATGAAACTGCGAACTCTTTCCATGAGACACCTGAGGCTGTTTATTAAGGGAGCTTCGATGCTGAAGCACCCTTATTATGATCCGTCCATTATTCTTCTATTGTTGACACAAATGTTGATTTGCTATTCTTCTTGCAGTAATGAAAGAAACTCATAAATATGCAGCTTGATTGTGAATTGCACGTTATGGCTTATAGTAGCAGGATGATGTCAAAAAATGTAAAAGCTTTCCACAAAAGCAATGGGATTTTGATAAAATAATAAAAACAACAAGTTCTGTTTGGAGCTCTGGAGCTCAAACATACAGAACAAATATCATTCAGAATTTAATCAGGTCACAGAGAGTTTGACTTTATAAAATGTTACATTTTGATTTATCTAATGCTTTTAACACAACCATAGTCCCACAATCTTCATTCTTCTTCTACAGCTTATTGTAATGTTTGCATTTTAATTTTTCACCCAGTCTGTCTCACTGGTTCTGCACTGAGTTTGACCTTAAATCCCTTTAAAATGCAAAGTGCATGATTTCAGAGTCTCATTGGTTTCCATTGTATCTGAGCTGAGAATTTGTTTTTCAAAATTGAAAGGATCTTCCTAACATGCATTATACCCTACAGTAAAAAGATCAAATCATCAATCATCAAAATACCTGCATATCTGCTGTGTCAAACTCTAGGCCCATGGGCCAAATCCGGCCCTCCTTAGCAATTTATCTGGCCCCAAAGAACATGCACCCCAATTTCAATTAAGTTGGGATGTTGTGTAAAATATAAATAAAAGATGATTTACATATCCTTTTTAACCAATGTTCAATTGAATCCACTACAAATACAAGATATTTATTGTTCAAACAGATAAACTTTATTGTTTTTTGCAAATTTATCTTATTTTGAATTTGATACCTGCAACACATTTTTAACAAGTCGTGGCAGGGGCATGTTTACATCTGTGTTACATCACCTTTCTTTTTAACAACACTCAGTAAGTGTTTGGGTGGAATTATTTTCCATTCTTGCTTGATGAACAACTTCAGTTCCTTAACAGTCCGTGGTCTCCAGATCTTATTCATTGGGAGACAGGTCTACAGGCAGTCCAGTCTAGTACCCACACTTTTTTACTATGAAACCACGCTGTAGGAACACTTTTTTTTTCACCGTCTTGCTGAAATAAGCAGGACATCCCTGAAAAAGACATGGCTTAATGCACCCCCATAACAACAGAGAGACTGGCTTTTGTACTTTGAGCTGATAAATATCTGGGCAGTCCTTTTAATCTTTGTCCCAGAGGACACTACAGACACAATTTCCAAAAACAGTTAGAAATGTGGACACGTCAGACCACAGGACACTTTTCCACTTTGAGTCAGTTCATTTCAGATGAGCTCAGATCTCGATCAAGTAACTATGCTGTGGGGCGGAGCTCGGCTGCAGACTGAGCCTCTGGGAGGAGCTTTGTACAAATGGGCGGAGCTTTAGGCAGCTTCACGGGGCTACCCCAAGACATTCAAGGATTTCTAAAACATGCATGAATGAGTCAAAGCAACACTCTATGTTTTTGATGAGGGAAAAACATTATAACATGAGTTCAAGCTCCAAAAAAGTTGATTTTGTGTAACACCTCCACTTTAAAGCCAAGAAAAATAAGTTGAAATGTTTCAGTAATCTTTGATTTTGGTGAGAAATAAAACCGATCTAACTCCTGATGATGAACTTGCAGATGTTGAATCACTGACTCGAGTAAAATTCACATATTTTTCCTGCGTTTTCTTCTTATTTCAAAATCAAATGATTGGATTCTTAGTGAGTTTTTTTAAATGCATCACTAAGAAATAATGATTGAAAAAGTTGTTCTTTTTAAACTTGGTATTTTTTCTCTATCTGTTGAGTCATGTTTATTTTAATGTTCTAAACTACACATAATGTATTTCTGTAAGCATAATTTATTAACTTACGACCAATATTTTTATTATTATTCCATAAATATTAACAGAGATTGACCTGTGGCTTTGACCATTTTTTAATTTATGCCTACTTGTGTAGCTGAGTAACTTCTCAGTTCTTAATGTAGAAGTTTGTTGTTTTTCAGCCCATTGTATCAAACTCTCTTAGATATTTTTACTTCTTTATTCCGATGCTAGATTGAGACCAACTCTCCTTTTGATGTGTTTATTTGTTCATCATCATCACTGAAAAAGAAATGTTGGTGAAACACCATCACCGCAGCTCAATCATCATGAAGCATTTCAGTTTTGTTTGTTTTTGTGTCTCCGAGCTGATAAACTCTCCACACTCCTTGTTATAAATGTGAGCCGGTGAACCTTGCTGCTGCCAAAGTTCATGTTTGAAACAGAGCTGGCTTTTCTTACCCGAGTGTTTCCCCCGAGCGATCGGGACAAAGAGCTAACACTCTGCAGCGGGCCTCCGGGCTCCTCCGTGTGTGTGTGTGTGTTAGTTACAGCATCTCGGCCTTTTGTGTGTCTTCTCTCTTCCCTGTCGATGTCTGAGCGCAGAGGAGGAAGCCAAATGTTTAAGCTTTTGACTCGGAGCCAGGAGGAACGGGTTTTAAATCTCCGCATAATAATTTACCATCTAAATTCGGCGCCACAGCAAATAGATGAGGATGTACAGACACAAACATCTAAATCAAAATAAACAGGCCGACACAGAAAGCCATTTTGCGTTCTGTGTTTATGGATTAGAGGAAAAATCTGCACAGACACTTTGAAGCCTGATCGCACCACGGGCTCGCATCTGTTTCTGTTTGAACCTCCGAATGCAACGGCAACGTACACCCGTCACAGCTGAAGTGGGGAAACGGAAGCAATTACACAAGTTATGATGAAAGAGACTGGAGGGAATCATTCCTGGAGAGAAGAATTTATTCCCCGATACTTTTTTTTTTTATTTCTCCCTCCTAATGTCTCCACGATCAATAACGTCCTGAACTTTCTGAGGAAGGTGAGATGCTAAAAGAGGAGCAGCAGAGTCCGAGTTAAGCTTCACAGCAGCTGCTTGCAGCTCACAAATCATCCGTTTCTTCTGGTCCAATTAAGGGTGACAGAAAGCTTTGCTCCATTAAAGCAGCACTAATGTGAAGGAGCTTCTCTTGTAGTTTATGCACAAAGTCTAATTTTATTCTTGATATAATTACTCCACTTTTTAAAACCACAGCCGGAGACATAAATACAAAATGTTTTGCAGAAACTCTTTGAAGCATTGCTGGGTGCAATTGATTTTCCTCGGCAAAAATTAGTTTAATAAAAACAACAAATAAAACTCCTGCTCTTTTTGTTGTTTTTCTATTTTATGGGTTTACATCTCAGGACATGTTGAAAACAAAGTGATTCCCTCATGTCCTGGAGTGGTGATCCCAGCCATTTCACCCCAAGGTTAGACTGTGCAATGCTCCAACAAACTGCACAGCTGACTCATTTGGTCCGCTTTAAAAGGACCAGAGTTTTTTCCCACATTGGACCCGTCGGACCTTTTATGCTCACTCATGTGAAACCTGGTGTGGACCCAAAAACCAGACTGAGACCCATTTTTGAGGGGGTTTGAGTGCGGTTCTCTTCTGTAAAGTACTTTTACACACTCTAAGAAACTAAGTTTTGAATTTACAGAACCAAACATTTTTTCTTTTTGCTTTATATTTATTCAACCAGGCTTGTGACATAACTTGGTTCAGTAAATTCAACATTTTATTTTTTTAGAGTCCACAAACAACTCAATTCACGATGAGTTTGGTCATATTTATATTTTTAATGCCTATGAGTAACTAGGAGTTAAATTTTAAAGATGGAAGCAAACGTGTAGTTTTCAGTTAAATGGTACGGAATAAAAGTAAACATTAAAGTGCCTGTGACATGTTTATATTTCAAATACAAAAAGTCAAAGAAAACATGGTTTTAACAGTGGAAATTACTTTATTTTGATAATGGGCCTCATTTTGATGAAAAAAAAGGGATTTATTTTTAAGAAAATTAACATAATACACATGATTTTTCCTATTTTGTCTCATAGCTGGCATATTCTCTCTGGAATTTGGCTCAGCCAAAGTTATACAGGAAGTGACATCAAAGGGGAACTCTTTAAGAAAGGAAACTCTCTTTTTCTATTTGTCTTTGTTTATTGAAACAATCTTATTTAAACTCTTCTTCAACTCAAAACTATCTAAAGAAACATCAGATTCTTCTCTAATTTTTGTAGCATCGCTCTGTTCACATGCAGACATTCCCCTTTGACATCACTTCCTGTTTCTTTACATGCAAATATTTCAACAACTTTTTATCTCAATGGCGTAAAATTTGTTTTGCAATATGGTATCATTGTTCTCTTTCCAAAAATGCATTCATGTTTATTACAAAAATTTGATGTCACAGGCACTTTAAAGAAATTAGTTACCTTAAGTACTGTAACAAAGTAAATGTACTTAACCTCTGGTGATGGATTGTACAAACCAATGGCGTGTAAGATGGGTATATATTTATCTGTCTTATCCAGCCACAATTAAATTCACTCTATCCAGGAGGAACTGTATGTGTGGAAAGGTTTTTTTTTAACAATGTCTAGAATTAAATTGAAATAAAAATTGAAATGAAAAAAGTAACAAGGCCATTTTTTAAATGTAAGGTGGAAATAAAAAGTCGTTAGAAAAATAAATACTCCAGTAAAGTATAAATGACTAAAATTTCTAAATTAAATTAGTTTAATATAACTTTTTTGATCCTTTGGGAAAGTTCCTTCAGTGAAAGAACTTATACGTTCGAATCTACTTGAGCAAAACAAAGTATTTGTACTTCATTACTTGACATCTCGGAAAGTTTCATCTGACTGAAGCACGAGACACCTGGAGCCCAGATGAGACCGGAGCAGAGATGTTCACCCACAATGCACAGCCCCGTGTTGTTTGGAGCAAAGCAGACACAGCACATCAGCACAAACAGCTCATACTAAGTGTCAGGTGGAGGGCTGATGGATTTGTTTTGCAGCCAGAGGACCTGGACCCCCCTGCAGTCACAGAGGGACATTAAGTCCTCTGTAAACCAGAGTGAAATGTGACGATGTCTGTCCAACATCTGAAATCCTTTTTATTATGATGTGGGAAAAAACTTTAACACGAGTTGGTGAATGTTCTTATGCAGGATTATACAAATTATTTCTAAATATATAGATTTCTTTTCTCACCAGTGGGCTTGAAACAATCCTCTATGAATGACGGGGAAATCTTTTCTCAAGATGATTTGTGGCGATCCACTAATTTTTAATCTCACTTCAACATTGGCTCCAAATCTCGCTTATATTAGGCCATGTCTTACTGAGATATGTAAATGTTTTTTTCTGAATTTGTCATCTTTACCCAGCTGTCACAGTTTTTTACATTAAGCATTTGTCAGATTGTCTGGGTTCGTCTCTGTCGTCTGTAAAATGATGGCATTTTATTTTGGTCTGAGCTGAATATCTGTTCAGCCGTGTCGTGTGTCTGTATGTTTTATTTATTTATTTTTTTTCCTGTGCTCCCTAACTTTTCCTTTAGCGTTAGGCGTGAGATATGAGCATTTCACACTTTTCACACGCTCTTACGCCTTACATCCACTTTCTCATGCAGTGAAAAACAAATTCAAAATTTATGATGTGGTGGCAGGAGAGAGAGATAGAAAAAAAAGAAAAGTAAGACTGGCACAGCTTTCGATGTTCTGTCCGATGAGGTGTGAACGTCAGGATCCACAGTTTTTAACAAACTTATTCAAGATCAAATTAAAGGAGGGAAGCTTTTTGATTTTTTTATCTTAGAGGATTTAGTATGTGTGGCATAAAGAGGTCATTTTTCTGTTGCATGTTTGATCGGCCTATTGATTCATGTTCAGACAAACTATTTTTTATGGGATTTTTTATTTCAATCTTTCCAACAAAAATACATATAAAAAGTGAAAAAGATAAAAAAAAATTTGATACAATATATTTAAAAAAAAAACAGCTTTACTTTAAAAGTTGAGTTCTGGTTTCAGTTTTATGTTGTTGATTTTTTGTTTGACTTGAAAATGAATCATTACTAAATAAATAGGTTTTATCAGAGGTTCTCAAGCTGAGGTCCCAGGACTCCCAGGGGTCCACGAGCTGTGGCTTGGGGGTCTATAAAAACATAGCAATGTTTTGTCAGTTTTGTCAAATCATTTTAAAAAGTGCAAATACGTATGGGGAACAATGAGCCAGTAAAAAGCAACTAAAAACACTTTTATTTCCTTAAATATCAGTAAATAATTTTTCAATCAATATGAGTTTTATTAAAGCAGGGTCAGGACCAACACTGCTGAGTACCGAGTACTTCAGTTTGGATACTCGACAATACCAAGTACTTATTGAGTTAGAGCTTAAACATTACACAATGACTTTAAAAACTAATTTCTAGTATCAAATATGCAGCATATATTGTAACATTTTAAAATAAATACAAATAGCAAACAAGATTTACTTTCAACTCAAAAGATGGAATTTGCGTTTTAATAGTTTCTCATTTCCCCAGCAGGTCAGATAGTCAAGTCAGTGGTAACATCTTAGCTTTTCTTCAAAGAGTCTGAGATTTATTGATTCATAGAAAACTGTAAATGCATTAACACTGAACAAAAAGCAACCCTGAAATGTGCTAAAAATTCCCATTTGACCTTCATGTACTTTAACACCGCCTCCACTCCACAATGATGGACCTAAAACTGACTGTTCCTGGCTTCACTCTGTGTTTCTTAAAAGAAACTAAAATCTTGAACATTTCTGCAACAAAAGAAATGTAACAGTTTGTAGAGTTTGCGTGTTTATATAAAGCTTTGATGGGGCTACAACAGGAAGCAGGCCGGCCTATAAATTTCACCCAGTTTTGTTGTTCACAAGCTGTTCAGTGACAATAAATAAAAACATCCTGGTAGTTTAAAGATTCAAAGAGTGTTTTCCTGTAAGAAACACAGGATAATAGTTAGCACTGATAACTGCAGACCATTCTTTAGATAGAACTAAAAAAAATTAATCAAAACATACAAACAAAATAACTTCTGTTTATAAAGCAAAGGTGTTAATCAGCATTTATAATAAAGAGGAAAGACAAAAATAAGAAACAACACTCATACAGCAAAACAAATTGATTAAATTATTGATTATCAGACTCTGATGATCTTGCCTTTTTACTCACATGCTGTGAAACATTATCAACAAAATAAAAGGGCAAATAAAACTGGAAACAGATGGAGCTTCCTCGGCTCAGGATGAAACATGAAATATTCTCATTTCCTCATGTCACATCACCTAAAAATTACCTAGTTTTCATCTAACATTGTGGAAAACAATCCTATTTAAAACTCCATAACTCCTCCAAAGTCTGACTGGAAGAAAAACAAGCGTAAAGTGAACCAGAGCTTGAAATAACAAGCAGCAGGCAGCCTCTTGTCTTTGGTTTAGTCCAAGCTTCAGGGTCAGTTAACAAGGTGGAAAACCTTCAAATATTTCAACCTTACTAAGTACATTAAGCCCTGAGACAGAGAGGTGGATATGAAATGAAACTAAATGTGTATGAAGATCATGTTAGTCTATTGCGAGGATTATAAATTTGACAAAGTAAGGAACGTGAGCATACTGCTGGTCCCATTAGAGTGTTTGTTTGTGCTGAAAAACACTCAACCAGTAATGGAGGCATTTTGCTTCAACTACTCCGCTCCCAGAACCCTGACCACAAGCAGACCCTTATAAAGATGGTGTTTAAAAGATATGAATGGAACGAGCACAGGCATTATGCACAGAGGAATCCATTTATCATAAAGTGGGACAGATGTGTGGCCAAAGTAACGGCTGATATTGGAATAGAAACAGTTTTTTTTTTTTCAGAGAGATTCTAGTGAGAAGAAACCCGTGTTGTGGCGTGTACATCAGCAGGAGCTCTGCACCTTGAGTCTCGGTGGACTATGGAAGGTGTGTGAAAACGAACCTCCTCCTGGGGTCTTAAGCCTCCCCATCAAGAGTAACACTGGTGTTTCTCTCTGCATTGACTAAATTGCTCCTTTGACCCTGTTGCTGCCATAAACACACATACGTTTTGTTCTTCTATCTTGTTTATGGTGCAGTATGAGGGCCAAAACTAAGACTACTGTGCAACCAGTGGTCCTTGTAGCAGGAGGCTATATCTATTCCTAAGCCTATTGCTCTGATTAATGACAGGCCGGCACCAGTAACTGAGAGGCCGACACTGTCAAATGAGAAGGAGACTATTAATTTGTGTTAGTATTGGTGAGGCTAATGACTAGCATGGATAAGCTGGTGTTAGCATTGGAGAGGCTAGTTCCAAATAAAGTTATCCTAGTTTTGGTGTTAGTCTACTCCAGTGGTGGGCACAGTTCCCCTAAAGCACTAAAGCACTAATAGGGAAACTAATTTCCTGATTTATTAGTGGATTAGCACTTGCTAAATATATAGGCTACATTTAGAAGCACTAACTGAGGTCTTTAAATGTTAATAATCAAAATTAATGTCAACAACTGTAGGTGAAATCTGTCATTTTGTTCATTCACTTGAACCCAAATACAGCTGAGGAAAGTCAATGATAAGGATAAGAGAACAACATGGTAACATGTGATTCATGTTGTCTGTTGAAGAATGTTTATGTGTTGACTGGGTTATTTTAGTGCTTTAGAATTAGCTTTTGCTAAATTTTCAGTGCATTAGTGCTTTAGAATTAGGGGACCTAAATATTTGAGTTAGTGTTTTAGGGCTAGTGGAACTAGTTTTTAGATCAGTGCTGCCCACCACTGGTCTACTCGTTTAATGCAGAGCCTGAAATCTAGCTGACCTCAGTCATTGAGCCAGAGACATCGCAGAGCTTCATAAGGACTCAAATATCTGCGTCTCAGACTCTTGAGGTTCTGTGATGGTCGGTGCACAGTATGACGATCCTCGTTTGGTGTTGTCTGTCTTGGGCAACCAGAACCTTTGGGAAATGTGTTTGAGCCCCCATTAATTTCATCGGTTCCAAGATCAGTCCTCTGTAACATAAGACCACCAGGCCTCCTTCACACCCCCAATGTGACCTCTATCAAACTCTATCAAGTGCTAGTAGTTCTGTCTAATGTGTCTGCTGACCTTCACTCACTGATTTGACTAACTGTCAGACTCCAGCTACTGCAAGACTATAACTCTACCTGCGATGTCACCATTTATACCCTCTGGTGCTTGTTCTGGACCTGCCAGCTTCTTGCTAAATAAATTATTTACAAACCCATCGACCGTCTGCATGTAAATCGAACTGTTCCTTCTGGGTGTTTAGAATGTGAATATATTTTAATCTCTTCAGCTGTCCAATTAAAAAAAAAAACACTAATTTTTAGCAAGAGTCTAACCTGAAAGTGGCCACGGCGCACAGTTTGAGTGTTTCTGTGGAACGGGATTGCGTCCACGAGCCAACAGTCCACTTTGTGTTTTCTGCAGAACAAAAATCATTAAAATGAGATGATGCTCTTGTTTCTGAGCATAAACATGATTGCTGTTTGGCTGCGAGTGCGCCGGTTCGCGGTGATTTGCGTTTACGGCACAACTAAAGTAGAGTCTCGCAGCGGGAAACAGGCAGCTGGGCCGGAGAGCAGCAGTAATTATGGCTTTCCTCTTATCTCAGTCACTTACGGTTCAGCTGGTATTAAAGAGCCATACTTCTGTGTTTATTAAAGGGTGCACCATTTATAGCTGGTGTCAGAAACCTTTGCTTTCATTAAGAGTCCCTTCCACAACAACAACAGGAGGCACAGCTATGTTCAAGTATTATTTGTCTGCTTCTCATTGCAGCAGCTTTAAGTGGCCCCACTGCAGCCACTCTGGAGCCGCTGCAGACTGAATGTAACACTCAAGGACGCTTCGGTAATGTAGATAAATGCAGACGCGCTGGTTTTGATTCATGACACTTGAGCCAAATAGTGGCGTCAAGTTTACTAATGAGAGTTTTACTCACCATTGTGAGTCTCCCTGCTGGCTTCATCGGTTGTCAGTGTTTCCTGAAGGCCGCAGCGTGACGGCGCGCAGAGGGCAGGGCTCTCTGGAATATTCTCCTGAGGTGGAAGGCGGAGGCATTAAATCACTAACGCTCAGACCTGAGGGCAGTTTGGAGTTAAACGTCTCCGTGACTTACTGAATGTCTTTGGGCCGCAGGCGGAAGGTGAAGTGTTCGCACCCAACTGGCCGAGGGTGACTTCGAATAAAAAATGAGCCGAGCCGCTTCAGGAATAAACGTTTCTTCACTCTGGAGTTAAAGTTTACAGCTCTGCAGCTCAGTCTCGACACTCCTAAGGGGCTGAGGCCAATTCTCTCTCTTTTTTTTTATTCAACTTATTCCAGTTAAATGATTTAAACATAGGGTTTTTTCCGACCCTAGATTTAACAAACTCTGTGCGGATTTATTATTGCGTCTAACAGACGCTAGGCAGCCTGTGGTGTGGAGCAGAACTCAGGCCTCAGAGTTCAGACAATACATTGTGACAGATGCAAACACTCAGCGCCGTGTTATCTCACTGCGACTTCTCAGAAACTCTCCCAGCAATGAGGCGGCCGGCCACCAGGGACGAGCGAGGCAGAGTGAAATGTGATGTGCAGGAAGTGGGGGGGGGGGGGGGGGTTACTGCCCCGATCAAATCCAACAAGATCTCTAACCACAATAGTACAACGCTCCTGAAAAATGACTCTGACTGATGCTACAACGCCTGACAAAAAGAAACGACAGCATCATGACTTTGAAGGACTTCAGCTCCTGATTTTGTCTGAAAATACAGGAAGGGAATAAGAACTGGGTCATTAAAATCTGTCCTGTGGTTCATCAGATATTTGGCTAACAGACAAATGAACGCACACATGCAGACATGAGTAAAACATTGTCCGTCCCCATTAAAAAAAAAACCTGCTCAAATTAAATCAAATAAAAGTTATAAGGCAACTAGAGTAATTTTACCTCCTGCTTTAGTTTAAAATAACTATACAGTTATTGGATCCAGATTTTTGACAGAAAACTTGACCTGAACAGGAAAACAGTTGGTTGTTCCTGAAATTTAAATGCAAACAAAATGGAAAATGTTGCAAAGAGAAAACATGTTAACTGTCAGGACAGAAAAATGAGAGACATTTACAGGAAATGTAAGATAGAATTGAACGTAAACGGGTTTTACATCAAATATTAATCAGTTTTATGCGCTGAGCAGCAAGAAGAGTTAAAAAGTTCCCCTGGGTTTGAAAAACAACCAGATATTTGTATGAAAGGGTTTTTTTAAGTGACGAATCATCATTTTGATGCAGACATCCTGGGTCTTTAGTTTGGTACAGATTCAATAAAACATATAAAGATGATTGTGTGGATAAAAGCAGCTGATTTTCACAGGCGTTAATGAGGAAACAGAGCTAAATGTCAGCAGAGCAGTCGTTACCTCGACAGTAACGCTCAGGAAGTAATGAACATTTTGGACACGTTTCACCAGGAGGTTTGAGGATGAAGTTAGTTTTCAGAATGTTGAACTAACAAGATGAGAAACTATCTGCAAAATACAGTTGATCAGCTTTGAATTACGATCAAATCATTTTTTTTTACGTTTGCATTTCACAGCAGATTGTAAACTTTGTGACTCCATTTGTCATCATTTTCATGTATTTATAATAATTACCTCTCCCTTCACGTTTGTTTATTGAAATAATCAAAACGAAACTGTGAACCTGTGACCACATAGTTTAGTTCATTAAGCAGAAAGACACAATTTTTCCTGAAAAGTTGCGTTTTTGTTGCCGCAATGTTTCTGCCTGGCAGCAACAATTTGTTGGAGACAAACAACAGCAATAAGTGAGATTTTCACATCAAAATAATTGATGGTTTCTGTTGAGATAAAAGGTAGTAAAAGCTGCAGAAAAGAGCAGTTTGACACAGTTTGGACTGTGGAAATGGAAGTATTTGAATTGTTTCTCAGTGGCTCAGTCAGTAGAGCTGATGCCTCTCAGCAAGAAGGTTGCCGGATCAAATCCCGGCCTGGGGACATTTCAGGATAGAGTTTGCATGTTCTCTCCGTGCATGTGTGGGTTCTCTCCGGGTACTTTGACTTCCTCCCACAGACCAAAAACATGACTGTTAGGTTAATTGATAACTCTAAACTGTCCCTATAGGTGCGAGTGAGAGAGAATGGTTGTTTGTCTCTGTGATGGACTTACGACAGGTCCGGGGTGTACCCCGCCCCTCACACAGTGACTGCTGGATGTGGGCACCGGTGACCCCCCGTGACCCTGAAAGGAAGAAGCTGTAGAGATAATGGAGCAGATTTCAAACAGGACAACTGTTTAAGAGTTTAGTGCAGGGATAGTCAATCCTGGTCCTCGAGGTCAGCAGCCCTGCATGTTTTACTTGAATCAGGTGTGTTAGAGAAGGGAAGCAAGTAAAACATGCAGAGGCAGAGCTTTGGGATGTGCATGGATCTACTGACTCTGTACTTAAAAATAACTGAACTAAAAGCAAAAGTTCATTTTTTTAACAAGCTCTGACGACACATAAATATGACCTCCTGTGACCAACAGACATAGTTTAGGAAATTACAGATTTTGCAAAGTGACATTTTATTTGAGACTTAATTTCTACTCTGCTTTCCAGCCTGCCTGTCTTATTAAGAGTCCTGTCTGCCATTGGGAAACAGAGATGTGTAGTTGCCATGGTGACTGTGGTGCAAGCGCACGACTGATGAAGAAAAGCAGCTGAAAGAGTCTCTGGTTTCTGTAAAATCTGTGGCTTTTTTTTTTTTTTGATGCCTCAGGACCTCCTGTAACGTCTTCAACATCACGCCTGTCTTTACAGCAGGTGTCGTTCTGATAACTGGTCATCATCGCTGCTTTCAGTCGAGCTGAAAATGAACCCAGAACAAAGCCTCGCAAATTAAGTTCTCGCTGAGAAACGTGTTCTCAAAGTTACACTTTGGTGAAGTTAGAGGCACATTCAAAGAAAAGAAAAAACACACATTTGTCTTTGATAGACAGTTTAGATCAGGGGTTCTCAAACTATTTGGGTCTTTAGGGGAAAATCTTTCCAGGGAACCCTAATAAACCCCATGCTGTTTTAAAAATATTTTCAGATTTAGACTTCATTTTAACCCCCAAATATCATGAGAATATAATTTTTTGTTTAGGTTTGTATGTATTTTACTAGTGCAAAACCAAATTAACAAATTAAGCGAGCTCAGTTTTCTCATCCAATTCACCAAAATCCCATTGTTGAATAGAAAAAAACAGTTCTCTATGTCTTTTGCCACACCATTTCCAATTGCTTTGATTTAATGTATTTTCCACGAGTAAACAGAATAATGATCAAATACAGAAATAGTTCTCCAATATGTGACCCATCATATCAAAATGAGGATTAAGTCAAATTGACCTAATCATATTTTCAGATTCCTGGCTTTAAAAGCTCCATTTTGATACCTGAATCATCCTGATATCATAAGTGGATCCAGAGATATGACTTAATTTGTCTTGTTGGTTACAATAATACAATAGTTTTTGGTCTAAATCCTAAGTGTATGTAATTTTAATGAGGAATTTTTGATGTCATTATAAAGAGGAAACTTTAAATAGAATCTGAATATTGATTTTTCAGCTGGAAAAAAAACAAAAATGTTTCTAGCTCACAGGGAATATCTCAAAAATTTAAGGCGTTTTTGCTCAAAGTGCTTCAGAATTTAGTTTTACATTATTAGCAAACATTGATAAGGCATTTATTTATCATGCTTTGACAAAATGCAATTTTTGCCTATTTTTTCCATATCCCACTTTTAGATTTAATCCTCATTTCGATGTGTTGGTCACATATTTCTGCTGAGGCTCCCATAAATACAGAAATATCAACTTTTCTACAACTTCCTCAACAAAAGTTGCGTCCTGCTCAGTTTTGAATTGTTCACTTTTTCATTTTCAGCCAAATTTGTCTGAAACAAACAGATGCGAACCTCAGTTTCTGTCATCAGCTGATATTAAAACGACCACTTCTTCAGCTCAGTGTCTCACATGAACCCACTCCTCTGATCGACTCCGACTACCTTCAGTTGACTGGAATGTTTTCTCTCTTTTTTTTTTTCATTTTATGCTGTAATCTGCCAAACCTTGTCTTTAGCTGTTTTATTTATTTTCCGAGCTACATCGCTGCTTGCGTGAGCGCAGCGACTGAACCTTCACGTTTTTATTTTAAGCCCCAAACAGGAAGCTTCAAAGCAAACTAACCCTGCGCACACACGCTTTTGTTCCCTCATGCGAGGACTCCAGGCGTTAACAGCGGTTCACTTTGGTCCCACTGGCATGACTCTCCCTGACATTAAACAGCAAATGACGTATCATTGGTGTTTTAAAATAAAACTCTCCTCTACTGCAAAGCGAACGCTCTGGCTGCGCGTTGTCAGACCCTGAGTGTATATGTGTAGACAGAAATAGACAACCACCCACATATCATTAGGGAGATGGAGGGAGAGAGGAGGAGAGACGGACTGTGACAGTGGAGGAGAATGAGGGAAATATGGTGGTCACAGATTCCCACTGCAGCCCCTGTGGTTTCTTCAGCTCTCAGATGAAAGAGATGTGCTTTAACGGTTTGCTTTCACCTGCGTGGACTCCCTGATAAGCACCTCCTAATTTCCACTGAGGATTGGATGATAATTTAGTTCAGTATCTGAAGTGTGTGGGAGGGTGTAGGCTTTCTGCTACACTTCTGCTTTAATGGACTTAATGATGTAGAAGGAGTCCGCCCTCTTGTGGAGCTCAGAAAAAAACATATAAATATATGCAGTATATGAGTTCTGCATTACAGGGTATTGTTATTTCATGAGACTCTTGAGCTTTCCTCCTCTTATCTAACAGATGTGTTTCATGATTCACTGTGTAGGCACACAATCTGTTGCTTACACTAATTTATATGACTGTCCTGACAAAGAAAATAGAACAAACTCAAAAAAACATTTTGTCTCCTTTTTTCAATTTTTTTTGAGTAGAATTTATTCAAAAAAATCTTTGTGTGTTTTTAAAGCCAAACAGGCAGTTGTCTAATCTGAATTAAAAGTTTGTCTTTGTTTCGACTCGTCTGCTTTCAGGAAGGTGCTAAATGTGAAGATCATAGATGATGAAGAGTACGAGAAGAACAAGACGTTCACAATTGTGTTGGAGGAGCCCATTCTGCTGGAGGTGGGACAGAGACACGGTGAGCTGATGATCTCTCACACAACAGGATGCTTTAACTTTACATCATTTCCTTATGTTTTATTTTAATTCCTGCGTTTAGTTCCTGCGTTTTAATTCCTGTGTGGCAGTTTTATCCATCCTTGCATGTTTTCATCCATCCATTTTCTACATTATTTTGATTTTGTTGAGGGTTGCAGGGAGCAGTGAGACGCCATGGACAGGTCCCAAGTCCATCACAAGACTTGTAGAGGCAGATAATTATTCACACTCACACAGAAACTATTTAGAGATACTTATCTACAAAGGTGTAGAACTGTCACATGAAATTATTGTTGAGCTGTATCTGGTTATAACGACAAAACTCTAGTAAAAATCATAACCATCTTGTTAAAATGTATTAATGGTATGACATCACGTTCACGAATGTTTCACTGTCTGGAATGCTAACTTACTTTGTCATTTTTCTGTCTAGAAATATGTTTCGCTTGGAGATTTCTTTGTAAAATGACATAAAGTGGCTCAGTCTCCATTTTCATGTTTTATGAGGCAATGAAATGTTTATGAAAGTGATAAAACTATAGCTTGAGATGCTTATTTTGTTTTCACTACATAGTATTTTGTTCTTACGTGATAGTTTTGTCATTGTGCTTTTTGGAAGTGGACCTAAATGAAAGGGTTTGTAATGAGAAGAGAAGGGGGCCTAAAATGAAGCCTTGAGGTACCCCAAAATAATAAAGAATCAAAGCTGAAAAGACTTTTTGTTTAATGATGAGAAAAACTCCTGCTTGACAAGCACAACTGGAACCATGAAATAATTGGACACATATTATTAGCAAACAAATCTATGATAACTAAACATATTTTATAAAGACTGTGACAGCTTTTGATGTTTGCACCTAAACCATTAAGTATGATACGATTGGCTGTTTTGTAATTCAGAAGGCATTTGGACAAAAATAAATTGAGTCAGACCAACAGATTTCATTGTGAATAGAAATATTAAGCAACAGCTCTCCTAACAGCATCATTTAAATAACAAACACTGATGTTGTTCACTTGTGCAGGGGACACCAATGACAATAAGACAGCAGTGGGACCGGAAGACGTGTCAAAGATGGGCTGCCCCTCTCTGGGAGAACACACGAGGCTGGAGGTGGTCATTGAGGAGTCGTATGAATTCAAGGTAACTCAAAAATAAATGTTTACATTTTTATGTTAAATTTCTCCAAAGCAGATGGATGACGACTATTTGTATTCAGATGTAACACGTGTCAACTTCATCAGCTCAGTGTTTTTTGTTTGGTCATGTGTTCCTGCTTGATTGGTTCCACTTTAGTGCTGAAGGAAATGTATCCTGTTTTATCACTGATTTTTAATGCTCCACACAAACTGTTTTATTTTTTTAGGATGTATTTTGATTACTTATTATGCACAATTATCTATTTTTGTGATTAAACTGTGATTTAGTGAATAGGCAATCTGCTTTGAGTGGATTTTGTCACTGCTATCTCAAGCAGAATGTGCTGTATCATAAATAACTAGTTAATACACGCCTTCAGACACTCACAATGCATAATTATTTCATCATCAGTCTGTAGGATGCTTATTTTAGAGGTCTGGTCATGTGATAGGGAGATCACCCAATCAATGCAAAAGCTTGACCCTAGGAAGTGGCCAGACCTGGAAGACAGTATTTAAATGTGACCGCACTTCCTTGTTCGTGGCCAAACACCACAACTGAATAAACAGTATTTTGGTCCGGCTGCTGGGCTTCAGTTCTTACATTTAACATTCAAGTCATATTCTCTATTTGTTTCCTTGCTCTCGACACGCACTAAACACTTATTCTTCTTTCAGCGCACCTAATTAGTTCCTGTTGCATAATCTATTGGAGGATCCAAACCAAACAAACATCTCAGAGGTTCATGGAGATAATGACAGCATAAACCTGAACCCCAGTTTTTTTGTTAGATCACAATATTTTCTCGTTCGACAGTCGGGGATTAATAATTAATTCAACCAAAGATGTGCCATAAATTATGAAGTATTCTCATGTAACTGACGAACGTCTCTGCCAGCGGAGTCATTCACTCAACTTTTCATTCAGCCTGAACTGTCAGAAAAAAAAGACCCAAATAAAGCATTTATAGCAGAACTCAGCTGGTTTAAATTTTACATGAGACAAGTAAATAAAAACTCTTTCACATTGAAAACCCCAACATGTCTTGAAGGAATTGCCCACCACCCTCTTACGCTGAGAAACTTTAAAAGTAACATATATGATGTCATGCATGATGAGTAGCCCTTGGAGTATGACTCTCATATAAACACTAAAAAGTACTACGTGTACGGCTGATCAAATATGAGATAAATAACATAAAAATACTATTAAAAGTAAAGTAAGAGAGTGTTACTCACTGCTGAGTTGTGGTGAGTAGCAGCCTTCTTGAATTCTGAACTCTTCTGACAGGAAAATCCCACTGGACGGGTGTTCCAGTTTAAATTTACCACTTGTAAGTAGGAAATTCCTACTTCCCAGTACAACCCTGTGCACCACCACCTAGTGGTGAGATGCGGTCGTTATGAGAGGACAACAATCAACATGCATTATGGGACATGTATGACCAGTGCTGACTTTAAAGGATCTTTGAAGCTCTAGTGGGCCACATTTGGCCGGCGGGCCTTGAGTTTGACACGTGCTCTAACTTATTGGCGAAATGGGCTCCCACTGTTGTTCAAGCTATTTAAAATTGGTAAAAATCAAGTCATAACAAAAAAGAAGAATTTTGAGGGGAAAAAAAACAGTAAACTGCCCAGCTGTAGCTGTGACAGCCATATTGAATTTTGAACTGGTTTGATTTGCAGATGCACATTCAACGATTATTTTTTGAGAGTTTCAGTAAAATTTGTGCAGACTACAACACACACCTGCAAAAAATGTTACCTCTTTGCAGAGGGTATTAATCTGGTACTGTTGATCCTGACCTTTTTTAGTAACAAAAACCTTTTATTATTTTTTTTTCCTTTGATAAAACAAAACAAGTTCCCATCTGGTAAGAACTGCACTGTTATGTTTGCTGCAGCATCTCCTAACTCAATCTGAGCGCAGCCTGATTACATCACCGAGACATCTCCCTTGTTATACTAATATTACAGCCACAGGACCCATTTTCCAACAGTTTTGCAGGTTTATATTGCAGTCCTCTCTGAAGGTAAACTGATGCTCTGCTTAAATTTGGTGTTGAGCCTCTTTAAGACAACTTTGAAACATTTAGGTGGTAACATGATATTGCTTTGAGACCTGCAGCTCCAAGCCTCGACTCTATTTCCTGTAAAGGATCTTCACTGGTAAACACTCCACCTCTAACCTAATCGGGTTTTTGTGCCACAGTGGAGCCAGTTGTACCTTCAAGTCACCCCATCCATGTCCCTTGTGTCATTTTCTGCTAAGATTATACCAACAGTTTATGTTAGACCTGAACATGCACCTCTCGTTTGTTATGTGGGTCTCCAGAGCACAGTGGACAAGCTGATCAAGAAGACCAACCTGGCCCTGGTGGTGGGGAGCAGCAGCTGGAGGGAGCAGTTTGTTAGTGCTGTGACTGTCAGCGCAGGTGAGCCGCTCTGCCCTGAAACGTGTCATCTGCCTCGTTGCCCCTCGAGACCAGAACCTGCTGAGGTTTGAGCGTGTTTGTCTGGAACTGGTTTTTTTTTTTTTGTTTGTTTTTTTTGTTTTTGTTTTTGTTTTTTTCAAGCACGTCTTGGTTAAAATCCCAAAAGTTTCCAGTTTCAAGTTTGCCAACATTTGAGGCGATTGCTTTGGTTTATCTGCTGCATCTGTTCAGTCCAGGCAGCTGTTTAAAAATTCATTATGTGGTGAATTCCTTATGAGGCTCACTATAAAAGCTAAAGTGGCCAACTCTGCCCGGACGTTTAATGGCTGTGAAGTACGGCGACACTTTTCATTTTGCCCTTTAAAAAAAAAAATGCCATCGGTGTGGTTTTGTGACTCTTTAAGATAGGCACTAACACTGGAGCATTAAACTGAATTAAACAATAAAGATTTGTATTTTTTTTCCTCCATTTTGACTTGATATAACCTAGATTTACATGCATTAATAAAACACATTATAATTCAAGTCTTGCTGACAGAAACAGATGGAAAGAGTTGTATTTACAGGTTTAATGTAATGATTTGGAAAGGTTAGCTGCTTGGAATCTGTCCAGCACTCAGTGAGAATATTATACCCTCAGAACGGCTGCAGCTTTGCACAATAACAGGCTTGTTGTCCCCATTATTCTGCCTTGTATTGATGTGTAGGTTTAATATAAAAATAACAGCTTTCATTACCCCGATGCAGTTTTTGTTTATATAAAGAAATCCTGCTGATCTTTCCACTCCCACTTGACTATTATTCCTTTCAGAAAGTCACTGCAGACCTGATCCAGGAGACAAACACACATCACCAAAATATCTGAGCCCCGATTATTCTCAGTCCTAAATAGTTTTTTTTCTTTTTACTTCTACAAAACAATTCCATCATAGTATCAGTACTAATAGTTACACCAATCTGCAATATTTATACTCTTGCAACCTTTTTCACAGCCTCCTTGTTGAACATGCTGCTTCTTCTTGTGTTCATGCTCACATTTAGATTGATTCATTAAGGTTTTTCTTTACACATATATTGTCCTGGAAGGTAGAATACTGGAGCTCATGTTTTGTTTTTTAGTGCTGGGAACGTTAACGCATCATTATTGCTTTTATTCGACAATTACTCACTGAGTTAATGGCAACAATTGTTTTAACTTGCGTTAACACAGTTAGTTTTTTTTTTATTTTGGAAGGAACAGAGTGTAGCATAGACATATTTTTTTGCAGGATTTAAGATAATCACTAATAAAAAATTATTAAAAACACATCTAATTATTAAAAACTAAGAAGTCATTAGACTATTTTTACCTTAGAATAAGCTGTTTATATCTACATGGGTGCGGGTCGACACTGGTTGAGTCTGGCATTTTGCACCGCCATGTTTCCACAGTAACTCGGAAAAGACTAAATAGCTAAAGTAGCACTGCTGAAGTGCCGAAAAATAGACGTTTTGCCTGTCATTGTAGCTGCAATAATTTTACATATTACATTTCCTAAATTTCTTTAAAAATAATCTTACCAATTGAAATATAACTTTCAAAAAACTTTCTAAAGCGGCTATTAGACATCGCATTTGGGAGTATCAAAGGTTTATGACACTTGACGGCCACCGTAAATAAGTCGTCAGTACAGTACTTCCAGATTTAAAGAGATAATGTTAGATACAATGGAAGTCAATGAGTTTAGTTGTGGCCACTCTGAGAGATACACACCAGGTGAAAGAGGTCAAAACTGTCTGGGTTTTGATTTAAACTGTGTTTGCAAAGATTTTAGAAAGTAACTCAATTGTTACTGTACTTGACATCATCAAAAAAAGCATTAAAAAAAAAAATAATAATAATAATAATAATAATAATAATAATAATAATAATAATAATAATATTAATAATAGAAAAACAACTTTGAGCTTCAGTTTTTAATTTCACCAAAATGTTCTTGTGTACATCTGCTGCAGCTTTCTTGCAGAAGATTTCTATGTTATACATCAAATGATTCCATTCAGTCTAAATCATATGATTTTCTACTACCAGAAGTCATTCCTGATCAGGCTCCAGTTTTTGACGTACTGCACCTTTGTTATGGGAGGAGTAACAAATCAAAAATCATGATGGAAATAAAAGAATTACAGCGTAATAAGAGTGTTTTAATGCTCGTGCACCGGCGCTCCTCAATAAAAGAATGACAGAAGACTGAGGTTTTGTCATAACTTCCTCCTTTTATTTGGGTGCAAAATCTGTAAAACTGCTGCTAAAGTTTCTGAGAGCAGGCTGAGGCTGGTTCTGCCGTCATATTACTGCCCTGAGTGTTGGGACCTCATCCGTCATGTCTGGTTCAAACCACATTTAGCTTAATAACAGAATCATGCTGTCAAGGTGCCAAAGCATTATAAAAAAAACAGAAACCACAACTATAATAATAATACTGGAAATAAACTCTTATTTCCACAGCCGGAGAATCAGAGAGCAGCTGCAGCTTCATATTAAAAACAAAACTGAGAATATTTTGTTATGTTTCTGTTCTGATGCATTGGCAGAGCATTTTCTCAAACTGGAAAGTGTTGTTAATGGTCTAAATCAGGGTAGTTCAACTGGTGGCCCGCAGGCCACGTCTGGCCCGAGTGTGACTTCTGTCCAGTCCGCTAGACGAATTCCTTTTTTTTTTTACTTAATTTAATATAAAAATAGATTATAAATGAATTATAAATTTTAAATTTAGGATTCAAAAAACAAAAACAAATAGTAAATAGTAAAAGATAATACTTGCAATGTTGTATAAAGGTACAAGTAACTTATCATAAAATTACTTTGGTAAAAGTTAGTCTCTAAGAATATTACTTGAGTATCTGATTTTTAATGAAAATACTGAGTAAAAATGAGCGATTAGATTTTCTAAAATGGAATTTATTTGGAGATGATCTCTTCAAAAAAACTTTTTTTTCTAAAGGAGTGCAGCTGTGATGGATTGTGTACAAACTAATACAGTGTCAGAATGGTATATATTTATATTTCTGATCCAACCACAATTAAATTCACTTTATTCAGGAGACACAATTTAAGCATTTTTTAAACAATTATGAGCTGAAAAAAAAATAGGAGTAACGACTTTCTACTTCTTACCCTTTTAAATTTTTTAAAAAGTACCTCAGAAAACCAACTGAGAGTCAAATTCTTCCTCCCAGCAGAAGACAGAGTCTACAGTTTAGCTCACATGTTTTTCGTCTGTGTGTTTTTATTTGCCAGGTGACGACGATGAGGAGGAAAGCGGAGAAGAACGCCTGCCGTCCTGCTTCGATTACATCATGCACTTCCTGACAGTTTTCTGGAAAGTCCTCTTTGCTTTCGTCCCGCCAACTGAATACTGGAACGGCTGGGCCTGCTTCTTCGTCTCCATCTCCCTCATCGGCGTCCTGACAGCTGTGACGGGCGACTTGGCGTCCCATTTCGGCTGCACCATCGGTCTGAAAGACTCGGTCACTGCTGTGGTGTTCGTAGCCCTCGGCACCTCTGTTCCAGGTAAGTGTTTGTGGTGGGGAAAAAAAAACAAAAACAACAACAACAAATCTAACAGTACAGCCGGGTTGTTTTCCCTCTGGGCACTGCCTGTGCAGCAGAAGCAGCTGCTCGGGGAGATGTGTGTAACCTCTTTCTTCTCCTGTGGTGTCAGAGACATTAGCTGCAACGCTTTTGTCTTGCAAGTTAACAAGCTGTAAACACAGAAACACACTGGTTTGTTTGTTTCTGTCAGCTTTGTATTCTCATTTAACCATGTCCTAAACACTCTGAGGCACAAAGAGCGGATCTAAATTAGTCCTTTTATTTAACAGTAAGCCACACAATCCCTTCAAACTTTGTACACAAGTACAGTTTCTATAAAACAGAAGAAAACAATCCTGAAGTAATGAACAGATAGTGGCAGTACTGGCTAGACATGTACAAAAAACTAATATTGTATATTATTTTAATGTTTGCTCTTCTTTATAGCCTAAATGCAAAGTTTTATTAATCCAACTGATCAGTTAGAAACACATAAAGGAATAGTTTTGCTGTTTTGATTTGGGGTTTTAAAAACTCTAATTCAGTTCATGAAAAGTCTTCAACTTTTACATTGTCGTTTTAGCAAAAAGAAGCAATGATCCTTCCAGATTTGGTTGCACCAGAAGTCTAGTTGCTGCTATTTGTTTTTGTAAATCCTCCCAGAAATGCATTTATATATTTTTACTGCAAAAACGATGGCAGTGTACAGGTCTGATAAATCATGTTTGCTTAGGTTTTATCCTCCAACAAATGCAATGATTAAAGAACTGCAGTGCAAATAATCCACAACTCTTGGATATACAAATATTGATCAGTGGAAAATTAACCTGCACTAACATTAAGTTATTCTTTAATTAAATTTTACACTGACTTTCAAGTCATTTTACATAGTAGATTGTTATCTTACTAACAAAGAAAGAGAAAAACAGCAATTATCCCTTCGTTTCTTTACTTTTGTGGCGGATTAATGACCAGACATGGTGGGATGGCAGATAGATTCTTTTTGGATAACTACATGAAGATACAGAACACGCTCATTCAGCTTCAGTAAACATGAAACTACAGTCCAGAGGAAAAGCAGATCACAATAAAATCCATGCCAGTCTAACTAAAACAGTGTAACAATATAGTTTACTTTTTTATTAAATACCATTTTTGTGAAAGGGATTGATTTGTCATTCATCAACAACAAATCTAACGCCACGCTAAACTGCTGGCTCCATACAGTAATAGTTTTAAACAGTTGTAACCGTACATTCAGATTATGATATAAATAATTATATTTATTTAATTGTTTGACTAATTTAATCTATATTACTTGTATTGTTTGTTCTCAAGACCAAATGGCAGACAGGAGCAAAATAAAGAAAAAAAGCTCAGCCTTGGTCTCTGTATACTGAAGTAATGTAGAGACTGTATGGTGCATTTTACAAGCACGGCATGAGTCCGCTCAATCCCTTTTCGAAAGAAGGGTCACTAAAAATCAATACAAAGTTGTTGTGAGCAATCACCACTATCTGTGATGAAAGATTTATATCCTGATGAGACGCTGCCCCCAGGATGACGACCACATCAATAGACCACCAGGGTTCACTGAGGGGTTTGATGAGGAGAATCAATTCCAAGGAGAAATGAAAATGTCCCCACAACGTGACCCGACAACTTCCCTAATGTCCGTTCCTGTTATTTGTCACCAGGAAGTATTTTAAACTGTGTTTATATCTTCATCTGATCTGAATGAATCTCTCTCACAGACACATTTGCGAGTAAAGTGGCTGCCATTCAGGATCAATACGCAGACGCCTCCATCGGGAACGTGACGGGCAGCAACGCGGTGAACGTCTTCCTGGGCATCGGCGTGGCGTGGACCATCGCGACCGTTTACTGGCAAACCAAAGGCAAGCCGTTCAAGGTGAACCCGGGCTCCCTGGCCTTTTCCGTCACCCTCTTCACCATCATGGCGTTGGTGTGCGTGCTGGTGCTGCTCTACCGCCGGCGTCCCGGCGTCTCGGGTGGGGAACTCGGGGGCCCACGGACAGCCAAGCTCCTCACCTTCTTCCTGTTCCTCTCCCTCTGGTTCATCTACATCCTGTTGGCCTCCCTGGAGGCGTACTGCCACGTGCCTGGCTTCTGAGACCAAGCGGAGGAGGGGAAAAAAAAAAACACAACCACAACTTGTTTTCTTGTTTTTACAGTCTGATGAACATGTTTCTCTCTGTTTTTGTCTATTTTCACAAAGATTTCTAACTATTTGTATACTCATTTATTATCAATACAGCACAAAATCTTGTTTGACTGTGTATTAAGGAATTTGCTATCAATGCTGTGAAAGTTAGCTTTAGACACTGAAACTGAACTTCTCTTGTTTTCCTATTTTTAAATACTGCTTCACACAGATCATTTCTATAATAATCATTAGAATGAACTCTGATTGCATTAACACGCTGTAGTCTCTGAAAAGCACAACTTTTACACAAACTTTCATGAGATTCCCGCATTTTGAAGGAAGTTAAACAGTGAAATCTGAGGATGGTGCATGGGGGTGACGTTTACATTAGATGAAAGACTGAAGGCTGCTACATGCTCCATCCGAAGCTGCAAAATCCGCGCGAATTCTCGCAGTTATGTGACAAAAATGGCGTCATTTTGTTTGCCCCACCCCTTCTTGACACAAGATCGGGGTCGAACATTTTCTCACAGGTTAATGAGGTTTATGTGATCGACCAGAAATTTGTGGGCGTGTTTGTTTATGCAGTCAGAAAGTACGTCCATCTTATAAACAGTTATGGGCACAGCTAACCAAAAAGTAAGGTTATCTGAGAAACAAGAACCTCAGCTCTGCAAACATTAATCCGCTAAACAGATTAGGGGACGCTATTGCTAACGGCTAAGGTGAGTCTGTGTCACACAGTTGAAGGCTGATGGGTCTGACACAAACCTGTTAGAGTCCTATTGGCTTAATTTGAAGGTGGGTGGGATCGTCTGTGGCAAATCAACCAATCAAAACCAGTAGCTCTAACTTGTTGTACTTACCCCTTTCAGAATAAAAGCATTTTTTTAAATGAGTTTGGATCTTTATAACAAACAGGAAATAGATTCTCCACCATTATTTATATGTAGTAACTTTTTGTATGCATCATTTAAATCTTGTTAAATGTTATTTCACTTCTTTTTGACGCTCTTAGTTTGAAGTTTACCTGCTAAAGCTACGACATGCTACACATGCTTGACACGTCCAGCTCTTCTTGTAAGAGGGGATAGTTTGGTAACTAAATCAGGATAAATGGTATACAAATAAAAGTTTTGCACTTGTACATTTTTAGTGAACTTAACACGAGCAGAAGCTAATTTAGCAGAAGCTAATCCGTCCGCTAACAGTTTCCAGAAAAGCTAATCTGCATAATGAGAAGCTAGTTCTGTTATTAGCAGAACTGTGTCCACCGCTGCTTTTAAAGGTATTTAAAAGACCAAAACCTCACAGATGGAAAAAGCACAGATATATAACAAATCAGGCTGTCTGCTGAAAAGTGTGGCCAAACGGCTGATACAAAATGGAGACTTCTAGCGGGAAAAACCTGTGCTGTGATGTGTACAGAGGTCTATGAAAAGCGTCGACTGTTCAGCTTCGGGTTGAGTATGTTGAGCCCTTAAGGTGATTGGTAAAACATGTGAGTGTGAAGATATTTAGTAATTGATCGACACAATAAATATTCCCTGTAAATCATGTAAAAGATGAACATTGTGCGTGGGAGTTTTTGTGAAAGGTTAGGTGTGTTTAATTTTGCACGTTATCAACAGTTTCGTGGTGATCTATTTTAAAGTGCTGTTTGTAATTTTTGAAGATGGCTGTTCAAGTGTTGATGTTTCTCTGAACCTGTGAATCACAGCTGTAACATAATCTCCTCGCTGGCGTCCCGCCTCGCAAGTTTTCAGTCACTTTCTGATAGGCAGGGTTTTACAAAGTTTTCCTTATTCCTCTTTTTACAACAAAAGGCAACCAGGAGGAGAGTTCCTCGCTTCAAAACTGTACATTTTCTTCAAGTTAATTTCTACATTTTGTGTATGCGTGTATGTGGTGAAGATGTGCAGCTGCCATCTCAGACACTAATTTGTAAAGGCGTAAAGGCTTGTTTGGTTAAAGTAGGGTAGAGTTTGTGTATAGACATTTTTACATTTGTCAAGCTGACACTGTGAATTCAACACAATAAGATTCAGATAAAGCACAGCAGTGAGCAAAAGAGATATTTCAAATGGGACCAGGAAGATGTTTTTTTTTTTTTTTTTTATCACAGCACAGCCATCAAACCGATCCATCACATCCCTAAAAAAAAATTGTGAAAAGAGAAGATGTACAGTATTTCTTGAGAGTGTCTCGGTGTTACACAGCAGTTGATACTGACTTTTTTTCTTATCTGACCTAAACTCTGTATAGCCATATTTATTGTAACTGTGTTACAGTAGAGGTATTTATATGATCTATTTTAGTTTTGTTGATATGCACGTTTAATGTACAAAAAGTGGAAATAAATGTGGCTGATTTATGATGCTATATAATGTCTAGTTCTTATGATTTTTGTCTGTTTTTATCTCTGGTAACTGTAGACAAATTGTAGTGTTCACTTAGCAATTTATAGTTGTCAACTAAGACATATCAAAATCATGGCCCTTTAGGCCAAATGTGACACGTTGCAACATTTTATGTGGCCTGCAAGAGCTTTAGAGATGTATTATTGTCATAAAATAAGTGTATGCTTCTTTTAAGCATCTCCCATAATCTATGTTGATTCATTTAAAATAATAATAAAAAAACAGCAAAATTAGCTGTGTAAATTCACTCCATTTTAGAACACTTACCTGTGGTCTAATTGTATTGGGGAGTGGGAATTTCCCATTTAGAAGTTGTAAATTTTTAACTGGAACTCCCCCTCTACTGAGAATACCCTGTCAGAAAGTGGAAGAGTTCAGAATTCAAGATGGCAGCTCCTCACCACGACTCAACTGTGAGTAAAACTCTCTTACTTCACATTTAGTCAGTCGTACACGTAGTACTTTTCAGTGTTTATAGGAGGACGTGTTCAAAGATTTCTATGCAGGAAATACCAAGAGCTGTGCTCAGCCGTAGCAACGAGACAAGGAACGTCATGATTTAGTTAAGTTAAACACGAAACATCAAAATTAATTACATTTTGAGAACACACTTTGCTACAACAGCCTTTATTCTGTTATAATAAAATACGTTTTTCCTGGCATCAGTCTGGGTCCAAAACCTTTACAAACTGTGATGTGATGTTTGTGTAATATTCATGTTTACCACACTATGTATTGGATTGAAAGTGTGCTTAAGTGTTGGTGTGGGGTTGTTGCAATATATCTGTATCATTCACCAGCATCCTCTTGTGGCCGTTCTAGTACGAGTTTGTAGCCGTGTCCAAATGTCCATCTTCTGTCAACGTCTAGCCATGGTCTCACCCACCATCTTCAGTGTCTTCTTCGTGTCCGTGCTTCTCTGCTGCTCTACTCAGACCTCAGTCTCACAATTTGTCTTCTGTTCTCCACGTCTTCAAGTAACGAGCAAACCACAACAGGAATTTTAACTTTGGTTCCCTCCGGGTTACTGTTCCAAATGACAAGTAGAAATGTTGGTTTTATATTAGTACACATCATGTGTGATAGTACGTAGCAGGTATATAAGACACAACTCCACAGATATTCATACAATGTGTACAAAGCTGCAATATATTTCTGCCTAAGAGCACAAAGAAATACATCACTAATATGCAACTTTAATGAAAGGAGGAAAATGAGGAATGGCAATGTCTATATAACTATACACTTTTATGGTGATTACACTATGTATGTTAGAGTATTACATGCATAAAGAGATAAGGTTGTGATATTTTTATATAAATATACTATAAAAACACAAAAGTGGGATAGGGTTTATGCTTCATCGTATTGATTGTCTGAATGTTCTGCAGCAGCATCAGCAGAAAGCAGAAAATTATTTTCAAAAGGAGGAAAAAGAAAATAGATTCAGTGTATGCAAATAATGTTATCGCCTCCCCTGCCGCAGCTCTCGATGTGTCTTAATAACTGTCTTTGTTTATTGCCAGCATAAAGACGCTCTAATTGCAAACACATAAACTAGAAAATGAACCCCTGGTGTGACAAAAAAAAAAAAAGGATTATCATTTCTTGCAGGCATACTAACTTTCCTGTTCACAGTGACACAGTGCTTCGTTCTAAAACTCAGGACATGTTTTTTTTCTGTTTTATACACTGATGGCTGCAAACAAAAAGGTACTTTCTGTCAACCTGCAGCTAGTGTTTGACTCAACATCCAAACAGACTAAATGATGCTCTGAACAAAAGTATTAAATAAAAAACTAATAGTTGGTCATTTTAAAGAACAGTTTATATAATATTGGAAACATTGCAAAATAAAACCTAATCATTTAATACATATAATTTAGTGTTATTCATCATACAAATGCCTTTTTCCTGCGAATTTCTTTTTGTCTAAATCATTAATCTGTGTATAAAAGTCTGTTTAGAACCATTTATTTTACTGGAGCTTGCATTATTATTTGCCTTTTATATTTCCCAGCTCCACTGCTCTGATGGATTGAGCAGGAAATGAGCCATGGGCCTAATGAACAGAACCATGCTGAGGCTAAGGGTTCTAATCTCTGCGCCAAACACCAGACTGGGCTCCGATCGGGTCTCTTCAGACGGAACGAGCAGGTAAAGAAATTGTTCTGAATCCATAAGCTCAGATTAACCTACTTTGTATTAGCTGGTGAATAAAAACGGAGCGTTTAGGAAACGGACGGCTCTGTCTCAATTTACTGGAGCTCAAAGTGATGTGGAGCAAAACCTACAAGTACTGCATCTGATTCAAGCATTTTTAGTCCATCAATATTTATCTAAAAACATTATAGTTACGAAAGCTGACCTCAGTTTCTGTTTTATGTTCCTAATCTCCTGCTACTAGATTTAACCATTTAACTCCCTTACCCACCATGCCTAAATGCCTTGAAAGGCACCTCATCGAGGTGGCAGAGAATCAGGGTCCTGAATGATGTCCAGTGGCAGCATATCCTTGATCAGGAACTTACGCACACTGGCATAGGTTGCCACAAATTTCAATTTAATGCCTTGGCTACAACTGTAAAGATATTAAAGCTCAAAACAGTTGATTTTACCCTGTTTGCAGAGTAGATTAGAGCAGTGGTTCCCAACCTTTTTAGACTTGTGTACCACCTGAGCCATTTTGTCATCCCACTAGTACCCCTTCAGTCAAACGTAATGATGATACTCCAAAACTATAATGTACTACAACTGATTATTAAATGAATATTATTTATTTAACACCTTAAAATGTTTAATTCTTAGGCATTTTTTTACTCAAATCAAACAGATGATAAAAAAGGTAACTTTGAAAGTGAATAAGTAATTGCAGTAATGGCAGGTGTAGAAAACAGCAGCGTCCAAATTACACTGTGTTATCCCAAGTACACCAGAAACTCACCCAAATTAGCAAATTCTTTGAGAGTCCACATTTTACACTGGATCCCATTTTGTGTTAATTCTGAAAGAATCCTAAAAGTGCTGGAATGTTTCAGGACTTTAGACAGTTTGAAGGGCTGGAGGAGCTGTCCAAGGTCCTGAAAGTGCTGGAATGCTTCAAAACTAGAGGATGTTAATCATTTTTGCAAAACACTAAACACTTCATGATCCCTATATGCTTATCTGTGTGATTGTAGAGGGAAAGAGCCACATGTTGAGAGCATAGCATAGGTGGAAAGTTTACTTAAAATATGTACATAAGTCATTATGGAAAAGTTAGTGTTTTTCCAGCAGGAGGGCATGTTTCCTGCAGTGCACAGAGGCTAAGCCAAGTTTATATTTTCACTACAGTTCATTCTATAGCTACAGTTAGACAGTTCTTACTTACAGAGATAAAAGAGGAAATAAACATGACTTTCAAACAGCAGAAGGTGTGAATTATTGTCATATCATCCATCCATTATCTTCCACTTTATTCAAAGTGGGCAGCAGCTTGAGCAGGGAAGCCCAGACCTCTTTCAGTTCTTCTGGGAGGACTCAAAGGTGTCCTCCAGCGTGTCCTGGGTCTTCCTCCCAGTTGGACATGCCTGAAGCACCTTCCTAGGGATGCATCCACCACGATAATATGATGATTCAATGGAGGAGATTATTATTATTGTCAAACGTCTATTAAAATAAGTTCAGGTGTCCTGAGGTTCTGATGCTGGCTTAGTGGATCCCAGAGGACTGGACTATGAGTTTTTCAGAATCTCTGGTCATAGATGTGCTGCCACCATGCTCCACCCAGGATCTCCAAACACTGCTGCTACAATGATAAGACCACCACGTCCCAATGGGAGTCCTGTGCATGCTCATTTTTCTATCATGGGAGGTTTTAATCTGTGCTTTTTTAAGTCAATAGACATAAACTATTGTAGAGCTTTATCTGACTTACAGGCCTCCTGATAAAACCCTCCTGTAATGTATGACAGTTACTCAGAAGGCCTTATCTGACACATTAAAAATACAGAACACCATTATCTAATTTAGAGTGCAGGTGTCAAATGATATAATCCATTCAGTTCCCAGATTCACTCATCAGTATTTTATCACAAGCAGCAGGTGCTAAGTCCCTAACAAATGGGATGTGAACTATTGTGCGGCTCATGCTGTTAATTAGTACATTTAAAAGAGTTGACTCATTACAGTCACAGCTGTGACTGAAGCTGCAGCCAGGCTGCAGGATGAAGTGATTCTACTGTTGGCAGGAGATGGATGCATCGTGGTGCGGTGCTGTTTGGAGAGGGAGGAGGCCGGGAAAACATATGTTTTAGATAATGCAGATTTCAGCTCAGACGTTGGTACAGCCATTGCAGCTGTATCTGTCACTCCCTGGTTGCACGCTTTAAAAAGTCGGAGAGACACAAAATAAAAAGTGAGTCTCAAACAGGTTTAAAAAAACTCTTCATTCCAATCTTAAAGAGAATATTTGAAGCTAAAATGAAACTAAAGTACATGAAAACCTCCCAAGATCAGCACCTACAAATCTGAGGCCATGCTGTTTCCAAGATAAGCTAAATAATGAAAATGTGTTAGTGACAATTTTTAAACATATTTTACATTTGGTTCCTCATAGAGATGTATTTAGCTGAAACATGTAGTGTTTCAGAAATTATCCAGTATTAAAATTTTAATATAACATTATTATGGCCTTTAGAATAATGTTAGTTTTTTGAGGGGTTGTGCACTATAGACCCCTGTGCCACCTAAGCTTTTGTGTTTAATGCTTTTTACCCCTTAACATTACTTTTATTATTGGTACTGCTTCACTTTTACTTGAGTAAAAGGCTTGAGTATATACTTCAATTTTTATAGTAGGGTTTTTAAACACTATTATCACCTCTGTAGTTCACCCAGTTTATCAACTCTGGTGTTGGAGCAGAGAAACCTGGACAACATGCAGGATGGTCCTCAGGACCATGCAGGACTGGACAGTGCTGAGGTACCACAGTGGTCGGTGCTGCAGTGATCCTGATCCTTCAGACTGCAGGATCGAGCTCAGTGTAGCATCATGAAGGACATCCAGTGTGGAACTATTTACAGATCTTGTATGTATGTGAGTTAGCTGTAGAGCTTAAAGTGCCTGTGACATGCCTATATCCTTCAAATACAAAAAGTAAAAGAAAATATCTTCATATTTAGGAAAATTGGCATAAAAACACATGATTTGACCCATTTTGTCACATAACTGGCATATTTTTCTTTGAATTTGGCTCATCTAAAGTGAAACAGGAAGTGACATCAAAGGGGAACTATTTAAGAAAAAAACTCCCTGGTCTTTGTTTATTAAAACAATATTATTTGAACTGGGACTTTTCTTCATCTCTCTCTTATAGGGACTAAAATTATCTAAAAACGACATCAGAAAATTCCCTGCCGTCTGTGTTGTTAGCCGTTATAGCTGTTTACATGCATACATTCCCCTTTGACGTCACTTCCTGTTACTTCACATGCAAATATATCAACAACTGTTCATCTCAGTGGTGTGAAATCGCTTTTGCAAGATGTTATTCATGTTGTCTTTCCATAAGTGCAATCACATTTATCACAAAAAATTAGATGTCACAGGTACTTTAAAATGTATAAATTTGTAAAAAAAAAAAAATGCTCATAAATAACACTGATTTTATTTATGTAACCTTTAATAGAGAATATTTAGAATATTTTAGTCGATAGGAGACAGTGTTGTTTTTGTTGACCTATTATTTTTTGGACATCACCTCCTCCCTCCCCCTTCAGATCGCACGTGCTGCGTGCTCGCGCCTGTGAGTCTTCTCGTCTCGTGCGTGTGTCCACTCACTGCTGTGGGGATGATGTCATCCGCAGCAGAAACAATAGCCCCCCCGTCCTCTCACGCGCACCGCAGCTCGGTGTGGACACAAGTGCGCGGACGCGACGCCAGCTGAGAGGGAGAGCCACGCACCTCTAATGATGACGTTCACTCCTGTTCCGCTCAGTCCGGGTCCGGGTCTCGGCTCAGCGATGTTGTAGCTTCTCCCAGTCTTCCTGTTCGTCCTGAGAGAGAAGAGGCTGCATGCAGGCAGGGACGGTGTCACACATTTGCCTCGTGCCCTCCCCTCCACCACCACCACCCACCACCCACGGTTCGGTCCACTACAACCATGAGGACCCCTCAGCCCGCAGCGCAGAGAGGATGAACAGCACGGGATCGCGGCTCTTGATGTAAGTCATGTTTTGTCTCATGTAACTGCAGAGTGACTGTGATGCTTCTTCAATAA
>JAUBOC010000030.1:4589741-4600374 GCA_032275365.1 Anablepsoides cearensis | reverse complement strand
ACTCAGAATCAAGTTATCCAGCTGATATCCCCTGTTCTGAAACCGAAAATCCTGAGTATCACAGAGCGGGGTAAGTTCACTCAGAGTATCTGCATTAACCCAGGGTTTGTTAAGCCTGCTTTCTGAAACGGGGCCCTGGTGTTTTAGGGACAAAATGTCCAGCAGAGCAGAGCGAGTCAGCGTCCAGAAGGACAAGCTAAAAACATGATGCTGCTGGTGCTGAAGCGTGAAAAGTCACCCTGCTGCAGCCAGGTGTGAAAGACAGGCAGCTTCAGAGCGAAGCAAGCACGTGGACAGGCTCTGAGCTACCTGTGGTTCCCAGGAAATATAATAAATGTAAAACAAAACAACAACAAAAAAAACATTATTTTAAAATGACAAAGCTTACATTTGTTTTAGTCTGTAATGACTAATGTGTTTAATTGTTTGTGATGGTCACGTTAAGTAAAATATGTTTAATTAATTACAGGTTAATATGTCAGACAGTTTATAATTATAGTTTGTGGAATGTTACATTGCATTAATACAGAGACATTTAAGAACAAAGATAGCTAAATCTATTGTTGTTCTGTACAAAGTAAGAGAGTTATTTAATGATAAAGCACTGTATATGATGTACAATGCAATAATAGTTCCACATTTGGTTTATTGTATTGAAGTCTGGGGGAAAGCATGTAAGACAATTACAAATCCTGTTTTTCTATTACAGAAAAGAGCTGTGAGAATTATTACTGGAAAACATTGTTGTCACCCATCAAACTTATTATTTTATAAACTGAAAATATTGAAGTTCTTTGATTTGATTATAATATTCTACTGGTTATATTTAACCCCCACAAAAACATATAACTTTTAAACATCCAAGTAAATTTTGTAAAGAGAAAGAGCTGTTATAACCTTAAAGGGACAGAGATATTTATAAAACCCAAATTCAGAACTAGTCTGAAGGAACGGTGTACTTTAATTCAAGGAATAAAACTATGGAATATTTTGGGAAGTGATGTAAAAAATGTAGGATCACCGTGTATGTTTAAGAAAATGATAAAAGTTGGATTGTTAAAGAAATGCGAAATAGTATGTGTATCTATATAAATTTTTGTTCTAGAGGAATTAGATGTTTTTGTCTTTTGTTAATAACATAGATGTTTTTTTGTTATATGAACTTATTCATGAAAAAAGTGGCAGATATTATAAGAGTTTTTTCTTTTTTCTGCTGCCTTTCATTTAATTTTATTTGAGTTTTTGATATATATTTCTTTTCTTTTTCTTTTTATCTTTTCTTTTTATTGTATATTGTATATAAAATTGTTTGTTTGGTTTTTAATGAAATGAATAAACATAAAAAAAGATATCAGGGTGATGTTCACAGAACAGGAGCAGAGAAAAACTAGCAACTACTACTGACCAAGGTGGTCATAACGGATAAATTTAATTTATTTTTGACCGAAAAGTCAATTACCAAAACATTAATTAGTTGCAGTCTTAAAGCAATCATCAGTGCAGTCAGAATTGAACTCATATCCTCAGAACTACCTACAACAGGTAAGATATTTGTTATTCATAGTGTTTTATTTTACACAAATCCACTTCAAAACACCTGAATTATTTCTTTAAGATGAGCAGCCATCTTGACTATTCCCAGAGGTGACAATCAGCACTTTATTGATCAGTATCATTAAAATTAGTTTTTTGGAGTCACTTCAAGCAATAAATCAAAGGAATAAAGTCATTAAGATAATAAGTGTTGATGCTCGGGGCGTGTTGTGACGCAGCAGGTTCAGATCTGTGAGGCGCCCAGTCTGCCCTCCTTCTTCATGAACATTTCTTCGAGAACAAAAATGTTCGTTCGTGGAAACCGAAAGAACAGATGTTGCCGTTCACTGGTTTTATATTGTTTTTTGCGTTTTTTTTGTTTTGTTTTTCTTTCCAGTTAAGCAGGCTCCTGCCGAAAGGAATCGTCTCGTACGCTTTTGTGTTATTCCTCTGAAGGCAGGAGACCGGCGCTCCGAATGTTTGGAGGATTCTTTTTGCTTCAAAGGTTGTCGTGGAGCTGATGTCTGCAGCTAAATTTAAAGGCTACCTGTCAAACCGCTTCAGATCAACAGGAAGCAAAACAAATATTTACTCCCACACAGAGGCTTGGGTTCGGTAATATTACCCCCAAGTCAGCTTCTGCCTCACTTACAGGATATTCTTTCTTTTATGTTGTAACAGACTATTAGCCCAGGTTCATAAATGAGTCTTTTTGTTGAGAAGATTATTAGAAACATTTTCAGAACAGAACACAGATCTTTTTCTCTCAGGTCTAAACCAAAAAATAACAATTTTAGCTGCTTTTTTTAGTTTCTATTTTGAGTTTTCTATTTTTGGACCGATTGGGAGAGATCACATTCGTCATTTTTACATAATCTGTCCTGAAATGACCGATATTCACATTAAAGTCTGCAGAATGGGACGGATGTGATCTAAATCTGTTCAGTTTGCCTTTGAAGTTAAAAAGCTTTATTATCACACACCATCTTAAGGTGGATGATACTGTGTGTCTGTTAGCAAAATATCTCACAAACCACTGGAGAGATTTTAATGATACTGGGTTTATGTCTACAACTGATTAAGTTTTAAGGTCAAGAGCAGACTCCACAGCCAGCTGACTTTAGAAAACACAAAATAACCATAACTCAGTCAGTTTTACAGATAATGACCTAACATTTAGTATGATAGTAGCTCAGAGTCAGGGTTCAAACTCAAGGGGGCCAAAATTCAAAACTTGTTCCAAGCCCAGGGCCAATCTCTGTCAATATTTATTGAAATGTTATAAAACAAATTATACTTATAGAAATACAAATAACCTTTTCTTAATTATGTGTTATGTAGAATGTACTGTAGAAGATTCATAACCTAATATGTAAAGAAAATGGTTAAATTTAGAAAGACTCATCGTTTGCATTCATTTCTCATGCTTCACTGTCTACCAACAACTTTTTGATTTATTATTTCTTAGAGATACCTTTCATTACAATCCAGCAAATCAGGTAAAAATATAAAATCACTAAAAATTCAGTAATTTGACTTTAAAATAAGAACACACCAAAAGATAATTAAAGTAAATTCTCTGTTGCTCACACATCAAAATCAAATATTGGCCTGCTGTCATGAGAAAGATACACTAAATCCAGTGGCACGAAGACTAAACCTATTCTATATTTAAAAGTATTACCTTTGGACACAAATAAAATGCTTTTTTTTACCATGAGAGTATTCAGAAGTGTTCCTCTGCAGTGGCACCGCTCTTATTCCCTCTAATGTAAACTAAACTAAGAGAAGAGTGGCTGTGAGGGCTGAGGTGTGTCCTGTCAGGACTGCCACCACGCTGCTCACCGATTGGTCCACTTCCCCTGTCGCCTCCATCACTCGCTGCCCTCTGACGTCAGAGTTTAAGTGATGGAATCATTCTGACTTCCTCTTTCGGTGTGAGCTCTGATGAGACAGATTGCGGTGAAAAGCAAATTTAGTGAAAAGCTCAGGCAGATTTAATGGTAAATGTTCGTTTGTACAGCAGGGCACATTGTTTTAGAAATGAAGCAATCATTTTTTTGTAAATTGCTGTTATTAAATCTAATGGGATCATTTTCTGCTGCTCCCAAAACATTTTCATTTGGCCGTCTGACTCACCTCAGCTGAGCTTCATTTGCTCTGTTTAAAACTAAAACCTTCTGCAATCAGTGGCAGATTTATTATATATTATCTGAAGTAGATCAGGCTGGTTATACTTTACCTCATTAAAAAATCAATAATGATAACAATAATACTTCTAATTAAAAATGTTCTGTTTGAAGTTGAATAATAGAAGTTAATGAAAGTTTGGGTGAAAGAGGACAAAAATGGCTACATTTTGGTGTAAAAGTGTGACATCACCACACTAGGTTGGCTTTTCCACTGCGAAATCTTCAAGAATTCTTAAACTTTGACTGTTGTTGCATAAAACATTATTAATTACATCATCATATCAGTTCAGTCATTTAAAATCCAACTTTCTGAGCCACAGAGCTCAGAAGCTTCATCAGCATCCCATTGTTTATGTGCAACATTTGCTGCCATTTTTGCAAATTGCATCATTCTGTGGTCTTTCAGCTGCTTCCTCCTGCCAGGGTCGACACAGTGAGCGAACCTGCATAAAATGTTCGGTAATTGTTTTACAGCAGACCGCCTGTTTTTCAAGCATCTGCATATTGTGAAAAAACACGTTTTCATGAATCATTTATTAGGTAAATTTGTACATACAAGTAGTTTGTTTAGGGTGCCAGGGCTACACAAACATTTTGATTACAGATTAAATAAATCAGAGGACAATAACTAAAGATCTGGTGTGCAGCCACCGTTTGCTGGACAGCCCTGTGACCCGGTCCACTCTGAGGAGCTGGAAGCTGCAGAGCCGGTACCAGCTCACCGCCACATCTCTGAAACACAAAACAGATTAAGATTTAAAAAAAGTCTCGAACTTAAACTCACTTGTTTTGTTGTGCAGCTCGCACACGTTAGAGACCGTGCAGACAGTGCAAGCTATGAAGAACAGTTAGCTGTGCTAATGATGAAGCTGTGTGCACATCAAAGCAGAGGATTTACAGCACCTCAGGTGAAAGATAATATAATCCACATAAAAAACATGAAAAGAAATTCAGTGATTTTTGCAAAGTAATTGGTTATGTTCTCTGGACAAATCCACAAATGATGTTTGTGAGCTCTGAGCCACAACTTTTTGAGGGTTCACTTTACTTTAAACCCCCTTACTGACACTTTCTGGTCATTCCTTTTCCATGTTAAAACCAGATATTGAAAAACTGATGGTTATTCGAATCTCATTTTACACTCTTGTTCCCAAACTGGAAGTTTAACAACGTAACTTGACGCTAACCTGCGGAACCTGCCGCAGCTTCAACTTCAACAACATGGACCTGTTGGAGAAACAGAAAACAGTTTGAATCAGTGATAAACAAACTGACACCTGCTAAATATGTGTAAAACTAGCTTCATTAAAAGATAGTCTGCAGCTTGGTCCAGTTAGGCAGGAATTGGTAGCTAGGTTCAGTTGATTGGGTAAAAAACAATGAACTTATATATATCAAACATCACAGCTGTTCCTTGTTAGTTTTCTCAAAGCTGTTGTTTTTTTTTTTTTTTTCATTTTATACAAATCAAAGCTTGTGATGAAACAGTGGAATACAACCTATATAAACTGTGAAGATTCTCTAATGGTTTTTAGAATTAGCATACCAAATAAACCATCTATCTGAGACAAGCGCTTGTGTTTAATCAGCTGTAAGTCACATTTAAAGAGTGCAGGATGAGTTTAACTCTCTGCCACGGTCTGACCTTTGACCCTGAGGGATCGAAGCTCTTCTGATTATATGCTGACTGTTTTCCTCACCTGAACCTCATTGTGTGTTTAGTGCTCACCTACCAGCACAGCTTTGATGGTCAGCCAACTGTGCTTCCAGCTCTAATCAAAACAACAGAGGGGTAATTTTCTGCCTTTTGGCTCGTTAATGTTTGATGGCAAATAATGTTGACGGAGTGATTAAATCCCAATGAGCCTGATCGTTTTCTGCTGAAGATTTGTGAGTTATACTTTCTTTTTTTTCTCAAAAATCAACATCTGCCAAGGTGGTAAATGCTTTTTTTTTTACTATTTATGAGGCAGTGGATGGCTCGTTTAGTCCCGTTATGTTCAGTAACTGATGCTTTATGTCACAGCATTTAATCTGGTCAGTGGTGCCCAACGTTTCTGCTTCATGAAAACAAATGGAGCATCATGGATGTTTCCTCCATTACTGTCATTTTGTAAATTCAGAGTCAGATTTATGTGTCTGTGTTGTATTAAAATTAGCAGATGTGCACTTTTATTATGTTTCATAATTGTCCTATTTTCTGGGGCAAGAAAGAGATTAAAGTAAATAACTGATTTTACTGATTCAAGTCATTTTTATAATCCTATAGGCTTAAAGCATTTTTCTGCTTAATGAAGATAAGGCTGGAGTTGCTTCAGAGCTAATAGGACTGTCTCCTTGCCTTTCTTTCAACTTTGAAGTCAGATTTTTTTTTTACGCTACCAAGAATGCTGCATTTCTCAAAGTCAGAGGCTGTGGTAGCTCAGTGGTCAGTGCTTCTGTCTCATAATCCTGATGTTGAAGGTTTGAGCCCAGGTTGTGTCAATTAAACATAAAAACAATTCCAATTTTGCATGAATTTAGTCACTGTGGTAGATTTTCTAAAATAAGGAAGGACTCAAGAATTAAACAAGTTAGCTGTCTTTTGTGGTGATGTATTTGAAAAAAGAAAATTCATAAAGAAATAACAAGAAATAAAGAAGAATAAAACACTACAGCAGGTCTCAAGTTCAGAAGAACTTAATGCTTCTGCTGGAATTGTGACTATGATTTACACAAACAAGAAGAATATTTGCTCAGGTCTTTCTGATTGGGCATCAGAAGGAGAAAAATAAAGTGAAGTCATAATTAATAGACAAATGAACCATTCTTATATCAATGAACAGCTAGATTTCACTAGAATGTTGTGCATTCTATGTCATACACGGAATTATAAAGATATCTCTTACTACAGATAAACTTTAAATATTCTTAAAGTTAGTAACAAAAACAGTTTTCCTTCAAAACCTTAATACTCTTCTCATTTTAGTTTTTGTCATTGTAGCGCTGTATTTTTCTTTATTTCAATTCAATTCAATTCAGTTTATTTATATAGCGCCCAGTCACAACAACTGTTGTCTCAGGGCACTGTACACAAAAAATAACAATAAATCTAAAGAAGAGCCAGCAGACTGGTGGTTGAACTAGAACCATGGTTGACCCAGGACCTTGGTTGGCCCCTGTTCATGGTTTACCCTGGTCTATGGTTGAACTAGAACCATGGTTGACCCAGGACCTTGGTTGGCCCTTGTTCATGGTTTACCCTGGTCTATGGTTGAACTAGAACCATGGTTGATCCCTATCCCATCCAGTTTGTGACTCTTTACCATAACCTGCAGGCTCTATACTAGGACCCAAAACATTGTTCCAACCATCTGTTTGTTGGTTCTGTGTGAAAATGTAGAAAAAAAGGAAAGGAGTGATTGACCTTTCTTTATCTTGTCCCAGCTGCCTCAATCAAAGCGATAAAAGATTGTGTCTAAAAACAAGTGACACGGATGACTTTTTATCTTTCCGCCTACACACTTTAGACTACTTTACTTTCTGTGAGGGCAAAATAAAAACAAGTTATTCCCCTCGTTTTAGAGGAACAGATTGTCTAAATGTTAACAACGTGAAACCATCCTCCCGTAACTGCCTGAGTTTAGCTCCGGTGTTGTCCACTGCGCTGTGTGGGCGTTGGGCTGTCAGGTTGCTGTGTGATGAAGTAGCTGCGTAAAAGTGTAGAGGAAAGAGGGAGCAGAGAGAACGCAATCAATCTTACACACTCAGGCAACCATCTGCTCCCAAAAACACCGACTGCAACGCCTCTGTCCGACCCGGGCCCATGACTGATGACTGTACAAAGTGCCGCAGAAAGATGGTCAACCTTTACAGTTGCTCTATGGGAATTTAAAGCTTTTTGTTGCCTGGGTGTGTGTTGATCACCCAAGTATAGACTATAATCCTGCATGTGTAGCTCAGGTGTCAAACAAGGTAAATCTTCTCCATCCTCTTCCAGTGAAGAGCTCTTAGTTTCCTTTTGCTGGTGGATGTGGAGCTGAAGGAGCCGGTCCTGTTCTCCAGCTGCTGGCCCACACAGCTCTCACTTCCTCAGATCTGACTGCCCCTCCTCTTTGTCTGTACGGGTGTCTTTTCATCCGTGTGAGTTTAAATTTCAAGCCGTTACACTTTCATGTGCTTCACTTTAGAAGCAGCTAACGTGATTCCATTTCTTAGCATACTTAAGCCGTTTTTTTTTTCTTTCTTTCTTTAAATATTCATACCCGATTATGGATTTGGATTTGCTTTTCCATCCCCTTTCCACTGTGACATTCAGTTACAGGCGTATGCGTACAGTGCATATGCTGGCGTCTCGATGGCTCCGAACAGTGCTCCTGACTTTTTCATCATCTGCAGTTCGCTTTGGAAATGTCATGCGATATGTCTGCTAGATGTTTATTATGCAGACTCCCTTCTGTTTATGGGCTGTTATGCTGCAGGTACTTACTACGAAGAGAAGCCATTGATTGTCTGATGGCTCAGAGTCAGTAAAATATCGATTTGGGTCATAAAATTGATGTAGGAGTTTCTTTTTCCAACTTTCCCGGAGTCAGCACCAAGCCTGTTTTTGTCTGAGCTGTTCAGAACCACTGTGTTCTCTGCTGAGGAAGGGTGTTTTCTTTGTTTTGTTTAGTTTTTTTTATCTTTTATTGGCTGTCACCTCAGAGGCATTCTGGTATTTGGCAGCTCGAACTGTTAACAAGTGGACGACAATAAAACAAACTGGTAAGTCAAAAAGAACAAGTCCGTTTTTTGATCATGAAAGTGACATTTTCCTCATTTGACAGACGTCAAACAGCCTTCTTACTCTGCCGTTTGGCTTCAGAGGGCTGTGACCACACAACAGCAGCATGCAGCGTGGCTCTTATCAGGTTCCCTTTTAATGTGTTTGACTGATTAATTGGGACCAACCAACTGAAGTGATGGCTCATATTTAACAGTTAATTAGGCACAGCTTTAAGTCATCTCAGAACAAACAGCTCTTGTACCTTTTAGCAGGTTTCTTTCTTAATTAGTTGCCTTCTGGTGCAGAGATAACAAGGAACAGAGAAGACAGGAAATTAGTTTTTTATGCTTTTATGCCTAAGGCTGCAGGTTGTGGCCCAGTTAGAGTCACAAAGAGGCATCCAGTGGATAACAATTGGCAAACTTTTTATAATTATTTGACTTTATTTATGTTTTTCCTTTATTATTACTAAAATTGTGGACAAAATGAAATAAGAAATTATCTTTTGTGTCAAAGTAATTGTTTAATTTTGATTATTTGGAGGCTGACCTGGCGTTTCTTTCATAGGCTAAATGTAAATGTGCGGCAAAGCTAACTTTTAAACAGTTAAATCTCATCAAAATGTTTACGACAAAGAGTAGAAATGAAGCAAATGCTGTTGCTTCACCTCCTCTGGATGTCAGACAGCTTTTCTGCCTCGTCCGTAGTTACAATCATCCAGGAGTCCAGCCAGCTCTCTGCCACAGGTGACTGTTAGCTGCCTGGTTACAGACTGATCAGTCTGGCAGTCATCTTTGAGTTTGAGCAAACTGTGTCCAGAGGCTGACAGGCAGCTAACTGAGCTCTGGGTTTCTTGATTGAATCACTTTTACAGTCAGTTTTGTTTCACGTTTCGTCCCGCTTCATGAAAAAATGAAAAATAACTTCTCTCTGAGAATCACCTTTCGCTGACCTCACCCATTTCCCAGTCTTTGTTTTGCTTCATTTTTGTTTCTTTGACATAGTTTCCATTGCATTCTGCATAAATCAAATCCCATTTTCTGCCCTGTTTGTATTTGTTAATTTTTAACACAGTAGCAGCGGCGCACAGGACAATCATTGTGATTGACAGCTGATGCTGATTTCTGCCTCATGTCTCTCTCTTCTCTCCTCCTCCTGCAAAGAAGGCAGAGAGACAGAAATAATTATCTAATGGTTTAATTTGCTGCCTCAAAATAATGATTGTTGATTTTTTTTATCATCTTTATTATATTTTTTTTGTAATTTGACAAAGTCAAAAGTGTGGGTGTGTTTGTGTCGTTGGGCCTTATGTGAGACAAATGCCCTGTTGTTGGTCAAGACCTCACCAACCAATGCCACGTTGCTGTTTTTGTGTGTCATGCATGCACATTGCGTGCACATTGGTGCAGTGATGGTTTTGTGCATACTCTCTGATAAAATCTGTGTAACTTACCTCATTCATACATGTCAAGTTGTACGGATTGTACAACTTGACATGTATGATTACACCACTCTCAGTACTGGCACGGCACCACAGGTCTGTCTGTCATAATTACAATTCTCTTAAGTACAGAAGGCTGGTTTATACTTCCTTTCCATTCTTGAATTAAATAACAAATAGAAAAATTCAGTCTGTATAAAATATTGGAGAGAAAGTATTTTTCTATTTGTTGTTTAACTAGCTTTAAACAGTATTAAAAAAATACAAACTCAAATAAATGCTTTTAATCTGAAAGGGTTAAAGCAAAAAAAGTATCTAAGTTAGACGCAGCTATAACTGGGTTGGATTGGCCGATTTGAAGATACCACCCACCTTTAAATTAAATCAAAGAAAACTAAGAACAGGCTCATGTCAGTCCCACCATCTGGAAGGAGATGAAGGCGTGCGACACAGTCTTATTAGCAGTTAGCGATTTAGCATTAGCAGAGATTCTTGTTTAGCAGATTAGTGGTGTATAAACCTAGCTTTTTGGTTAGCTGTGCCCACCACTGCTTCTCCTCCAACAACCGAGCCTCTCTTCAAGCGTAGCTATGCATGACATGTTACATTGGGAGAGCTGTGGAGGAATTATTATAATCAGGGTTCTCAAGTTTTGACCAAAGCTTGGAGTGAGATTTTGAGCCGCTGAACTCTGTTGTCAACTCCTAAGAAAAGTTGCTT
>JAUBOC010000030.1:4573142-4588922 GCA_032275365.1 Anablepsoides cearensis | reverse complement strand
ACATGTCCCCCCCCCCCCCCCCCCTTCTGATGGTCTGTGGGTTTCAGTGCCACATGAATATCTATCTGTCCCTTTTGTTTCTGTCTGACAGTGTCGTCATGTGTATCTGGTGGTTTCCCATTTCCTGAGAGAATCATCAGAACTACGAGTTTAATCGTGTCCATTTAAAATGAAAATCCACTTTTATGCTCTTTTCACAAACCACTGTTATGCTCCTTACATAGATCCCACTGAGATCTATGTAAGGAGCATAACAGCACACGGGGTTGAAGTCAACTCGCAGCGGTTACTCCTCTGAGCCATTGAGGAAAGTGAAGACGGACTCGTCAGTCAGGTGATTTAGAGGAGCGATGGCCTTAAACTCAGTGCCTCTTTTGGTTTGTGATGTCAAGCTTTTTGTTTTTTACGAAAGCTCACATTAGTGATTTATAAAGTTTAAAGACAGGCTCAGCTTTTTTGTGAAAGAAAACAGTCAAATGAAGTGCCAATTCGTTTCATATTTCTCTTTTTTATTTTAAATTTTCCCCAAATTCCTTCCAATTCCACGGACATATAAAAGTCTGTGGTGGGGTCAGTCACTAATGGTTCAGTGATAAATCTTATAGGATGTGAAGATGAGCTTTTGGTTGTCCAGAACATCTTAAAACTGGTCAGTTGCTCTGAGATTCAGAGAACTTGGATGCCAAGTTAAAACTCTTTACTTTTTTATAGTGTGATGCGGTACATTTTTATTCTGAGATGACTGCCATCAGGGTATGCATTTTCCATAAATAAAATCTGGGTTTTATTAGCAATTGTATATAAATAGATCATATAAATAGTGAATAGTTTTCCAAGAAGAACACGACCCAAAGCATTAATCAGAAAACATGACCAACCATACTATGTATTCAGCCACAGTCTATCAAAACCAGCATTATTTCTAAGAAACATTTGCTCTTCTGTTGGTCCAATCAACACAAGCCAGTCTTCACATAAACAGGTTTTTAATCATCTAAAATTCTGCTGCTGATTCATTATTTTTAAGGCTTTTCAAAAGCAGAACAGGAAGACCACACGAGAGCTGCATAATGTTGTTCATGTCCTTCACACCCCTTTATTTTCTGCTTCCAACAATCAACCTCAAAGATAACGATCTGATAAATCTGAAAGGATCGAAGTAAAAAATAATATGAGATCTGCGGGCATTTGCTTTTCAACAGAGAAAAGATCACATTTGAACTCGTAGTAAAATAATTATGTTTGGAAGTCAGAAAAACTTTGAGGTCTAAATCAGAAAAATCAATTGGAACCTGAAATCTGAATTATATTAATTAATCTGAATTAAAACTGTTTGTTTATACTTTAGTCAGTTTGCAACTAGCTGAACACATTTGTAAATTTGTTGCTACAGTGTTTAAAAATTTTTAATTCATGCATTTTAAAAAAATGTATGAATATCTTGAAATTAGCCTTGGCCTTTTGAGGTAGATAAAATGCACTGATCATTCTAGGAGTGATTATTAATGTCTTTTATTATTCTTTTTGTTTGGTTAATTCAGTATTCTCCTGACCAATAAAAAAGATGTGGAGCTAAAATACCTAAAGTTTGTTTTTTTACCTGAAGAAAAGCCGAGTTTTAAGCTTTTGCTAGTTTTAGTGAGCTAAAATGTTCCTTTGTGACCACTGGTGCCACCCACAGAACCATTCTACAATATAAAAGGAAATTAAAGCACTTCATCAACCAAAGATCATAGACTGATTGTTTTTCAACAACGTGTGTGTCGGGGGTGTGGATTTTCATTTTAATGACAGTAATATTTCATCCTAATGTTTTAGAACAACCCTTTAATAACTCTACTGCAGGAATATAGAAATGAAACTCCTGTAGTAAACGTAGCAACCTGTCAGTCGTAACATTAATCAGAGTAGTCGTTTAATGATACAAAACTTGAATGGTTTTGCTGTGTCATGTTTTGAACATGAGCTGGGATTTGACCTTCTATTTATACCATGACTAAATCCTCCGTGCCTGATTGTTTGGGTTCAAAGCAGAGGCAGAACGAACAAATTAGACCGACGGGAGCAGGAATAGTTTCATTTCAGACAATCACACAAGTCTTTAGAGAGAAGGGTTTCTTTGTGCCGTTAGCTGTGAGCCAGTGTTGTTTCCTCAGAGTGAAATCAATAATGGAAATAGATTTATTTGTTACACATTAAACTGTCTGCATCATAAAATTGTTTTTGTTTCATTTTTCAAAGCACAATTTTGAAAGCAGTATAATGTTATAAGGATCATCCATAACCATTACTGAATATTTAGATAATTTCAACACCAGCCAAAATGAGGCTTATTGTTTCATGTAAATGCATCTTTTAAAAGAGAGAATTCAGGCATTTTGAAGTGGCTTTCTGCAGAAAAGTTGCCGAAAATGACTGTCGATGATGCTTTAGGTCGGACAAGCTACAGTAAGATGAGCTCTTCCAGCTAATGGATTCCTGTCTTAAAACAAATCGAATCTCAAATCTTTCTAAGCAGTTCATGCAGATACTGTTTTATAAATTTTTACACTACCATTAATTTTGCATTATCATTGTTAAAAAGCACTTCCAGGGCAGCCTGAGGCACTTGCACCGAGAATATCATATTTCTGCCAAATAACTATGTCATGGGAAACTGTCAGTTTAAAGGTTTAATGTGTGGCTGCTTTGAAATTTAAAAAAATAATGTTTTTAAAAAATTTCTTTAGGAGTGGGTCTGATTAGCTGCTCTAAACTGAGACTATATAAAAGAGTTTTCATTTTGAAATGACAGAGTTATCTCTTCAGGAAACCGGGCTCCTCAGAGGGATGAAGGTTGATGCAGTTTGGATTTACTGCCATTTGTGTTAGTTTGGATTATGTGTCGCTAACAGCAGTCAGGTTTGGACCCTCAGGTTTTTATTTTTAACTACAAGCAGTGGTCATGGTGTAAGCAGGTACAACATCTGAGGTGGATGTTTAAATGGATAAACCATTTCAATTAAACATGCACCTGATTGTGTTTCCAGAGTTTCTCCTTCTGTTGTTGAATACATGAAGAGAAAATGTGAAACATGCATAAAGGCTGTAAAAATTGCTTTGTATCAACATTTTTGTTATACAAAAGCATTAATTTATTGTGAACGTGTTTTTTATTTATGGAAGAGGATTAGGGCCACAGAAAAAATGTTTTTTACCTGAATTCTGACTTAAACCTCAGACTTCTTATCCTTAAAATTCTGATTTATTTTCTTAGAATTGGAAAATAGTAAAGTAATTATCACTTTAATCATACCTTTTCCAGTTTAATCTTATAATTCTAATTTCAATCTTATAATTCTGACATTATTTGCACATTTCTGATTATAATCTCATAATTCTGACTTTTTTTCTCAGAAATCTAACCTTTTTTTCTCTGAATTGGAAAAGTCACAATTCTGTGAAAAATAAGTCAGATATCAGGGGTAAAACATTTATTGCACCTTCGCCTTTCTCCTCTTTCGTAGTTATTCCTTTGACGATGAATTTCGAGCAATACTTTACATTTCACAAATTAATCACTGTAAATACAAACTGCCCCAAATCATAATAAATACTTTTTAGGGCAAAAAATAAATAATAATAATAATAATAATAAATTATAGTAAATACTAAAAACCATTATGCTCACAATTTAAATACTATAGATGCCACAGACTGACGTCCACAACCGTGGATGAGCTCAGGTTAATGAAATGTAAAGTGTTTCTCTTATAACTATGGCGTGTCAAAATGTTGTGATTTCTTCTTTTTCTGTCTCTGTTCTTCTTCAGCTTCTTATGAACCCAGATGCCTCCCCTCCCTCTTGACGAGCGCATAGTGGTCATTCAGCGCCCTAAAAACTTAACCTTGTGTGATGCTTCCCCGCAAACCGTTCCGCAGCACGCCTCTCACATAACAGCCACTTCCAACGGACGAGTTCCCCACCCTCCTCACCTCCACACCTCTCAGTCCCATTTCTATTCGCCCACGTGCAAATCTCTGAGTGCGCGTCCTGCTCTGGAATGCAAGCGCAGGTCTTCTCGCGTGCAGAAGTTCAAGGCCGACCAGCCTGCCGTCTCAGCGGGCGTCAGACACGTGCCAAGCCACTGCCACAGCAATGGTACGGTGACTCTCGGCCCACGGCTGCCCTCCCACACGCATACTATTGATATAAAAGTCACGGTGGACAAAGGGGGGCGGGGAGGATTAAGCAACTCATTAGGACGTGCTGGAAGTGTAAAAGGTGGCCGGGGGAAATGGGCCTCGTCGCAGCAGGATCAAGGGACATGCGAGAGAAAGACCGGAAGCGCGAGGCCAGGTGGAGCTGAGCACAAGCCACAGCGAGTTCGTCAGCTGTCGTCTTCCCCTGGAGGGGTCCTACAGTTTGTCCCCGCTCAGGCGCAGCAGCTTACGTTCAGAGAAAAGGAGAACTCTAGTTTCCACAACAGAAGTGAGCAAGAATACGCCTCTTTGAGTTACAAGAAGAATTCCAAACTGGGAACTGTGCATCAGAGTCACAATAGCAACAGTCTACCCCACCACAACCACTCTGTCCCTGTGCCCCACGCTGCCATCCTAAACTCCACGTACCCGTCATCTTCTCCTTCTCAGCCCCCTCACGTGCCCGTCTTATTTCGGCAGCTTAGTCAGCCTCACCCACCTCGCGCCAGGGACCACCGCCCCCATATCCTTCACGGTCTTTCTCTGTCCCCTTGCTCCTCTCATGCCGGAAGGTTCCCCAGCCCTGACCATACCTGCACCATCGACTGCACCCGCCCATTCAGTTGTGGCTGCTGGAGGCTGGTAAGATGCGGCGGGTGTAAGGGGGACTCCTCTAGCTTCCAGGGAGGTGGGGGGAGCACTTCCACCTCGTTCTCCTGTGGCCACAATGTTGGAGCTATGAAGAGAGGAGGCAAAGACATGGGCTTGAAAAATCTGGGAGGCTGTATTTCCACCGCCTCCACCTCCAACACGTCGTCAACCAACAGCACCACCTCGGACTGCCGAGCAAACCTGTTCAAACCTCTGCGCTGCGCGTCCTGCTCTGCTGAAGCAGGAAACTTTGAGAGTCCCGCCATTCTTCGTAAGAAACTGGTCGGAGGATGCCTGCCCTGTACTCCTCTGTCCTCTTCAGGCCCTCTGAGGGCAATACAAAGCTGCGTCACGGGCTGCAACCCCAAAGCCTCTCAGACAGGCAGCTCTTCCTGCAGCTACTGCAGCAGTGACCCTATAGTGGTGACGTACAACCCTCAGAGAGGGAAACCTCCAGGAAGAAACATCGGAGCGGCTCACCCAATGGCTATGTACCAGACTGATGATGATGACTACAGTGTGCGGACTATCTGGCCTGAAGAGTTGGCCAAGAAGATGACCCACTCTAAAGCCCAGAAGAACAACCGTACTGGGATGGGGGTAGGGTTTGGGAAAACCTGTGCAAGTGTGGCTCAGAATGGCAGTAACGGAAAAGGCCTCGCTTTTTTGGACTGTCAAAATCTCCAAGGATACGGACAGATGCACCTCACAGACCACGCTGGGCGCCGGCAACTTCAGCAGGGCAAAATGGCGGCCCTTAATTTTGTGAGCAGCAGGTTGGGATCTGGGTACGAGGATGGCCGAAGCTCACTGAAGAGGCTCCTGAACAAAGCAGAAGATGCAGGGATGAGCGACGGTCCCGAGCAGGACGAAGACATAGCGTATCCCCAGTGCCACTCTTCCCGATCTGCGTCCCCGCCATCTCCTGTGTCCTTCTCCCCCCCGCCGTCCGCCCCTACCACCCTCATCAAACCCAAACCATGGCAGAGAGAGCGGGAGGGAGGACACTCTCTGCCGTCAGCTCACTCCCTACACCTGGCTCTGAATTCCCTCAACAGAGAGCAAGATGAGGAGAACAACCGAAGTAAGAATAAGCAGATAAAAATGATACCTCATTATGGCAAACATTAAGATATTGATTTGGTATTGCCACGTAAGCTGTATATTGTTCAATCACAAACATTTTTAGAAACACTATTCTCCCTTGAATACAAACATGTCCCCTCTTTCCCTGTCTTTCTCCAGTGCGACTCTCTCTGCCACTGTCCTCATCACTACCAGCGTCTCTGTCAGATGAAACCTTGATGACCCCCGATGCGGAGAACGCCGTCATCAGCGCGATCCTGCCCTTCCTGTTTCTGGGGAACGAGCGAGATGCCCAGGACCTGGACCTGCTGATGCGACTCAACATTGGCTACGTGGTCAACGTGACCACACACCTGCCCCTGTACCACGTCAAAGCTGGACTGCGCTATAAACGTCTCCCAGCCACGGACAACAGCAAGCAGAACCTCAGGCAGTACTTCGAGGAGGTTTTTGAGTTCATTGGTGAGCGTCTCACTTGTTCTAAACTGATTTATCATTACGTGTGTTAGTCTTACAAAATATCAGCCTTTTGTTTATTCTCCAGAAAAAAAGAGACTCAAACCAGGACACTAAGGTCCAAGTTTATGGTTCACCCTGGCAAAATGAGGCAAAATAAAGTGTTTATCGAAGCTTTAGCCGGCCACAGTTTAGTTGTAAACTTACTTTTAAAATTTCAGTCATTATTGATGTAAAGTGAAGCATAATGGAGGCGAAAATACAGCAATTATGTTTATTATTTACATACGCAATGTCATTGGGACAGTTACTTAACTGAGAAAATTATAGTAATAAAAAAATACAATATAAGTCCCCTCTTACACACTCTAAAAAAACAGATGTTGGATTTACTTAACCATGTTATGTGACCTGGTTCCACTTAACTGAGTTGAGTAAATTCAAAGCAACGTACTCATGTTCTTTGGTTAGAAAATGGGTAAATTGCTTTGATTTTACTCAATTCAGTTAAGTGGAACCAGGTAACATGACATGGTTGAATAAATTCAACATTTCATTTCTTAGAGTGCACAACAGTTATTGATGATAGACACCAGCTCCCTGTGACCTGCAATGGAGAACTGGGTACAGAAAATGAATGGATATTTGTAGGAAGACACTGATCCAGTGGTGTGCCTTCTATGGAGAGAACTGTTTTTTTATTATTTGAGGACAACATACTAAGTATGTCCAAGTCAAAAGGTTTTTGTTCCTAGTACTGGTCAGACTCATAAAGGAGTGTTATGACAGTAGATTTTACGTCTCAGAGCAAAACTGAGCACCCGCTTCGGATGTTATCAGTCCATTAAATGGCCGTTATTAGCGATTATCAGTCCCATGGAATGGCTTCAGATTGTCCCGACTGTGCCTCCTAGTGGGTTATCAGTCCCATTGAATGGCTTCAGACTGTCAGCTGGTTAATATGAGGCATAAAGCCACTAGGGTTAATTTTAGAGAAAATTACCTGGGTTAGGTTAAAGTAGACCTACCGGTGCAACTCCTCGGACCAACCAGCCCCACTTGTGTCCCTGAGCAAGGCCCACTCACATGTGCGGTGGGTAAAATACAGAGAAATAATTTCCACATCAGGGGATCAATACAGTGTACATTTTATTTTATTAGTAGATAAACAGTCTGAAGCCATTCTATGGGACTGATAACTGCTGATAACGTCCATTTAATGGACTGATAACATCAGAACCCGCTGAACTGAGCTCATACTTTTGTTGTTCTCATCCGCAGAGGAGGCATATCAGAGTGGAAAGGGAGTACTGGTGCACTGCCAGGCAGGCGTGTCCCGTTCTGCCACCATCGTCATCGCCTACCTTATGAAGCACACCCTCATGACCATGACGGACGCCTACAAATACGTGCGGAGCCGTCGGCCGGTGGTGTCGCCCAATCTCAACTTCATGGGTCAGCTTCTGGAGTTTGAGAGGGACCTAAACTCCGGGGTAACGCCTCGGATCTTAATGCCTAAGCTTATCGGTGTGGAGACGCAGGTGTGAACGAGGGGAAGGAGCCAGAGTGTGTAGCATTGACGCATAATATGGAAATCAAAGAAAGTGTGCGGTAGTTTTTAAAAGACATCAGACCTGCAACATTTCTGGTGTGTTTTGGCAGATAGTGCACTTTTAATACTGTGAAACATGAGACAAAAACAACTGGATGATTCAAATATTTGTTAGACAACTTGATCGTCATCCAGTATAATGTTTATATGATAATGTGCCAATATTTTCTCTAGCTCTAAAAACGCTCAGATATCTTTTATTTGATTATTTATGAGACCTCTTCCTTGTTGTTCCTGTTGTTTACATTCACAGCGGCATAGAAGGAGTGACTTAGTTTCTGTAAATCAAAAATGCATGCAGAACACGAATGCAACAGTGAAAAGATTCATTCATAATCTTTCTTTTTGTATAACTCTCTCTCTCCACTACATGTAGCAGCACACAGGTCGATACAACGCACTTTACTGCTTGTGCTTTTTTTTTTATTTATCAGCCACAAAATTATCACAAAAATAAGATCAGACCTCAGTTACTCTTTGTTTGCTTTTAGGTTCAGAACTGTGCAATAGTGTGACAAAAGGACCTAGGAAGAAATCTTATCACAGAAGGGTAAAGTGATTTTTTTTTTAGCAGAAATCAAAGCATTCCAGCGTTGTGTTAACTTGAAAATATAGATTACACATTGTAAGGAGTTTACTGTAAGGGCATTTACTGAGCTGAAGTCACAAAGCTACATGCAGTGGTGGGCACAATACGTTGCCTCTCTTGCAAATAAGATCTGAGATCTCAATGGGACTTGCCTGGTTAAATAACCGTAAAATAAAATAAAAATTGAACCAAAAAAACGTTCTGCTGTTAGCTGATTAGTGGAATCAAGCCCACCACTGTTAGCGCTAAAATAAATTCATGGATCTAATTTGGAATAATGTAATTTTAAAACAGCTTGCACTGCGTATTTTGGAACGTATCTTTATTTTATTATATTTTTTATTATTCCAAAACCTCAGTTATTTGCTCAGACTAACACGTTTACCCGCATCTCTCATGACTATGCATTGTTTTACAACACTTTAGTTTGATTAGATATCGATTCACTGTGAACTCTTTGTTGAGATTTATGTTGTTTTTTCACTCAGTTTTGCAGACATCCTGCAGGATGAATCTGAGCACAGGGCATTAAGTGGATAAAGTAAAGTTTAATCTAATTTTCCTTTAATAACTCGTAGCATAAAATAATTTGAGCATAAGGTGACTCTTTCTGTAAGCTGCTAATTAATCAATTACAGTGTCCATGGTCCAGTTTAGGCTACATCCCAATATATTAAAACGGGGTTTTCTTATCCTTCTCTTGAAAATGGTCTTAAAGTGATAGTTCAGCCCTTTGGAGTGGGCTCTTATGGAAAAGTTGTGAACATTTAAATGATCTTACCTGTTGCTGTAGCTTTTGGAAGAACCTCAGGTTGGAGAAATAGTTTATTTCTGACCAGACTGATAAGCTAACAACTAGTCAACCATAATATATTCATAGCAGTTCAAGCAAACACTTCTTTACAAACCTTTACGTCACTATTAATTTTATAATTTCACCCTTTCTTGTTTCCAACAAATTCTATAGTTATTTGAAGACACAAATTCCCTCAGGCTGTTTTGTTAAACTAATATTAGCTTATCCGTAAGAACTACTGTTATCTGAATCGCTGCCTTTTATAAACAACTCTAATCTTTAACATTTCTCAGCAGCTCTTGTGAGCACAACTTTATAAACCTTTACACCAACGTTAATTTTATGCAGCAGAAATATAAGGAAGTTTCTGCTAGAGATGTGCCAAAGCTGCACCAGACTTGTTGCTACCGCTATTTGTGCTTGTAAAAAAATATGTAACACAAAACCGATGGACAAGTAAAGGTTTATAAAGGAGCTGAATGGCTTTGAGTTGTTAGAACTGGAGTTGTGCGAAAAGCTATCCTCAGCATGTAAGATACTGTTTATTCCTTTTCCACAGGACCCCACTTCAAAAACATCTGGATTATTTCTTTAATTTGCATATTTTTCTGAAGTGATGCTATATTTACAGTTCTGATATGTTATCAGTTCACACAGCTGTGAAGCATATGTCAGACTAAACACATTTTAGATAAAAAAGATTGATTTTTTTTCTTTATTTAAGTTTATGATTAACTGTGTGTTCTTGTTTGAATTTTTAAGGAAACTAAAAAAGCATTTAGAGAACATGACCCACATCCTCACCAGAAATGAACAGGTTCCTTCCTTACTTGTGTAACTGTTTGTCACAAGAATTTTGAGAAATGGTTTCAGTTTCAAATATTAGTGGCTGGGGTGCAGAAGAGGATTAGGGCCACATATTAAAAAAAAATAAAAAATAATAAAAATTCTGACTTTTTTCCCATTCTGATGTTCTTTAAAAAAAATCAGAACTCTAGAAAAAAAACATGTTTTACTCTGTGGCTCTAATCCTCTTTTGTAAGCTGAAAGTGCAAAACTTTAGTGAGTTTTCTTTAAAACACACAAAAGTTAAATGATCAAAAAATAAGTTTTAAACAGGAACAAACAAAATCAGAAAAAAATGAAGAATCCATGCATTAAAATAAGATTTTATTGTTTATTTTCTGAAATGTATTTTGTTGCCCTCTTTAAATGTTTTGAACGCTGCCTGGTTACAGTTTCCTGAAACCAAAATGCCTTCTGGAGGTTTCACAGGTAAACTCCATAAAGTGATCCTGATTTTTGCTTCTTGGTTTAAAAAAAAAGAAAAAACTTTGTTATATATATACTTTTCTACAGTCAAATGACTTCATTATTTTGGATCTGTGCATTTTTCTGTTTTTATTTGAATCCCATGTCTTGTTTTTTTAATATAAAAGGCTCTGTCAGTGTGGACCTTTGCAGCGGGTTGTTCTGTTTTACTTCCACTCGTATCAAACCAACGAAGGTCGACACGTCGTCCTGCTGTGTTTTACCTCTCGCCTCTCTCTCTCAGCTGGACGAACGTCGTAGCTCAGCTCGCAGAAGGCACCGTTGACCTTTAGAAGAGGGCATCGTTGCCATTCCTCACAGATTTTTTTTTTTTATACGAACTTTTATGCAAAATGGCTGCCGAAGCAGTTTCTTTAACGCCGCACTGTGGGGGGGGGACTCGTTCACCTTTGTACTTGAGGGACCATTTGGAGGAAACTCAAGGCTTGTCTTTAATTGGACTGAAGGGCCAGTGTGTCTGTGAGTGTCATGGTGTGTGTAGAAATCTTCTGTTTGAAAAGTTTTTAACTGCTGTGTGTATTTCTTTTCTGTGCATCGCTTATTTGTTGGAACTGGATTTTTCTTGTTTTTATTTTACTGCTTTTTTTGTGCTCTTTTCTTGTACCAAATATTCAACTGAAGGACACTGATTCTGAAGAATATTGTAGAGCTAACTCAAGAAGAAAGCAGACCACCCCTCTCCTTCCTATAGGGGGTAAGAACTCTTCAGGTACGACCCTCATCGTAACGCTGTGCCATTTCTCTAACGCTCCTCTGTCACCTCCTTCCCTCCCATAATGGATCGTTTCTCCTAAACACATGTAACTTTTACATATTGTAGTATCTGCTCCTGGTATTTAGATATTCTTACCCTCATGTACCGAATATACTAGTCAGAATCCTTCGAGGTGCACTGTGACAAATACGATGCTGCTATATCACAAAGACTTTATGTTCAGCACACGGAGCAGATGGCAGGTGGTGAGTTACACTAAATGTAGCTAAAACAAAGTGGGCTTTTAGGCCCTGTTTCAATATTTAAAAGGATAGTTTGGTGTTTTTGAAGTGGAATTTAAAAAAAGGAACAACAGAGTTTGTAAAAGCAGGGATAAATTCCCATTTCAGAGTCAATAACGGCTCGTTAGGCCGAGGCCTCTTTGTATTTCAGGCACGTCGACCAACTGAAACTCTAAAGTTTCATACTAACCTGGAGAGGAGAGGCAGGTAAAGAAAATAAATGGATTAATAATCTAGCATTTGCTCGCAGCGTGATGTCAATTTAGAGTTTGAGTGGAAATATACTTAAAAGAAAATATCTCGGTCTGACCGGCAGGTAAAATGCTGATATCTACTGCACCAAACAAGGCTTTAAAACATCCAAACTGTCCTTTTAAAGGTAAATCCAGCTTCATCATGCTGCCTAAATGTGATTTTTTTTTTTTTCATCTTAAATTGCCCAGCTGCAGGATCTGTAGCACCTCTGGTGGGCTTCCTGTACAAGTGTGATAGAAATGAGAAGAAAGTGTAGCTGCTGTGTGCATTTTTACAACTTAAAACCATTTCTCACTGTGGAAAAAGTAGCTCTGCTGTTTTGCTACTTCTTGCAACACCTTTTTTTTTAATTATTATTGTTTTGTTTTTTTTCTGTGTCCAGTTGAATATTTTCTGGTTGAATTTGTTGTTATTCTCAAAACTTCAGTAGCCTTGTTCAGACTTTCAGTCCAGTTTAGTTTCATTTAGAATGAAAACTATTTTGAAATCACTTTTAATGTGAGAAGTTACCCAGCGGTGATAGTTTGAAATGTTTTATGCCCCATGTTGAAAAGAAAAACAAAAAAGTTTAAGCTACTTTTCAGTCCTTCGTAAATCCATGTTTATGTTGGGACACTAAAAGTCCATAAAATGACTACATTATTCGACTTCTTAACAGAAGTTTAAATAAAACGTCTCCCTGACAAATTTGAATGATTTTAATCCTTTGAGTCAACATTTTAGGCTGAATCTATCTAAAAATCACACTAGACATTAATATTTAATAGGTTTACAATTTGTGGATGTTGAACTCTGTTAAACAGGTTAGCATTTAGCAGGTTAGCATTTAGCTCAACGCTCTAAAATACATTCATTGGTAACAGTTTTGTGGAAATCTTTTGTCTTTTCGGTCCAACAGCTGAAGGAGAAGAAATGTACAAAAGCTGCTTTGTAAATGTAGTTTATTTGTCTGTTTCTAAGAAGAAAACTCTGTTGTGCTACAAATCAAATGTTCGTAGATTTTTGCTAAAACAGCTCGAGCAGACAAAAATGTGATAAATGCACACGAGCCAGCCGTTTGAAGGCTGGTTTCTATTTACAGCTCTGATTTAAATTATCTACCAAAATTTAGGATTAAATGCTGAAAAACAAAGAAAACAGGATTAGATTTGGTATGAAGCAAGAAGTAAATCCTGACCTTTGGGGTGATATTTGTGTGAAATGTTCTTGTTTTTGTACCTTTAATCCCACATCAACAGGCTTAGAAAGAAGAATTAGCTGCTTTTAGCGTTTGACATTTTATTTGTGATGTAAGCGGCTCAAAGCGTTTTTCACTTTGCATAAAATGTTCTGTATGTTTGAACCTTTTTTTAGCTTCATGCATGGGTTTAGGGGCTCCAACAAACTTGAGAAAAAGCCTCAAAATTGCATTTATGATTTACAATGTAGCACAAAAAACATATGCAAAAAAAAGTTTAGTTCTGAACCATTTGTAACTTGAAGGCCTTTCACTTCAGGCAAATCTTGATATAAAAAAAACGAAGAAGCAAATGGTTATTCTAGTTTCATTTTATATTCCAAAAACAGAAAAAATATATATTTTTTTTTATTTTTCCTCAAACTCGTCAAAGCAGCAGCCAGAAAACAATCATCAGTAATATACAAACAGCCGACGCCTATTAAAGAAATGCTTATTTATTGCAGCAGGGTTAGCTATACAAATTCAAATGTAGGCCGATACTGATATTAATGCAGATATATTGTGCATCCTTAGGCTGAATATAACAGTTTAGTATTTATATCACTTCAGTTGTAACATGTATTCATACATCTTTTCAAAAAGACGTATGAATTCACAAAATTCAGTGTATTGTTAAAAACGTCACGCAAATAAATCACGTAGAACTTACAAATACTTACAATCTTACAGTGTGCTTATAATTTTTACTTGAAAAATGCGACTGGGGTTGTTGCTTGAACTTGCAGTAACTTTACATTTAAATGTATTTAGTTTAACATTTATTTATATGGTGTCAGCTGATAGTTTGCAGTGGTAAACTTCTGGTTTGAGAAAAATAAAAAGACTATTTCTCAGTTTTTGCAGAATAAAATGAAAAACCCGAATAACCATCCGTTTTTGGTTTTTCAATATCTCTTTTTAAAATGAAAACAGAATAACTAAAAGGTACACAGACTCAAAAAAGAGGCCGTGTTTCCAGTTTACAGTGTAACCATTTAAAAAAAAGGGGTTTGGAGATGTAACTGTGATGTAAATGATTAGAGAAGTGATGTGTGATTGCTTTTTTGGGGTGTCTACTTCATCAGAAGCGCTGATAAAAACACAAATAATGTAGCAGCGGAACAGAGAAGTCCAAGAGAAAAGTGTTTTTAAAAAGTGCTCCACATTGGGTTTTTAACATTTTAACATGTCTGATTTGCAGCTTTAAGTCCCTGTGTTGTTGACAGGAGAGCAGATTTTAGCTGCTGTCTCATCTCTTCTGTTGCTTTCAGCTGAATACTGTCTTGTTATCATAATAGCATCCTGTGTGTGCTGTGCAGAAACCTGATGGCTGGATTGTACAAACTGTTCTCCATGTTCATTTTTAGTAAACACTCTGGAACTGGCTCTTTGAATAAAAAAAAAGAAAAGAAGAGAAGCAATTAAATGTGGGAGTGTGTTGTGTTTTATCTGTTGATGCCTCTGAGTGGAAATGAGACCGCCACTCAGTCTGCCTCTCTAAGCGAAGCTACAAGTGTCTGTTTGGAAAGTATTGACTTGTTGTGTTGCGTCAATAGAAACGGCCGGCTGCGGCGGACCACTCTGATGACCGTCGTCATCATCGTTACGTAAGAGTGGGTTTGAGATTCGCAGTGGTGTGATGAGGATCAATCAGGGAGGCAGAGAGGTTAAAACTAAACTCATCACCCGCCTGCAGAAACCACTTCTGATCGCTCTTTTCATCATCAAATGTCTCATTATCTGAATCTAAATCTACAGTACAGTATCTACTACTAAATGCATTCATATTTCACAGAGAATTAAAGTTTTAGTGTTCCTTCTTTCAGGCCAGAGTTTTAAAATAAGGTCATCTTATGATGAAAATTGTATTTTTTTATTTTATTTGCCATTATTTAACCAGGCAAATCGCATTAAGGTCACAGTAAATGAGTAAATGTAATGCATTTACATCACATTTACTATTAAAGTAAAGGAAAAACTTGCTTTACATTTACTCCATTCAGTTGAGTGGAAACAGATTGACATAGTTTAAGTAAATCCACCACATCTGGTTTTTTAGTGTACATTCAGTCCTGCCACAGGGTTTTGAGGCTCCGTGATGGAACTGCTTGTGCTTTGAAATTGTCTGCCCTTTAATATGTGAGCTCTGTAGCAGCTGGTAAATTAAAGAGTTACTAATAACACTCAATTTCAATTGTGTAAACTGAGAATTACACTCAGTTTGCACAATATATCACATTTCAAACGTTAATAGCAACCACATAATTTATATATTTGAAAAGGGAGTTGGAGTAAATAAGTTTGTCTTCTTCCCACTCCTTTTCAAGTTAAATCTATTTATATTCTGGTTTATTATTATTATTATTATTATTGTTGTTGTTGTTATTATCATTATTATTAATACGAATTGTTGCTTGAAAAAAGTACTTTCTTTAGTCTTGTTTTGTTAATTGAAGATTTATTGACAATATACTGATTTAAACCATTGTTTGATTGAATTTAATGTTATATTAGAAAATATGGGCAGATATAAGATTTTTTCTTCTTCTGCCACATTTCATTTTATTATATATATATATATATATATATATATATATATATATATA
>JAUBOC010000030.1:4556810-4570247 GCA_032275365.1 Anablepsoides cearensis | reverse complement strand
AATCTAACTGCTCATTTTAAATCAATACTTTTACTTTTAATACTTAAGTACAAAAAATATCAGATACTTTAAGACTTAACTCAAGTAATATTCCTAAAGGAGACTTGACAAAGTAATTTTTTGGTAATATACTTGTGCTTTTAGTCAAGTATCACTTTGTGGATACAACACTGACATTAGGCCTACACAAAGTAGGAAAATTGTTGTAAAGAACTATATTTCGTTTATGCGGTGAAAAGCAAAAATTAAACGCTAAAACCTGTTTTTATATTATGTAATTTATGTCGATAATAATGTAGACATAAAAAAAGCAGTTTGCGGTGGAAACTAGCCCTTCATAATCAGAGACATTAAAAGGAGGAAGATACGTCGCAAACAAAAAACACAGAAGCAGTTACAGCGGCAGAGCGCGAGCGCCATTAAAGCACAGGAGGAACTAGCTTAGCAAAGATGGCGTCGATGAAGACCTGAGTCGTCGTGTTCATAAAACCCAGGTTTCCCCTTCGACTTTAAACAATACTTATTGAATAGTTACGGTCGTCAAATCCCTTTTTTAACCGCCACCCGACTGAGACTTAATCAGGAGCGCCGCCATGTTTGTTTGAGTCAAACAGCATAAAATACACGTTTTGACATAATTTTTCACATAAATCACCCTTACAGCATCCCATCTGAATATATTTCTTACTTAAAGCTCTCATTCTTGTGAATAGCTGTCGAAATGTCTGCTTTTAAAAATGTGATATAAACCACCAAAGCAGACTGCAGCAGTCGCCATAGCAACGGAGGAGAGAGATAATGGGGTGGGTACCACAACAGAGACACATCATGTTAAAGGCTGAGTGGGGGGGTGTACGCTCGCATTTACTCGGGCTTAAATGAAACATTTAAATTCTGAAAATTAAAACCACACATCGAAGATTAAAACCTTGAACGCAGCTGACCACAAGCTGTGGTACAATCCACCCAAACCTATAATGGCATCCCCACCCCTCCCTCTGTTCTGGCAGGTACCATTCACTGCTGAGGTGGAGGGGGTGGGGGAGGAAGGGGCAGGCGGGGAGGGAGATCCCATCCATCCACCACAAATCTAGTCCTCATTGTGGCAGAATTGCAGTGCACTGGACTGTACAGAGCAGGGTACCAACCAGGCTGTTAGTCAGCGAGGGGTGGGGTCCGGCTACACTCATACCACCGAGCACAAGCTCACAGAGAGGGCGGACGGGAGAGAGAAAACAAAGAAAAAAAGGAGAAGGAAAAAGACTGAAATAAAGACAAGAGAAGAGGGGGGAAGGTTGCACCTGAAGAGGGATATAATACGGGTAAGGAGGATGGAGGGAGAGGGAGGAAGACGATGAGGAAAGGTCCAGAATGGGATTCTTTCCTCCCCACTTCATCTGATTTCATTCCTCTTATCATTTGTGACATTTTTCTTTTTAAATCACTCGCATTTTTTATCCTCTCCTATGTCTGAATGGTTCCAGTGGTTGTTTCGTGTAATATTTGATATTTCTGTGGCTTTTCTGGCTCATCGTGGTGGAGGGGGAAAAAACTACTGGGCCATGTTGAGCGTTAACACCATTTGGCCCAGTTTGTGTTTCTTGTGGCTTTTCATAAAATAAACACCCCTTTTTTTCCCTGTAGGAGATGATAGTGGAGCCAAATTGACATTTATTCAACCTTATTCCTTCAAAGCTGCCTAAATTTATATAACTGAGTAAGAAAAAAAGCTAATTTTTTATCAGTGAATGAGCCGAGCAAAAAAAGGAAACAAATGTAACGTTTCTGTTTAAAAGCGTACATGTTGATGTCTCTGTGGCTAGGATGAAAGGAGACACCCCAGTGAACAGCACCATGAGCGTCGGCCAAGCCAGGAAGCTGGTGGAGCAGCTGAAGATCGAGGCCAGTTTCTGCAGGATAAAGGTGAAAACAAACCCTCAGACGGTCTTTTACACACACACAAGCAGAGAGAAAGCAGCCTTCAGGTGTTTGTGACCTTCTTAAACACACATCGGGTTCGTCAATCAGGTCTGTCCAAAACTGGTGGACTCCTTAATGCTTCAAAAAGACACCTTGCAGGGAACAAAACATAAAAGTGAAGGCTGTAGAGGACACATTTACATATGGCTCATGAGTTCATGTAAACACACAAGGCAAATGTTTATGCAATGATGGAATAACTTAAAGTGGCACAAAAATAATTAGTATCTTACCTGATGTTGGATCAAGAATTTCATGGAGTTTTATGTGAAAATTGTTTCATAAATCTTCCTGCTACAGTTGTTTTATATTACACAATACTTAATGGAGCTTTGAGGTTGCGTAAAAGTATAAATAGCACCCAGAGTTTTAAAGTAACTAAGTACAAATACTTTGTTACTGTACTTAAATAGAATTTTTGGGTATCTGTACTTTACTTGAGTAATTATTTTTCAGCCTACTTTTTACTTCCACTTCTTACATTTAAAAAAAGAAAGGCAAGAAGTAAAAAGTCGTTACTTTTTATTCATTTTTACTTGTTTTCATTTCAGCTGTTTATTGTAAAAAAAATACTCCATATAATACAGTATGTGCCTCCTGGATACAATGAATTTAATTGTGGTTGAATGAAAAGTGTAAATATATAAAATTCTGATACTGTATTGGTTTGTGCACAGACAAATTATATCACACTCCAGCAGGAAATAGCAGACATATGTATGTCATTTTAAATCAGTACTTTTACTTAAGTACAAAAAATATGACATATTTTAGGACTTTTACTCAAGTAATATTCCTAAAGGCGATTTTAACATTTACCAAAGTAATTTTTTGGTAAGATACTTGTACTTTTACTCAAGTATCACTTTGTGGTACTTTATACAACACTGATAGCACAAGCAGCAATGAGTTGGAGGCATTCAGAGGTCAGAGGTCACGTTCAGCAGGAAATATGTTATATTTCTGTCGAACGAACCGTGTAATGCAAAATTAACATTAGTGTAAAGAAGCGTTTTTCAAAGTTATTTTTATGAAATTTGGAAGGTTGAAGCAGTTTAGGACAACAGGAAGTGAACAACTAAAGTGCATTTTTCCATCTTAAGACAGCTCTAGTCTTAATTTTGAAATAGTTCAATCAAATGCTAATATTTTACTTTGTTAGTTTTTCATGACTCGGTTATTTTGGCAGAAATATGTGACCCATCACATTGTACTGAGGATTAAGTCCTAATGTGGTACATGGAGAAACATGCAGTTATGGCACCTTGATTAAAATGCTTACAATTGCATTTTCTTAAAATATAATGAATAAATACTTTATTTATGTGTCATTTAGAATCATTTTTTATATTAGTAAAAAAACATGATTTTGAGCAGAAAAGACTTACATTTTTGATGTTTCTCCTGCGAGCTAGCTGGAGCTTTTTGTTCTTTCCAGCTGGTAAACCTTAACATCCAAATATTGTTTGAGGTTTCCTTTTTAAAATTATATAAAAAAAATCCTCATTACAATAACGGAAAAGCAGGATTCAGACCACATATCAATGAGTTACCCTGATTAGGAAGTCAAATCTTGGCAAATCTGTGGAACCACTCAGGATGATCCAGGAATCAAGATATTAATTAAAATGCAGGAATCTGAACATGTGCTTAGATTTGAACCAAATTAGACTTAATCCACAGTTTGATGTGATGAGTGACATATGAAGAAACATCTGTCATAAATAATACCTGAACTACAGCTTCCTGTTGCTATTTGTATTTTCAAATAACCACAACCTTCTATGAAAGTAACTTTGAAATGCAAAACTTGTGATGTAATGATTTATAAAACAGATCTTATAAACTGCAGGAACATGTTGGAGGTTGGAGTTGTTTTAGGGTTTCTGCATTCAGACCAGCTGTGAGCTCATCAATCATGTCTAATGTAACCGTAATAATGATGTCAAAACTCAAGAAGAGGTACGATGTTAAAACATTTACACAGAAACCCACTTTAGAATGCACAAACTCTTCCTTTAGACAAGTAAAGGCAGAAAATGCTGATTTTGACAAATTGGCTAATTGGAAATTTATCTCAGTCTTATTTATATTCATTTCTGCATGCATACAGTTCAGTTTCATTATTTTTTATTTGAACATATTTTGACCTACAGTACATGAGCTTCAGTATGAAAACTCAGGGAAGTGTGTATAATGGTACAGCGTGGGCTCTCACATGGGGCTTTTCATTAATAATGTGGCTACACAATATGTGCAGTGACATGGATAGACCTCAGACGCAAGTACATTTTCTGTCAAAAGACATGGAGGACAAGAAAAAAATCAGGCCTCAGAGAGCAAACTGAAGGAATCAAGATACTGTTCTTAAAAAACAATGTAATCAGACCCCATAAAACCTTTCATTTAGTCGAGTTACAACCACAAACCTCCAAGTATTTTACCAGAATTTTATGTAACAGACCAACAAAAAGGTGTTTATTATAAATACAGCTGCTGTGTAAAGACCTCCGAGGTTATTAGGGATCAAACAGCATCATGAAGACCAAGGAACACAGCCAGGGAAGAATTGTTAGTGTCTCTAGCGTCAGATTTTTGTAATAAATTTTAATGATTTTTTTGGAAAGATAACATTAATAACATATTGCAAAAAAATGCTCATGCTGCTGCGATGAGCTGTTGTTGAGATATTTGCATGCGAAGAAACAGGAAGTGATGTCAAAGGGGAATGGCAGCATGTAAACAGAGCAAGGGCCGACAACACAGACTGTAGAGAAGAATCTGATGTTTCTTCACCAAAAAAAAGTGTTTTTTTTTTCTTTGGTGAATGCAATCCATGTTTGTACTGTTCAGTGGCAAAACATGGCCGCCCACCCCAGGCCGATCAGAGAGAGCGTTAATCTGAGGCAGCTAATTATGGAAGAATGTCAATAAAAACACAAAGTAGAAAAGATTCAAGGTTGCCTAATTTTAAGGCTTTGTAAGTTAAGGGAGAAATACAACCCTTAAATGTTGAAACGCTCTAAATCCAATCCTCCTTCCTCCAGGTGTCGAAGGCCGCGGCGGACCTGATGGCGTACTGCGATGCACACGCCTGCGACGACCCCCTGATCACCCCAGTGCCCACCTCAGAAAACCCCTTCAGGGAGAAGAAATTCTTCTGCGCTCTGCTTTGAAACAAATCAGGGATTGTTGCGGTAAAACAAAAATTAATTTTAAAAAAATGTATTAAAAGTACATCTGTACAGTCGTGTTCACGCATGTACAGCGTGTACATGTACTTCCAACCTAAATAAGACATTAAATGTACTATAGTAAGTTTGCATTAAAAAAAACGCTGCCAATGTACAGTACAGACATCCAATATGAGACGTTGTCAGATAAATTTGAAAACTGCTAAGATTAATTGTGATCATGATAAAAACAAGATCAATAAGTTGTTTAAATTAAATTGAAGTTCCAGGAGGTTGAAAACACACTTCATGCTCAAACATACAAGTAACTACCAAACCGGACAGTCAGTATTTTTCACAGTAACATAAAACTTTAGGTCTTTTGTTAACTTTTTATTTTAAACTAAACCCAAACTACTCCTACCTTACTTTATTTCCTGGTGTTTTGGCAGTTACTTGTATCTCAGCTCAACAGCTGTTTATAATTCAAGTCTAACAGGTTTATGGCTCATTTCTATACCGTTGCTCGTGTGGACGTGGAGGCGTGTGTATGCTTAGGTGCTACTGTGAAAAACTCGAGCAACGAATACGAGCATTCGATCGCTTGCGTGTTCAATATTTCATAGTTCAACACCCCTTAAACCAACACATTCCTGGGTGGGGTCAGGGACAGTCAATGTGGTATCGAAGCCATCGCAGCAAAACCAGCTAGAAGTAGAGTGTCGCGTGAAGATTTTTTTATCGTTTAGGACAAAATACAGCTGTTTCATCCTAGTTTTTGGATTTAAGGTGTTGTCAGAGACACCAAATCTCTCTTCCAGCTGAGGATGTAATATTTTTAACTCTGTATCTACATTAAAAAAAAGGCGTGTTCTGTTGATCATACCCAAAGAGAATAGAAACTAACCCTGGTGTTTTTGGATATGAATACCCCCGTTTGAGTCATTTAAAAAGCTGTGTACCCTGCAGATGTACAACCTGGAGCTTTGGCAGGAAACTATGATGGAAAAGAAAAAGAAATAAAACCTCCCGTCATCAAAGGTTGTGTCTCGTGCTTTTATTTGATTAAAAAGAGAACATGTAGAAAAAAAAGCAAAGAATAACTTCTGATTTGACAACTTTTATTGGTTTATAATATCTAATAATATAAAAGCTGAAACAAAAACCTTTAAAAAAAAAAATTACATCTTCGTGGAGCTTGTGACCCGGGGATCTCTGGATCAACGTGGACATGCGCTACATTGGATATTATTGTTACACGTATGCACCGACATGCATTAAGGCCTCTTATGATTCCAAGTGAAGCCGAGAACAAACATCTTTAAAAACGTGGCTTCTTCTTTTAGTTAAAAAACAAGTTTGATTCCTAAACAGCTTTCTTTTATTACACTGTGTTTGGGTTTGTGGGATTATCTTTAACTATAAATATTTCCTTCCTCAGGTCTAAACAAGATGACAGGCAGATCGGATTACGAAGGGTTTTTGTTAGCAAAGCCAAAAGTTAAAACCGCAGATATTTCTTTAAATGCCAGTGCTTCATGCTACATTTCAGCTAAACACTTCAGTCTGCTTCCTCAAAAAAATAAAAATAATCAAACCGTGTGCATTGATGAGCTTAAATCATAGCTTTGTCAGAAAGTACAAGTTAGACGTGTACAGGTGAGTCTAATGTATGTTAATGATTAATGAAAAAGGGGAAGTTGTGCTGAATTTACAAGTCAAAACCTCATACAGGTGAAATATTTAAACAGAACAAGCACCGATGAGCTTAAAAAGTGTACTTTTAATAAACTGGAAAAATAAAAATAAAAGCAGATTTAAGCTTTGAACAAGAGTATATCAGTTTTAAACTTGAGCAGCTTCTCTGGAAACAGTCCAGTTTCAGGCCATCAACACATTTGTATTTGAACTACCGTACGTTAGCTACATTAGACTTTAGCCCCAGTGTCACAGACATGCTAACGTGCACAACGGTGACTTACTGTAACCTGCATGTGAAGGAGTTAACATTTCAACAATTACATTTTAAAATGGGTCTATCATAAAAAGGGTTATTGACAGTGAACAAACAATTACTATAATTGTGTACGATAAGATCATCACTTTCACAAGTTAGTGTATACAGTGTCTTATTGTATGCACGTTGCAGCTGAATTGACTCAAGATCACTGAAGAGGTAATATACATTTTGGACTTCAAAAGTAGAAAACGTAGGCTTGGGATCAGGGGTTTATAGGAAGGCGTCGCACCATTCTTTAAGGCAGCCGTAGCAGTCACCTTGCTGTTTGGCGTTCGCCCCACAGGTGTCTTTGAGCCAGTCTCGGAAAAGCTCCTCGTCTTTCTTCAGAACTAGAAACTGCCCGAGGACGACATACGCCTGCAGAGAGAAAAAATTAAAATTGAAAATGTAACCGCCTGAAAGCAGCTGGACTTGAGAAACAGCTCAGACAAGTATTGACGCCTCGGGTAATGAAGATGTGGCAGTCAAAGTCCAAAAAGGCTGAACAGAAAGTACGAGGCAGGCAGGTTTTACTTTCACCTTACTAAACTTGAATTAAGTTAGGCATATTTACTGATACTGTGTACTTTACTGTAAATTTACTGCAGTCTGCAATTAAGACAAACACAAATTAACTCATTATCCAACTTCAGTCTCCCTTTAAGCTGTTTTATCAAACAGTACATTGCATCACCTTATCAAAACCTCTTTCCTCCAGTCTTTTCCCGAGGACTTCTCCGATCCCTGCCAGAGCCATGACCGGTTTCTCCCCCATGGGCTCGGCCACGAAATCTTTGTGTTTCTGGGATGTTGACGACATGGCTGTCACAGAGGTGCTGATCTGAAACAAATGGATCACAAAACCTTAAACGTGCTTATTTTAAATGGAAACCACTGGAGCTTTAAGAAGGGTGTTTGCATATTAAAGTAAGCTTTTTTTAAGAGCAGTAATTTGCCTGAATGCTTTAGTTTGGTCTCTGCAGTTTGTTTCCCAGCCAACCCCAACCACACAATGCAAAGATATAAACAAATGTTGGATGGATTTCCTGTTTCTTTGCTGGCTTGCCTGTTAAAGCTTATAGTTTTCTAGTGAAATCCTCCAAGCTATTCCTAAAATATCCGATGTGTTCAGACATGAATGCAGAAAAGGCTAAAGAGCACAGACGGCTCACTCCCACAGTTGAAATGCGCGCGCAACATTTCAGTGCTAACAGTTTTAGCTCATTAACACCACGATTAAACTTCTGGAAACTGTCTTAAACATCTCCATTAGGAAGCAACCTCTTGCTAACACATATTTTTAACAATTCAGTAATCTATTACTAATACATAAACCTTCGCGGGGTTTGAAATAAGCGCTATCGCAACGATCATGTTACATGTAGCTCTGATGTAGGCTCCGTTAGCCTAGCTTCCAGACTGCGGGCGCTTATTTCATTTAAATTAATGGCTTCGTTAAAAGCCAACGCTCCGTTTCTTCCGCGTCACGTTAAAGCGTTTAGCAGACACAAAATAAATCCGTGTTTAAACGAACCTCGTTACGCCCAGTCCAGGATAAATTGCAGAAGAATGAAGCTGCCTATATATGGTTTGTTTCTAGACAAACACCGGCGACCGCACGGCGCTTGCGTCACCAAGGACGTGAGCACGTAACTGCGCGGGTTTTCCTTCCCTGAGCGTTGACTCGCAGGACAACGCGCCTGTACTACCTTGGGAGAAAACTGTGTTCTTCATTTATTCTGGGTAGACCTCTAAAATACACAACTCAATGGGTTGTCACAAGCTTTAGGTCTTACATTCAAAATAAAATTATATTGTCTACACTGTGATACTTTACAGTTAATAGTCTATTGAGATTATTTTGCACTGAAATTGGGTAAATTCTGATTCCTAATGTCAGATTATGATAGTCTACTGTCTCTAAAGCAAGACATATCTATTTTTTTTATTCTTGCACAATTCTTTATATTATTTTTTTATTAGTAGTAGTTGTATCATTGCTAGTCAGGATTAAATTCGTTTTTTGCGTACTGTCTAGTTTGTAAAGTAACTAGAGTGTGAACCTCTCTATACGGACGCTGATGTGACTCAACGTCCCCTCGGCAGGACAATAAAGGCCATTTCTATTCTATTCTTCTCTAAAAATCAATGTCTATCAAATTTTAAACCAAAATACAAGCTGCTAACCTCAAAAAGCACAATTATTTGTAGGTAATAAGGAAAAAACACCCTTATTTTCCTGTTTATTCTCATAAAGAACTGCAATAATGTAGATTGCATGCTTATTTATTTGAGACTGCATTGTCAGGCATTTCACTTCATATGAATTACTGAACTATAAAAACTGCTTATAATTAAATTCACGTGTTTTGTAATTTCTTCTCTTGTAATACATGAATTCATCTAAGCAGATGTGCTGCTTGTACTGTAATGTAAAATAACTCATTATGTTCTTACTACTCCTATAGGTAAACATTCATTTAATGGACAAGAAACCCAAATAGAAAATATTGATTTTGGAATCAATTTTATTCACTCATTTGTAACAGTAAACCAAGACAAACAAGCTTACTTGTCATAATTGTGCGCATTAATATTCTTCCACCAGATACTAGCATCAAGGCGGCATCTGCATCCATGTTTGGGAAACATGACCAGGCTGCAGGAGGTTTTATCGGTGCATCGTCCACAGTAACTCAGGGTGAGTTAATTGGGTCAATAAGCTCACCGTAAGCCTACAGATCGGCTAGAATGCTGGGGGCGAGACTGCAGGTCAGCCCAGTGCCATCGGGCTCCACGCTCAGCTTCTTCACCACTCCGTCTTCCACCAGCATCGCATACCTGACACAAAATATCAAGAACACACAGGGTTTGGAACTTTATTTCTTAATAAAACGCTGCTAAAATAAACTGAAACAGCTGCACAGAGCAAATCATAAGGGAAGATTGTGAAATAATTTCTCAACTTGCCCTACTTTTCTTATCAGGCATAACGGCCCTGTTCTCTGAGTCACAGCTTAGAGTAAATCACGAGTGACTTCAGTAATGCAACAGGACAAGAAGTCTTATAACTGAAATATTGCAAAATTCCCTAAGGCAAAACAAAGGTTACCTCTTGGAGCGCTTGTTACCAAGAAGCTGCTCACTGTCAAGAACAAGGTCGACCGCCTAGTGAGCAGAAACAAAAGCACTAATGAGAACACAAAGACTTGAATCTAAACTGACAGCAGACATTTGGTTTTACCTTAGTGAAGTTTCCAGCAGGATCAGCCAACATTCGAACCTGTAGAATAAAAGTGCAACATTTTTAAATCCTAAATATCTTTGTGCAAACATCAGATCTTTTTAAGAGTGTTCTGTGTAGTCAGTGAACCCTCCCTATGTTTCAGTGAAGTCTGAAGAGATTATACCTTCCCATCTGCACCGTGCGCTTTTCCCCATGCAGCCATGACAAACACATCATTGACAGAAATGCACGCAACCTCCTGGATACCTTTTCTTCTCAAGTCCTCGGCTTGCTGCACAAAGCCAGGCAGGTGAGTCTGAAAGCAACAAATAATAATAAAAGGTCATCTCTCACAGCGATCATTGTGTGCAGGCCGGAGTGAAAGAGCGGGGCTTCACCTTGGAGCAGCCAGGGGTGAACGCTCCAGGAACAGCAAACAGAATGCCCTTCTTCCCCTTGAAGAGTTGGTCCATCCCCACCTTGTTTCCCGGCTCGCCCTCCTGCACCTCCACTGCAGGAAGAGGTTTACCAACCTGACAATGGTTGAACAAAGAGCGAAGATTAATTAGTTCTTAAAATAATGCATATGCTTTGGATATTTTAAATGCCATTGTTACTGTAATGAAGATCAGAATGTCAGTAAAATCAACCTAGAATTTACTATTTCTAATATTGGGGAAAATTCTGCAGATTAAATTTTAGAAGTGCACATTTCTGCAAACAGCCACAAGAGGGCGACAAAACACCACGTTTAGACTTTAAAGTGACCCAGTTCTTCCTGAACAAATGGATTTTACATTTTATTTTATTCAAACGCTAAAATGAAGACTAATACAAAACATACTTTGCCCTTTTAAACAACCATAATGATTAGGATAGTTTAAATAAAGTAGTTTTTTAAATGCTACGAATGACGGCGGAAATTCAAAGCACGAAGTTTTATATAAACTCACGACGTAATGAGTTATATAAAAATATGGAAGCAATAAAATCTGATTTAAATCAATAAAATAATCCGGGTTATCGCGAAAGCTTCACATTTATAAAACAGCCGAGCTGTATTTAAACGTAAGATTCGTACAAATATAAAAATACGCTAATTTTACTATCGGCTGTCATTGGATTGCATTGATAGTTTGCAAAAAGCTAGTGACTCGACGACACATCTTCAACTTAAATGTTAGTTACCTGAATTGGCATCTTGGTGACTGGAGAGAAGTGGAGCTGCCTGCTGACGCCCTTGACGACTCGGGTGGTTTTGAGAAGAGAGCCTGTGATGAAACGCATTGTTGTTGTTTGCTCAACCGGAAAGCTAGCTTCTCTAATAACGTGTTGTCTTACCTGCGCGTGTTTGTACAGTTAGCTTAGGTAGCTATGGCTACACCGGCGGATAGCTGAGGTGAAGTCTGGATGTGAGGATTTTCCCAACAACACGTTCGCTAAATGTTTTCTGCGACCAAAACGCCCCAAATCTGGTTTGTCTGGTGTGGGCAGCAACTGTAACGTGATCTTTGAGTTATGCAATAAATAAATAAAAAACCGTGACACAGAATAAGATAGCAAGAGGAGAAATGTAATTTCAAAGAAAATAACTTTTTGATAAATAATAAATTGCGTCCAATAAATTATTCAGTTCGAGACCTTAGTCTCAAGGTTCGATATTTTTTCGATAAAAAAAAAAATTCCATGCTCTTTTTAACTTGTGATTTATTGAAATTAATTCTGAACATTTGTTTAACCTCAAAAGTCCAGTTTTTAAATTAAATGTTGAAACAGCAAGTTTCTCAGTGAATCTGCGCTCGACAATGCAGCCTAGGTGGCGTAGTCGAACACAGATCCACTGATCCTTCAACACAGTATCTTCAGAAGACAAGCTGATAAAATAACTTTAAAAATCTGTATTGTTCCATACACATTGATATATAATAATATATAATATAATATATATCAATGTCCATACAAGTGTGTATTGAACCTAAAGCACTGTATTGAACGGTTTGATATGGGTGCATGTATTGTTGCACCCCTAGTATTTGTGTCTCTTAAATGAGATTTTAAGATTTTAATTTATAGGACACAAATGCATGTACAAGCTGGAAAAATAAATATGAAGGTCAATTAAATTATAATACATGAGGTAAAGTCCTCCTCTGTGCATTTTAAGTGATTTACTCTTAGCAAAAAGTGGTATACTTCATTTTAATAATGAACTTAATAATTGAGTTTATTTAATAATTTTAAATAAACTGAGTTCATTTAATAATAAATATAATTTAATAATTATTATTAAATTATATATTAATATACTTTTATATAGTGTATATACTATTAGTAGTATATACTTAATTATTGAGTATATACTAGGCACCATGTACTTGTAGTATACTGATACTAAATACTTGATCGCTAAATTAGGCCTTTTGAGTTTATAAAAGTATACTTTAAATATACTGTTAAAATGCGTTTTTAAGTTTATAAACTCACCAAAAATATTAGTACTATGTAAAGTATACTTCTTTTTGAAATCGAAAGATACTTTACATAGTAATAGTACGTCATTACAATAGTAAAGTATATAAAAGTGTATTTCCCTAAATCTACTTTTTATTTACGATGTACACTGATATACTATATCAGTTTACTAACAAGTGTACTTTTAGGACTAAATTGGCCAAACAATAGGTTTATGAAAGTATACTCAGAAGTATACTGAATCTTCTTAGTATATTTTTGGTTTAATCTTGAAATATACTACAAATAAACCAGTCTATGTTAAAATGTATTCAGTGTACTACTAAAGTTTATCTTGGCTAAACGTTTAAACATTATTATAGACTAAGTATACTTAAACTTTTAGTATATTTTCAGTACAAGCCAAGTATAGTGTAAGATACACTTGGTTAAGTATATCTCAGATAAATACATAAAAAGTAAATTTTAGTTTAAAATTAGTATACTTGCATGAACTACTTTTTGCTAAGGGTATTTACAGGTGCTGGTCATAAAATTAGAATATCATGAAAAAGTAGATTTATTTCAGTAATTCCATTTAAAAAGTG
>JAUBOC010000030.1:4539478-4549755 GCA_032275365.1 Anablepsoides cearensis | reverse complement strand
TATGCCAATTTTCTTAAGTATAAAGATGTTTTCTTTGACTTTTTGTATTTGAAGGATAGGCATGTCACAGGCACTTTGGTAAAAACAACTAAATTACAACTAAATTTGATCAAGTATGAAATTTCTCACATTAAAAGTTCAGAATATCTCAGCAGATCTTAGCCTCAACTTTTGCTTTAATGTTCAATTTCCTCCCTGAAAACGACTCTACTTCTGTCAACTCAGTTTTAGTTGTTCATTTTTTCAAAAATGAAAAACTTCCCTTTATCCCTTTGGACATGGTGTCTCTGACTCCATTGTTCTCCCTCTGACTTTGTTTACATCCAGGGATTATTTTGATTATTTTGTGTTCTCATCAATGTTTGAATGTAAACAAACGAGTCGTAATTGTTGACTCTACTTATGATTTTTCCTCATTTCTTACAAATCATGTGGTCGACTTTTGGGTAGTAAATGATGCAAATTTAGTGGTTATTTTTATTATAGAAGATACAAAAAAAATAAATCACATATTCAGGCAGTTTTTATCAGCATACTTGTAGTCCAGCCTGACCTGTCTTTGGATCATCCATTTGGTTACTGTACACTGTATAATAAAAATCACCTTTTTCACTCTCTTTAGTCAGCGGTAGAGGGGCACTCTGGTACGTTGCATTCTCCACTTCAGGACGTCTTTTGTACTTCTGCCTTCCTCCTCTGACTCTGTCCAGACGTACTCCTACATCATGAAAGATAAAACAACTTAGAGTTGTACCAGTAAACGCACAACCAACTTACCATATTCTTCAGAAAAAGGAAACAATGACACTCAAGATGTGGTGTCAAAGCCTGACCACATCAAAGACTCACCCTCTTTCAGCATGCCTACTTTGAGGCACTTAGTGAAGCGGCACGCTTGGCAGGCCTTTCTGCGTCGTTTAGTGATCTCACACTCGTTGGATGCTGGACAGCTGTATTCAATGTTTCCTTAAAGAGCAAAAACAAAAAAACAGTTTACAGTAAATAAGATGAGTAAGACGTGTAAATGTCAACAAGCTCATTTTAAGAAGGAAAAGCCATCCTTGATATTAAATATCTGAGAACTTTTATGGAACTAAAAGCTACCTTACAGTTTCCCACATTTAGCAGGAAAGACTTTTTGTTTATAGATTTTCTTTGGCAGATCGCTACTGAAGTGTAAACAGGGACATCAACAAGCATATTTATTTGTTCAGAACAGCTAAACTGAATTAATTGTTTTATCATCTTGTCATTTTTTTGCTCTGCAATACATTTCTGTCAGCACTCATAAAGATGGAGTAAGCATCCTGTCACATTATTGAATAAGAGTAATGTTAGTTAGGAGCACAGAGACAGTAACATAAAACCTCATTACAACACACACCTTGAATGGTTCTCTTAAAGAATGCTTTGCAGGCCTCACAGGACGCCACGCCGTAATGATACCCCGACGCCACGTCTCCGCAGACGAGGCACAGCCTCTTGGGTAGTGTGCTCAGGGCGTACTTGCATCGCCCTGCTCCGTTGCCGGCGGAGCCCTCCTCGGCGCCGTCGCCTCCCTCATCCTTAAAATGACACCGCAGACCCGGCGTGTAGAGCGGCGGCGAGTACCGTTTGGGGCCGTCTCCTCTGGTTCCTCCGCTTTGAGAGGAGTCTGAAGAGGCCCCACCGGGGCTGATTCGACCGCCCCCTCCTCCCTCCGGACTGCTCGGTTCTGCCTTTATGTAGACATCTGTGCGACGCTCCCGGGAAGACATGATGTCTGACAGGTAAAAACATAAACCACGTGGAAATGTCAAAGTAAATACTAGTACAGAGCATGTACCTCACATACTGTATGTTTGTGCTCTAAAACCAGCTAACTCTACTTGGTAAAGAAGGAAAAAATTTAACATTTTCCTTTGAGTTTAAATAAGAAGCTATGGCCAATTTTTAAAATGGTTGTGCTTATGGTAATCTCAGCAATGATTATAGCATAAATGATATTTATGTGTTTTTGCACAATAGCAAGTAGTCTGAAACTGCACAAAGCTTTTGCGGATGGTAGAAAAAAGTAAATGAAAAACAGACATGAAAAAATAAGCTCATAATCATTGACTTCTAATTCATTTACTGGTCATTTCTACAGCCAAACCCTGACACATTACCCTAAATCTAATCCCTGACTCAATTCACACACCATAGTCTGAGTTAGTTTCACTGAGTTTCACCATATTAGGGCCGGTCTATGGTCCCCATAAGGACTACTGGTCTTGACAATGTAGGTCCAAATACCAGAAACGATGCTAAAAAAGGTACCAAATACAAGTACACACACACAGCCTGACTTTTACTTCAGTACTTAGAGAAATAAGATCACATTCGCTGTTCTTTGCTTGTGTCATATTTTGGAAACCAGCACCTCGATTCTGCACAGTCAGCATGTGGACGTCCTAAACAGGCCTGCTTGCATTAATGTCGTCTGTTTTCTCATACATATTCTACCTCGCTTACTCATTTTAGGTCATCAAAACCCACCTCAGATCCCCCCCCCAAAACTACAACCTTTATGCTAAAATAAAACTATAGAATCGTTGAATCACCTGCGCTGTGTGAAGTCTTTGTCCGTCGTATTTCAGTCATTAAAACGGCCAAGGTGACTGGATGAAGGTCACTACGCTCATAAACAGCAGCCACTCCTCCTTATTCAGAGATATGACTTGTGTTGAAGTACGACAGTAAAGGTACTGCAGTAACCTCCAAGTGTGACAGAGCCTGTGTGCAGTTCTCAGTTCAATATGTATCCAAGTATCCAAATATAAGCATAAAAAGTCAGGGTTTTATTCTAAATTACAGCTTTGATATGGTTTTTATTATTTGGCCCAAATGTATTTTGGTAAATAAAAGATAAGTTTACAAAATGCTGAGAAGGTGGTTTACCACAGATTCCCTTATCAAAATTTAAACCCAGTCTATTTGTTTGGACTGTAATGTGTCATTTAAACATGTGATCCAGCTTCCAGGAACTTTGTTCTAAAGCTAAATTTAATGGATTATTAATCATACATTACATCCATTACTAAGGAGACAATTAGTCTAGAAGCAGTCTGATTGTGTTGATACATAATTTACTATTATTAGAGTGGACATTTGCTCGTGTTGTAAGTAAACAGACAGATAGGTGAATATTTGTATAAACAAAGCGACAACAGCTATGTTTTTGACCAAATAATTCTAATAAAGTCATTGTTTAAGTAATTACAAACCTAGAAAGATGGAACACAACCTTTAATGGTTTTTGTTTGTTTATTCTGACAGTAAGTAATGAATTAACTGGACTCTGTATGTGACCAGAGACACAAACTGCAGTCTGTGTCCCGTCTGCCTCCAGGTTTCAAATCATCATTATTGGCTACATTAATGCAGCACCTTGCTTAGACGGACTGCAGTTCTTGTTCCCACTTAATAGATCAGCACATGAGGAAGATGAGATCTGAGCAGCTTAAATACCTTCAATCCAGTTAAGACTTGAAAGTGACATCTGAACTTGGCCTAATCGGACACAGGCAATCCATTTCAAATAGGTTTTTTTCCTTGTTTTTTGGGTTAACCTGATTAAAAAATAGAAAAGTAGCTGCCTCTGAATTTAATCTGCCTTGATTATACATTATCGCTGCTCTGATCTCTCGCACAGAATATCCTGACAGCACTTTTCTTTACTCTATTGATGTGACTGCTCTGATAAAACTTAATCAGATAAATCATTAAGTCATTTATTGATGTTTTATTCCATAGGAACAAATTTAAAAGTGCATGCAGATTAAAATAAGCTGGGTCTCTAATTCCTGTAATTCATCCATTTCATTCACCCAATTGTTCCTGTTCAGGCTCGCATCGTAGCAAACTTCTTAAGCTATAGTTAAACCTACTCAGCTATTGGAGACTTTCTATGATATAATAACATTACAGTCCTCCACCCAGTTTTGTCAAAGTGAATCTGTACAACGCTCATGCTTTACCTGATAAAACAAGGTGTCTATAATAAACAAGCACCTACTGACAAAGTTAAAACCTGATATTTGTCACATCATACCATGCATTTATGTCAGAACTAATAAAAATCTGCCCTGCTCCACACAAATTGATTAAAACACCCTTAAAACTTAACACACAATTCTCTATTCCTCAATCACAACTTGGTAATAAGAACACGTTTATTTAAAGGCGATAAAACCTGTTCAATAAAAAACATGTAAGCTATGTTCAAGAGCCAGTGTGGAAGAAATAAAGTGCAGATAAGCACTAAATGCATGAGAAAGACTGAGTCAGTCCTGAAAGCTAAATCAACCTAATCTCACACAGTGTACTGTAAACACACTAAACAAATAATAATGTAAGAAGGCACAACTGAATGGTTTGAAACAAGACAATAATATCTGCTCCTCATACTCTCGTTATGGTATTTATTGCTACAGCAGATGATTTGGACATAGTATAGTTTTCAGTCACACACTTTCCTTGGAGTTTGCCCTCTCTGGATATGAGCTGTGTTAAGCAAGCAGTAAGAGGGGGGTCATATCCAAACCAGCCTGTTTAAAGTTTAGCTTACATGGACTGAGTTTAAAAGCTAAGTGAACCGCTCATAATGCCACAAGAAGCTACACTGGATGAACTTAATAATCAGCAGATAAGAGACTCGACCATGTGCACCTCTGGCCGACTACTTTGGGAAAAGGGGATGGCTCAAATACCAATATTTTACATAAGAAAAAAAATAAACAGACGATAACAACATAAATGGTTTGGTTTCAATGAAGCAAGTCATGTGTAAAATCAAATAAGTTGTTTTGTTTTCTACTTTTCCCAACCTTAGATAACGTGTCGTGCTGCAGTTATCCAACATTATGAGGTGTAGCGATAGCATTAGCTAGCTGCACCAGTAACTAGCAGTAGCGGTTAGCTAACCGCTGCTAACTAAGCTGGCTAGCTTGTGTTAATCCTCACTAACCAAGCTCCTCCCTTACTCTTCCAGCGAGGTTTATTTTCGTCACCTTAACCCGAACTAGTCTGGTATCACCTTACCTTGCTGTCGCGACTACTACAGCAGCTAGGCAGACTTGAGTCGGACCTGCCCGCGGCTCATGGCACAGGTCTGACAGGAGAATCTGTCTGCAGCCTGCCAGCAGCTCCTGCTAGCTTCGAGGCGGCCCTGCGTGCACAGATGGGCCGGGCTACAACCGGCTTTCTCCTGCAGCTGCGGGCAGAACTACTGTGGCTCAACACTGGAGGTGCTCAGAGACAGTCTCACATCTGAAAATTGTACAAATATATTTTTTAAATATATTTTTAAATATTTATTACGGACCTGTTAGCGTATTTGAGAAAATGCTACATTAATTCAGTGTTTAATAGACTGGAGTTTTGGAGTTTACTAAAAACAACTCGAGCTTTTTTAAGAACAAGTTAGTTGCATCAAGGTGACATTAGAGGAGGGCTATTCAACTGGCGGTCCGCGGGCCACATCCGGCTCGCGAATGACCAAAGTTTGGCCCGCAAATTGGTTCATACATCTCTTAAGCCCTAACCCCCGGTTTCTACTTTAATTGCTCTAAGTTCTTTTAGTTAAACATAGACATGTTTGGTGTCTATAGAAATGTCAGAATCTTGGCTACAAGCTGGTGAAAAACATTTCTCTGCACAATCAAAACAATTAAAATTAAAAACAGTTCAAGATAAAACTATGAAAGTGAAAATAAAATTGGTTTAAAATTTTGGCAAATCAGAGATGTCAAAATAATATTTGTGTTAAATAGGAGGCAGAATGTGTTATTTTTGTTTTTTATATTGTTTAATTGTCACTTTTATAGGGTTCTGTATGTTGTAGTCATGATTAAATGCAGCAAAATAAACTATTTCAAAGGTCACAAATCTTTGTAATACTTGTTTTATTTACATAATGACTTTAATTGCTGGATGTTTGGCCCCTGAGCTGTTGACCTGCAGTAACTGTGCCCCCCGGAGTAATTTAGTTGAATAGCCCTGCATTAGAGAGATGTTTTTGCCCCTTCTGAAACCTGGGGGTATGGGAAGTAGAGGTGCAGAGGGTGCTGCAGAAACCCCTGATAAATGCCAGAAAACATTAAAAAAAAAACATTTTTGAAGTCTAGTAATATTTTAAAATATTTGATTCTTATTGCCTATATATACTAGAAAAAGTAAGGAACTTTGTATTTGGTAGATTATTATGTTGTAAGAATGCATCTTGACAATAAATATATGTGCAGAATTTTAAAACCCACAAAAAGTGAGCAGATTGGCATGATTACGTAGAAATTGCAATTAATAGATAACGTCTGACTAATTTCTACTCCTTTCCCATGTCCATATCCAGATTTAATGCTGTAGACTGTCAGTGTATCTATCACTGTATATGTTTTATCTTAAGGTTGTGATATTCTTTATATGTGTTTAGCATCATACAAATTCATACATGCAATACCAACTTATTATCATTAAATGCAACATAATATTTTAACAACCTTGGCAGAAAACTTGAGAATTAGTTTAATCAACAACTGTGATCCAACGTTTAGTTGACAAATATTAACAAGTCAATTATTCTCCACCTTCAATTAGGATTCTTAAATCTTGAGCTTGACAGTATATTGTGTTGCTGCAGAAAGCTTTCTTCTCACTTCCAGCCTGCAAACAATGTCTATATAAAAAACAACTGTCCTTAGACCACTGGCAGCATGATGGTGCCGTGGTTAGAGCTGTCTCTGAGTATGTCACAGGATTACCTCCCAGCCTGGAGCCTTTCTGGGTGGAGTTTGTATGTTCTCCCCATGCACACGTGGGTTTTATCCCACAGTCCAAAACATGCATGTTAGGTTAACTGGTAACCCTAAATTGACCCTAGCTGAGGGTGAGAGAGTGAATGGTTGTTTGTATTGTCTCATAAATGTCCCTGTGGTGGACTTGCGACCTGTCCAGGCTGTCCCCTGCCTCTGATACAGTGACCACATGCTCTTAACCCCTACAATCCTCTCTTTGCTTCTCTTGATTTTGTCATAACTACGTTGTGAACAGTGTTAACAGTCTGTTGCAGAACTGAACAGCTGTGATTTGTCCAGCGGTCAATAATCCCTGTTGAAGCATAGATTTTATGCCAAATATTTCATCAGCATAATTGGGAAAATGTGTGAAGAGCTTACCTGTTGTGTGAACTGGAGCTTGAAACCTATATAGTCCTCGCTCCCGATGGCAGCTCAGTTTAACGTTCTTGCTGTAGGTTCAAAGGTGGAGTTATCAGGACACCTGCAAAGGAAGTAAAGACCTTTGAGAACTCTACATATTTCAAAGAAATATAAATCTATGTGCTAACAACTAGCAAAAAGACTTTATTTGTCTGGCTCCCAAGTTGTGTGCAATGTCATGCAATATTGTGAGATCTTCCATGATATGTTAGTACTTAGAGTACATATGCGGAAGACTTTCCACACCAAGTTTCAGATCAATATCTGTAAAGCTAAAGTCACTTAGCAGTGATGGCCACTTTGAAAGGGGTTGATACCAAATATCAATCAGCTGGTTACTTTGTGGGGGTTTCATTGAAATCCATCCAGTGGTTCTTAAGATATTTTTACAAACTACAAACAAACATTACTGCCTTTATCGGTGGGCAATAAAAAAAAAGAAGTTGTTTCCAAATATACACAACCAAGTGTGTCTATACAGAATCGCCACGCTGCCTGACTACCCTCCCCCTTGAATGCAGCGTGACACACTCCAAAGGTCACAGTCACAGGAATGCTTGAAGGACAGACTGAGTAAAAGCCAACACCTTGTCCTTCTCTCATGCAGTCCTAGGCTTAAGTTTGGTCATAACTGTGTAAATAATTAAAGGACAGATTAAACCAAATTACGTGCATAAGCATTTTAATTTTAGGTATAAAAATGTGCTTTAATGTTTACAAGTGGATGTTTTTATATAAATAAGAAACAGCCTCAAAAACGGTTTGTCTTAATAAAAAAAAGTCATATTGCTAACTTATTGGCCACTACTTCTTCAGTAAGCTTTCTTGTTCAGGTTTTGCTGGAGGGACTGCTGGTGTCTCTCAATGCATCACACACAGGCTGCACAATAAAGTGTGTTTGAGGCTTTTAAATGCGGCGCTCTGTGGAGCAGCAGCACCCCCGCGGTGACCTTGCCTACTGATCTTGGACCGGTGAAAGGTTAATTACCAAAGTGGATTATTCCTTTAGATCACTGATCCCAGTTCTGGTCCAGCAGGCACGGTCACCTGCATAGTTCAGTGTGTTAAAATTTTTATTTAGAAAGCATTAACTCTCGGTATTAAAACATGCACAAAATAGGGTTAAAGTCTTGTGGAAGTGCAAAGGTAACTACATATGCACTTGTCTTTAGAGTTAGGCACAATCCTGCCAAACAAACCCCTGCACTCATTTGTTCAATGATTGATTATATATATACTTATTTTAGGTGTTTTGGAGGAATTTGTTTACAAATTGAAATAATTAAACAGAATGGTGTAGGGAATCTGTGACAATGAGAGGATCTCGAGCCAGACAGGAAGCAGCAGTTTATTACACAATATGTGAAAGTATTTATTCAGAGGGATGCGTGCCCCTTAGCCCCAATAACACCATGGCCCAGAAGAAGTTATGTCTGTCAGGCGAGTCGTGCCTGCACATCAGGCTCATTGAAACCGCTGACATGCTCTGAAAAATGCTAAATAACCTGAAGTGTAGGCTAAAACAAATACTTACTGAGAGATGTGAAACCATTCTTCTTTTTTCCAGCCAGTCTAAGTCTTGTTTGCGGCTAGAAAGTCCACGAGTCCTGACCTGCAGGGGTTAAATTAATGACGCCGTGTTGAGTCTCTCCAGGCTTCTTCGCTTCACATTTTAACCCCCTCACCGTCTCACAAAACCATAACCGGCGACACGGTGCTTTAACCGGTTGTTCAGTCCTCAACACTGGCGTTAAAAATTCCCTTTTGGGCTAGTACAAATGGGCTACACTTCAGTGTTTTTAGCATCAAGCTGTGACGAGGGGGGAAGCTACATATCCGGTAAGGCCCTTTCGCAATAAAACGATAGTCTCGCGCAAAACGTTTCATTTGCTCCCAAATTCAACCGACGTTTGAAAATAAATCTTATTTGATACCCATATAGTTTTGTTAAACCACATTAACTTGTCATAAAGTTACCCCGAGGCGTAAGGTCTATTTTTTAAACTCAGCTGAACAACTTCCGCTGCCCTCGTAGCTTGCCTCGGCTAGCTTGACCAAGCTACATGACGTATCTAAATCCCGTGCTTTTTCTCCTCCCTGCGTCTGTTGTGACTTCGTTACGTCCGTCAGTAGCTCTACCACCGTCATCAGCTAAAAGAGTTCGTTTATAAAAAAAAATAAACGAACTAAATCTATTTTCACTCCGACAACATTTAGATGTAGTAATGTAGTTTAACAAATGGCTGATTTCAGACAAAAAACCTTATATCATTGCTCATTTGTATGCAGTATACATCGTTGCATTTATTCTAACTTAGTAAAGTTGTTACACCGTACAAAGTATTTATGTAAGTTGTGTAATTGTTGTAGCACCTTGCAGCACACAGGCCTATGGAAAATGTAGTCATGCTGTCGGTCTCATGACAGTGACCAGACTTAGTCAAATATTACACTAACTGGACAGAAGGGTCAAAAGCTCACTGTAGTTTGTTGAAAACTACAGTCTTTTGTTTGTTTTTAAAGCTGCTTGTTTATCTGTGACTCTAAAAGGGACAGAAAGGTTGCTTTTCTGTCTTTATGATAGCAGCTATATTTCTCTGAGTATTGTAACCCTCCGCGTCTCGAAATAGCCCCCCTGCCCCAGCATGCCTGCCTGGCAACAGCTGGCATCGAGGGAGGAGAAAAGTTGTTGCAAAATCTTTTTTTTTTTAAGCTTGTCTGAACTTAATCTGGCTTTAAATGAAGGCAGAGCATGGAGAACGCGCGCTCGTCCAAGCACGAGTTGGTTAAACTCCGTATTTCCACCCTTCATGACATCCCAGCGTTATCTGGGTTTAATCATAGCTGTTAATATGCTTAGTCTGGTCGGAAACACCGCTCGTGCTCTGCCTCGCGCTGGGTCTTCGTGCGGTCACGTGGCTCGAGGCTCGCTCGTCAGAAAGGACCTGGTTTTTTGTGGCGCGCGCCCGAGAGAGAGAGAGAGAGAGAGAGAGAGAGAGAGAGAGAGAGAGAGAGAGAGAGAGAGAGAGAGAGAGAGAGAGA
>JAUBOC010000030.1:4454157-4468504 GCA_032275365.1 Anablepsoides cearensis | reverse complement strand
GATCCGATTAGTCGACTAATCGAAAAAAATAATCTGTGACTAATCGATTATTAAAATAATCGTTTGTGGCAGCCCTACTGTGCATGTGTGTCAAAGACAGAAAGACAGATGCGGCAGTGGAAGGTGTCAAAGAAGTTTGGATAGAAAAACAAAGAAAAAAAAAACAAAGTAAAAAAGACAAAAAACGACTAATCCACTATTAAATTAGTCATCAACTATTTTAATAGTCAATTAGTCATCAACTAATCAACTAATCATGGCAGCCCTAAACAAGTTTGCATTGTTTTAAAAAAGGTATTGTTCAGTGTTTTTGAATAAAATAAGATTAGAACATTGAAGGTGTATTGTAACCTTATAACACCTGAAAGTAGGGTTGGGCATCGTTTGAATTTGAACTAGGGCTGCACGATATCAAGAAAACCTGCGATGTGGGATAGCAGTGCTTAATATTGCGATGACGATATGACTTGCGATACATAAAATTAAAAAAACATTAAATATACAGTGGAAAAAGCAACTAATATAATTTCCATTACAACATGATTCAGTGATTAATGATTTGATGTTGTTTCTCTGGTCCATTTTGTCATCAGACTGATGCTGAAAAAAAACCACATAAATGCAAACATTGGAGCCAATCATTTATTGCAATTTATGCATTTTTTGCAATACGCATATTGCAAGGGGTGTTATCGCGATATTGATAAATTTGCGATATATTGTGCAGCCCTAATTTCACAAATCACAAACTGTTTTCATAATTCTGCTTAGTATTCAGGCAGTGCACTGATAAAAAACCCAAAAACAAAACACTAAGTGACCTTTTCCTAACTCTTACAAAAAGGTAAATAAACATAAAACTGGGGTTTAATGATTTTGCTTTTAGCATATAATAACTTAGTCCAGGTTTGGACAGCTTCAGTAATGTAGATTTTGAAGAGTTGAGTCCCTGCACTAAATGTGGTGGAATAGTCCTTTATCAAACTAAAGAATGGGATGTCCAGATAATCACAGCTCAGGGTGCTGTTATTGTTCCCACATGCTGTCAGTCCAATGTTTTTCCAACTTCAACAAGCAAACCTATGTTCGTTTTTTCACATAATCACTTTTAAAAGAACTTACACTTACAAACGAAGCTGCATAAATAGCTTGTTTTGGTGAAAAAGTATTACTTAAAGTGCTTATATTACTGTAACCTTAACATACTTGTATTACAAAAAAAGGCCAAACAAATCGAAGTTTTATTAATCTGACAGATTGTATTTGTTGATTAAAAAAACTAACCAGGCTGAACCCAGCAACCAACGGGTAGCGTCATTATCACCGACCTAAAGTTATTAACAGGACGTTAACGTACCTTTTATTAAGCTTCCAGTTGGACGTAAAATAAATCCCTAAAACGTCATGGAGTAGTTCTGTTTGAGAGTAAATAATAACATATAACACTACGAAAAAATCGCTTCCAGAGGAGATAGTAAAGTCGGTAGCTAACTTCATTCAGTTTCCGCCCGCCACTTTTAAACTTTAAGCCCCGCCTTCTCTTTCTTCTTCCTCGATTCTTTTCTTCTTCGTGGATTTAATTGAGAAACAGAAGTTGTGCAATACCGACACCTACTGGTTTTAAACGCGTTTGTCAGAATGACTAAATAAGTAATCATGCTTTTATTCTGTTCACCACAGGTGTCGAAAGTATTCACATTCATTACTTAAGTAGAAGTATAGATACTAGGGTTTAAAATACTTTTTTGGAAGTAGAAGTATCAGCTACTTTCTCAAGTAAAAGTATAAAAGTACTGGTTTTAAAACTACTAAAATATACAAGTAAAAGTAATGAACACTTAAAAAAGCCATTAAGGATAAAAGCTGTGCCACAGGGTTCTACCCCCCCAAATTAAGTTAAATTTAAATGAATGACAAATTAAACAGAAGTTAAATACTTTTGGCATTGTTGAAGGAGTAGAAAATACAGATGATTGCATTAAAATGTAAGGAGTAGAAGTAAAAGGTTGGCTGAAAAATAATTACTATAAAGTACACTAAAGTATAAATAACCAACATTTTTACTTAAGTAAAGTAACAAGGTATTTGTACTTAGTTACTTGACACCTATGCTGTTCACCAACTTTGTTTTTATGAATGAATTGTAATAATTTGAAAACTTGTGTTCTTTATTTGTTTCTTTATTTAAAAAAAAATTATTTTGGAATTGATTTTTCTAAATTTGTGTTCAGCAATTATCTTTTAGTCACTATTCGTGATAGTCAGATAGCTGTTTATGTCAGCTTCATCCCTATTTTTTAATACAAAAAAATCATAACTCCATGAAAAAAAAACAATCCCATGCTTCTACTATCATATTGTCACACATTTTTCATACTTTATCTTCATTCTGAACATGAAAAAAAATACAATAAATAATTCAAAACCAACTATACAAAATAAGCATTGTGGTCAAGTTGTCCAAGCAAGGCTGACTAAACTTGCTCATTTAAAAAGATGAAATAATTATTTTTAGAAGAAAGGTAGCTGAGGGCAGATATTACATGTCCCTCAGTGAGATGAGCTTTCAGTCTACAAAAGTGACTCTGTCCTGGCAGGAAGAGAAAGGTCATTACACAAGGAGCCAGAGGGAAAACAGCTGAGTTCAGATAAACTGATGACAAGGCTTCTGCAGGAAAAAATAAATAAAGAGGGAGAGAGCTAAGCACACTCTGTGGCAACACACAGCATTTTTCTGTGCATTACCAAAACTAAAATCATCAATTCCTACAACAGCACACAACACTGCTCATAACTAAATCATGAAAAGATTTACTGAACGTTGACAAATGAACAGACACCCCTGTGGGAGCTGCAGTAACATGTTTACCCTGCAGCTCACACAGATGATGAGTCTGAGACAGACGCCAACAGTCATGTTTTCTTCGCGTGATTGGATGAGCCAAAACGCTAACAAGGAGCATGTCTTACATCACGCTAATCCTCCTTGCCATTTATTGCTTCTTTATGACCCATGACTGAGCAGAGCCAGACAGTTGTTGTGGATGTTAGTTAAAATGTGGGTGATTGTTAGCAAAATATCTCATGAACCACCTGATGGATTTTAATAAAACTCTTAGAATAATTAGAAGTACAACTGATTAACCATTGATATCAGTTCAGTTAGACCAGGGGTCTGCAACCTTTACAACAAAAAGAGCCATTTCTGCTGCGGGTCACTAAGAAAATGTGTCCAGAGCTGCAAAACAAGCTACAACTGGTGGTCCGTGGGCCTTTTTGGTAACCTTTACGGCCAGTGGGGTAGACATCATAAAATAAAAAATATATTGTGAATTTAATTTAATTATTTATTATTATTTTTACACATCAGAACAAAAAAAAAGACCATATTCCCGTAAACAATGAAAATACTGTATATAGTTTATACCAAATTTCCCAAAAACTAGTACAACTGAACTCTTCGGGCATATTTTTTAACCAATTCTTATTGTCATGTAGTTTTCAAATTCTTTAAAGTTATTTCAGATGGATTTGAGAGAAAGATCAAAGAAAAAAGATGAAATATTTAAGTAAACAGGTTAGCATGAGCACATATTTGCATAGAAATTAATTTATTGTGAATATAAAAACAAAAAATATACATGTTCTGTTATGTTTGGTCACATTTTCAAAGAGCCACTGCAGAGGGACCAAAGAGCCACATGTGGCCCCAGAGCCGCAGGTTGCAGACCCCTGAGTTAGACCTTTTTATTTGTTTTTTATTTAACCTTTATTGATGGTGCACTGAAAAAAATTATGTTTTGTATCTGTTGTGGCAGACTGTCCCTGTTGCCAAGAACAGAAAAGATGGAAATAATTGGAGATATTTCCATACTTGGAAATAAGTTTTATTGCTTCGCTCAGTTTTTTCTAAATGATCATTATAATCTTTTATCTTATGAATACAGATGTGATAACTGCTCAGTTTAGCCTGATGTACTCATTGTTTGCCAGTCTGAACGGCAGGAAGTTCAGCCTGCTTCACCCTTATTGTGTCGTAGCTTCAGAAGCTAATCTAGATGTGCTGGACTGTGCTAAGATGACATCATCCATGTGGAAACCAAAGCCTCCATTTATGGGTTTTTGAATAATACACTCTTTTTAGCACGGGGGTCTGCAACCTGCGACTCTGGGGCCACATGTGGCTCTTTGGTCCCTCTGCAGTGGCTCTTTGAAAATGTGACCAAACAGAATATATATATTTTGTTTTTATACTCACAATAAATCAAATGTGCAAATATGTGCTCAACTAATGCAAAAAGTAAAACCTGTTATATGCTAACCTGTTGTTTACTTAAATATTCCATCTTCTTTCTATGATCTTTCTCTGGAATCCATCCAAAATACCTTTAAAAATTTTGAAGACTACATGACAATAAGAATTGGAAAAAAATATGCCTGAACAGTTCAGTTGTATAAGTTTTTCTGAAATTTGGTATAAACTATGTACAGTATTTTTCTTGTTTACATAAATACAGTCTATTCTTTTGTTCTGATGTGTAAAAATAATGATAAATAATAAAATTCACAATTCATTTTTTAGTTTTATGATGTCTACTCCACTGGCCGTAAAGGTTATCAAAAAGGCCTTGAAAAGGCCCACGGACCACCAGTTGATAATCACAGTTGTAGCTTGTTTTGCGGCTCTGGACACATTTTATTAGTGAGTCAAGCAGCAGAAATGGCTCTTTTTGTTGTAAAGGTTGCAGAGCCCTGTTTTAGCTCCTCTGAGCCACATGCTTTAAAGCTTTGAGCTAAAATGCTCCTCTGCTTGATGTTTTTTAAATTTGAATCCTGGGTTGAAAAAATATGACCCAAAATGAGTATAAAGATATCTACACAGCACCAGGAGACACTAAATACACCTTTTCTGCCCTTGACAGTTTTGCATGATTTGGCTATTGTTTCCCTGCTCTTCAGTAAGTCTTTAAGTTCTGCAGAAGTCTGCCACTCACTCATTTATTAATTTAAATCAGTGAAACAACTAAAACATACTGGATATGGGTCTTTGAGGACCAGGATCGAGAACCACTGATCTAAAGACTCCATCAAAGCAGCATTTCAGTATGATTAAAAATAAAAAAAGCTAAAAGAATATCCTGTAGTGTCATACATGTGGTTTAGATTAATTTGTTTTCAATATAGCCAGTTAACCTGGCTACAGAGGTTCACAAGGTGGTTACTTTACAAATATAGACAGTGCGAATTTGACATTAGGAATCAAAATTTGCCTGTTTTCAGTGCAAAACAATCTCAACAGACTATTAACTGTAAAGTATCACAGTGCAGACAAGAAACACAGATGTGCAGTTACAGCAGAATTATTTTTCAAGTTTAAAATAGGTCACAGAGCAGGTGATTGCTCAGAATAGTAATAATATAAATGAGTAGTAGTGCAAATGACTGTTCAGATGAGTAATGACAATGATTAGTAACAGAACAAATGATTCTGTGGGCAGCAGCAGGTATGTAAACACACATTGGGATTTTTGTAAACGCTTATTATGATTTTTGTAAAAACTTATTGTGATTTTTGTAAACACATTTTGTGATTTTTGTAAAAACTTATTGTGATTTTGTAAACACATATTGTCATATTTGTAAACACATATTGTGATTTTTGTTAACACTTATTGTGACTTTTGGGCACGATGTGTGTGACTGAACACTTGTTACCAACAGGCTATAATCAAACATTTGCTTCAAGACAAAATGTCATTGGTAAGGGAAATATATTAAATAACAATAATAAAAATATAAGTTAGTGTAACTTTAAACCAGAGAACAGTTGTGCGGACATTATTTTGAGAAGTTCTGCAGCCACCCAAGTGGTTCAATGGTTAAAGAGACATGAAACAGTCAGGAGGTTTATAATAAGGTTATTCCAGATGATGAGTGTTCAAGAGATATCTTCCTGTGACTTTTACAACTTGAGCCTGGGAGAGACGTGACGTCACTGCGCATGCGCAGGCTCCCGCAGGTTCGTTCTGGAGTCGCAAATCGGATACCCCCAAGAAGCTACGCAGTTTGTGTAGCAGCCGGGCGCAGAGCTCCTTCCTGAATCCGGTTCAGGCGTGCCGACGACACCGATGCCGTTGTGTGTGTGCGCCCACAGACTGATCGCTGGGCTTCTACCCGAACAGCACAGAACTGTAGCAGCTGACAGGCAGATGCGGAGGGAGGGAGGAGGGGGGTTCGCCAAGCCCGACGGATTTCACACGGTCCACGGACTAGAACGCTCCTTTTTCCTGTGTCCACATGAGCGGATGACAGCACTCCCAACTAAAAAAGAAAAAGAAAAAAACCCTAAATGCTGAAAACTTTCAGCTTTTCATTTGACGCGGGGGTGTTATTTGAGATTTTCCAGAAGCAGGTCCAAGTGCAGTCATGATGCAGGTGCAAACTGTGGGCTAACGGTACTGAAATGACTGATTCGGCGCTGACGCGGTGTATTTTGTGCCGTGCCAGCCCCGCATTGTCAGATGCCATTTTCCTCTGCGTTTCCCCGGCGTCTGGGATTCCAGCACTCCGGGCCTGTTGTATAATTAGAAGTTTGTGAGGCAGTAAAAGCTGGTGCAATGAGAAGCTCAGCTGTCCGAGCCGCTGTGCGCAGTTTGTGCTGAAGCTTTTATGGGTCCTGCGTACTCGAGCTCCCGGCTTCCACTCGGAGAGGTGCGCTGCGGGACTGGCTTCACATCTGGACCGCCTGGCTACTGTCATCTGCGGCCTGTTCGGACCGGAGACTCCCTAAACTTGTATGTTTAAGGGGAACCGATTGAGGTCACTGTGGATGGTGTCGTGTTAGGCAGAAGGGTGGGGGTGTATATTTGGACCACCATAGCCTTGACTGTCTTCTAAAAGGAATAAACGCTTGTTCAGCTATGTGCTCCCTGCGTGGCCGAGTCACGCATTTTTAAAGGCAACGCTAGGGTGACATTGCAGTCTCCACATCGGTTATTTCTACAGCCGACAAAAAAAAGAAAAAAAAAAAAAAAAAAAAAAAAAAAACGACAAGCGGAAAAGTGGAGTATTGTCCGCCGTACGTCCCAACGCAGTGGGATTTCTACGTCTGGTCGGCGTTCCCCCCCACCCTTCCCGCGGTGACGGTTATGGGTCGGAAGCGGTGTGTCGGTGCAGATTGTTCCAAGATGGCGGCCGGGTGCTGCGGGGTGAAGAAGCAGAAGCTGTCGGGATCTCCCGGCTCGGGGGGTCCCGGCGGGGTGGGGGCGGCGGGGAGCGGGGTTGCGGGAACCGGACATTCGTGCGGCTCGGAGTTGGGCATCGGCTCCTCCGCGGCTGTTGCGGCGACGGCGAACGTGAGCAGAGCCAACGGCCTGGGGGGACCCGGGGGTAACGTTAGCGGCGGCAGCAGCGGTAGCAGCGGTGGCACGAACGCTCTGTCCCAAGCCCCGGCCGGTTACACTACATCCGGCCTCTCCCCGAATCTCAGCCCGGGACCAGGTTCGGGAAGTGGCGGCAGAAAAATGGTCGTCTCCGCGGAGATGTGCTGCTTCTGTTTTGACGTGCTTTATTGCCATCTGTACGGATACCAACCTCCGAGAACACCCAGGTTTACAAACGATCCCTAGTGAGTATTTTTGTCTTTTGTTGCATTTGTAAAATCTCTGTTGTATTCTCCCATTAGATGTCTACTTTACAAAACTTGATGTGCTTGGCTTTGGGTTTTCCTTCAGTACACAGAGCACGAACTGTCACGTCGAAACAACAGTAAAGTTTTCGTGAATTTTGCCTAAAAACCCTGGTTGATCGAAGCTTAAATGACCAAGTTGAAATTCAGGCCTAGTCGAAAAGGACTGAGCTCAGACTGGTGTTGTGGCGAAAAATGTCACCCTGCCGTGCAAAGCACCCCCACTACAGGAAAAGCCTTTTTAGACCGCTTTATCGGGAAAATAAAATCAGCTTTTTGTCAAATATGACGAACAGAGCCACATTTTATAATGAGTTAAATTGTTATTTTTTTATTTATTATACATACAAGGTTTATGCTGTGAAAGGCCATTCTACAGTGAAATGCTAACAAGAAGATTAGAATTAAATCGAAAAACGTTTATATAAATGGTACCAATAAACTACATTATTTGTTTTATTAATTTAATTTGAATCATTTATGTTTATAAATTAATTAATGAAACCGCCTCGAAATGCGGTTTCTACGACCGGGGTGCTTAAATAACAGGGGTTACCTTTTTTGGCACAACACGGGCAGCTTAACAAACCGCACACGAATGCTACACGGATATTTATCAGATTCTTACCTAAGCACTGTTATATTTCAATGAATGTCGATGCTCAATGTTAGTTTTCAATTTCCTGTCTGTACTTGTCGAGGAAAAAAATAATTTTATGGTCCAATCGGTCCGAGAACTGTCAAAACACAGTGGCTAATGCTAGCTAAGTATGCTAACTACTAGCGTTAGCTCGCATCCGCTAGCGACTGAAACTAAAAGAGTGTGGATTAGAGATGACGCTTTTTTGTTCGCTTCAACAGCCGTGTTTCGTCATAGTAGCACTAACACATAAACATGCCAATGTACAAACATCTAAAAGTTTACTTTAGTGTTTGTAATCTTAAAAGTCGCCCTCAATGAACTCTGGATTGTCACATATTTAGTTTAGCCTGTTAGCTGTAAGCTATGTTAGCTTTGTAACGAACTGATGGCAATGTAGTGTTTAATTTATCGTCGGATCTATTTCCTGACATCATGACAGCTTTAAATGTTAGGCCTTTTACTCGTTTTACAACAGCTTCTGCTGTTTTCAGGAGTTCACTGTCGAGTTAAGATCATTATCAGGCGTTATTCTCTTTGGCCAACAAAGGAAAATGTGCTACCTGCTAAGTACTTAGCAGTTCTAAGCCTAATTTAACCGGTGTTAAAGCGGACTAATGGCATTGGTAGATAAATAAGGCAAACAAACCAATAGGGCCTATTTTAGACTTAGAAGACAATATTTCTCTGATACATATGAAGTAACTATCAGGTAAATGTACATCTTTTGTCAGCAACAGTTCACAGAAAGCTTCTGTCCCCACCTATGATCACAGTAATCTGATAGCATAAGACTTAAAGGAGCTTTACACTAAGGCAAATAAAGGGCCCTAGTTTTATTCATGGTTCATGCATGTTTTTGAGCCATATATGTTTGAAAAAAAAAAAAAAAAAGATTATCAACTTTTTACATAATAAAAACATCTCAGACTCATTGTGGTTTTGTTTTCCCTTATTATAAACCTCCTGACTTTTTTTTTCCAACCACGCAGAGTGAAATTTTCTGCTGTAGATGTGGTCTGTAGCAATTAGTTCTATAATTAAGTAGTTCATGTACTTAATGTTCTTTTATTAACTACCGGTATATAAATTTGTGGGCACATGTTCCAGAAACGCATCCTGAGCAGGGGTGTCCACTTCTGGTCATAGAGACCATTATCCTGCCTGTCTATTGTTTCTCTAGTGCAACATGCCTAATTTGAATGGATGGCTGATTAATGGGCTTCTGCAGAACTTGAAGAGGTAATTCAATCACTGAATCATCTGTGTTGGAGCAGAGGAAATGAGGAAAACATGCAGGATCGCGGCCCTCAAGTACCAGGACTGGACCCTTCTGTTCTAGAGATTGTGATGACTTTTGTACCACAAATTAAATTTAAAAAATAAATAATTTTCTTACACAGTGTTGATTTTATTATGCTTAGAACTACTTTATTATGCGTTATAAAGCAAAAAAGAAACACATCAGTGCATCTGATTTCTTGGCATCTTTTAGTACTTTGTCAGTGTTTTCTGACGCTTCACTGCTTTGTGTCTGTTAATTAAATCTTTTACCTAAAGCCCTTAAAGCAAATTGAGCTTCTTCCTTTTTATCACTCAGACACTCCAGAGGTTACAGGGTTTATACCTCAGAGTCTCTTCTTAGGGGGTGAAATTGGTATTTTTAGTGGTAATTTCAAAATCATGCAAATTTTTTTGGGGGGTGGGGTGCTTGAACACCCAGTTCAAGTTTCCATATTTCTTATGAAAGTTAAGAAAATAAGCTGAACATGATGAAATCTTAGCCGTGTCGTGAAGGTGAGAGGATCTGACCTTCATCGCCTCCACCCAGCTAAAGATCTGTTTGTATGTACAGATCTTCAGACCTGACTGTGATTCTCCAGCTGGTTTTAACCACTTCCTGTTCGTGGTCTGTCCTCAACATGTCCTTCACTTGGGGGGTGGCGGGGGGGGGCTTGTCAGGTTGAATTACTGAAATGCTCAAAACAACACCAACATGGGTCAGAGACGCAGCACTCTGCAGTGTTTTGGCATTAAACACTACATGGCCTCAGACTGCTACAAGATTTGTACTGATGGCAACAAACATGTCACTGGTCTCTTTATTTTAGTTACTGGCTGCTTGAATCATTTCTTTATATTCCAGCCTAAAATTGTGTTGAAAACAACAGTTAAAGAGCTAATAAAATGCTTTTATTTCTACTTTCCATGTTGATTGTTAAACCAATAGTTGTCAGCAAACATTACTGCAGGTTCTTTAGCATTCAGCTGATGTAGTTGACCCTTATTTACCTTGAAGTCATGTGTAACTTCTTAACATCACCGTCAAACATTAAAATGGCACTAAATGACATTTTCAGAATGTTTATTACAGAAAAAGTGCTATAAAGGGCAGCTGTGATAAAAGTACAGAAGTGAGCTCACATCAGAAGTTTAAAGTTGCAAATTAACTTATTACACAGAAAAATACATTTTTTTTTCACCAAAAAATTAAAACAAAACCAATTGTTGATGACAAACTTCACATTAGATAAAAAAAAAATGACGTTTCAGAATCTACTTCAAGCACGTTTATTTTTTTTAAACAATTTTATGTGAATTAATTTTTTGTAGGATTTGTTATAAAACACAAAACATGTAACAGCCTGTGTTCATTTAACTATCAAAATGTCTTATGAACGAATTAATGGAATTTTCAGAAATTTAAATGAAGTTTGTAAGACAAAAATATTTGTGTTAAACTTTCACATCATGGAACCAATGCAAACTAAAGGATTCAAGCATTTAAATGTGTAGTTTTATTTACTTCTATAATTAAGAGATGTTCTGAATTAGGAAAAATAAAGTCTCTTTTTACTTCACAAGTTCTGTGTTATGTTGCATAAATCTGATGTCCTCTGAGATGTAATAACGTGATGTGGTGTCATCATGCACTCTTCTTGTGCTGTTTTGCTTCAGTAATGCAGCATTTAATTAGACAATTTATTGTTAGTCACACCCTTCTGTTGAAATCAGACGGTGATAAATGAGCTCTAGAAGTGGAGCTGCTTTGTGGTTTGATTTTCATATTCCTCAGGCCTCCCCACAAATCTCACCATCAAAGCTGGGAAATCCCTGTAACTATAAAACAAACTGTAGAAAGTTTAATCTTTAAATCCTTGTAAAATATTATTAGCTGAAGGATTGAAACTACTGGGTGCTGCAAACTGCTTTTTATTTATTTTATTTTATTTTTTTTACAGGAATGTCCCTGAGGTGTGAATGTTTACCTTAAACTGTCGTCCTCTTCCTGTCTTTCAGTCCGCTGTTTGTCACGTGGAAAATAGGCCGAGACAAGCGGCTGAGGGGTTGTATAGGTACATTTTCTGCCATGAATCTGCACTCAGGACTCAGGGAGTACACCCTTACCAGGTGAGCAACACTTTACTGAGCATTAACACTGTGGAGCTAATGTTCTTACTTAATGATCTATAAAAGTGAATAAAGAGCAATAATATTGCAAGTTTTGCTATATTTCGCCTTTTTTCTGACATGATGGAGCTTGTGTCTCTTCTAGAAGGTTAAAATATTCAAAGAATGTGTTTTTATGTCCTGGAATCAGTTTGTCCATGATGTTTTTTGTAATAGACGAAACAACCTTAAATTTATTGGTTCCTGAGAAAGTCCTGACTGCCTGTGTTGTTCAGCTGATCTGAACATACATCATACAACCAGTTCATTTAAAAGAATTAATATTTACTTCTGCTTTGATTTATTTTTTTTTAAAAGGGACAGTTTGAATAAACTTGGCACACAAAGTAAAGAACATTTGTGTTTGATAGATTATTTCTTTGTTGTAATAGTGCTTGAAGCAGGCACCAAAAAGCCAATAGTAGCAAAATAAGCTGTTTGCCAGAGAAGACTTGGCAATTTTTTCATGTCTGCAGCCCACATACTCTACTGCTCATCTCACAAATGCATGTTCCTTACAAATGTGGCGCCATTTAAAAGAGAAATGAACAGGCTTTCCAACGGCACAGATTTCATGCCAAGAAGTAAAGAAATAATCTACTAAACACAAACTTCCTTACTTTTTGTTAAGTTAATTTTTAGATGTCTTTCCAATAAGAAGGGTATGAACAGTTAGTATTATACCTGTAGTAGATAGTTTTTCGACAGAACTCAGTTTGGGAAAACAGATTTTTTTTTCTCACCAAAGTAAAAAAATGAACCGTTGGTTTGAGCAGTTTTAGGGCCAGAACAAAGTAGGTTGCTGTCGTTCTTTCACATCTCCTGCCTCAAATATTTAAACGGTTACTCTGTTTTAGCAGAAACGTGAAATTCCTACAGAAAGTGCCACCAAGCAAGGGATGGGTGTTTCATACTGCAGCGCTGAGCTGAACTAACACATTAAAGCTGGGTTCTGAACACAAATAAACCCTTTGCAATTGTGAGAGAAAATAATACTGATATGAATTTTTTAATCATGTGACACCAAACCTTAATTTTGAAGTAACTCTATAGAAAAAAGTTCTTATCATTAGTGTAACAATTCCAGCCTAGATAAAGTTTCACAATGATGAAACGTGTCAGAAATCATTTCAAGATAAAAAGAGCTCAGTTTGTTTGTATAACATGATTACGTCATGTAAGTGGTAATGGTTCCAATATGTAACATCAGTTAAATGGTAAAAAAAAGTGAAAGTTCTGCAGCGTGTCACACCCAACCATGCAGTCAACAGTCATAAAAAAGTATTTCCATCACAAGGGAGGCTGTGACAGATGGTGTGGGCCCCCACAGAGTTCTGGAGTCAGTCGACGATGACTTTTGTTTTTTCCTTTTCTTTAAACAAGCGCCTCTAAATCTTTGCTATAAAGTGCAGCAATTAGGCCACAAGCTTGTGTCTCTCCGGTGCAGTCGCATTTTACGACCCCCATCCAAATTCTCCCCACAGATGTAGTTGAACTAGTGGATGATTGGATTAGTAGCTCACAGAGCTGCCTGGGTGCAGATCCTGTCACTTCCATGGAGGACTTCCTGCTGACCCGCTGTAGAACACAGAGTCCAACATTAACACCAGGCAGGAACCTAATGTCTGTTATATGTAAAGAACATAAAGTCCTGCTAAGTGATTAGAAATTACAGGGCTGTTTGGGCTGCTTTGTTATTTTTTGGGAACGTTTACCCCTCAGGACCCCCACTGTCATCATATCATATCTACTGATTCTGTAAATCAAATGAACCAGAAGTTAACAGGGATTTACTATTTAAAGGATGGTTTCAGCATTGCAGTGTACACGCACTAACCAAAACGTTTGTTTTGCTAGCGCAAAACCGCTAATGGATGGGAAAATTAGCATAAGCTAACGCTAACCGATGATCGCTAACAAGATCTGTCATTTTAAACATATCTGTGGTATCAACAGAAATCTTGGCTAAATGCTCATAAAAAACATTTATGCTTCCACCGAACAGTTAAAACCACAAGCAGTTTAATCGACAAGCAAACAAATTACACAAATGGATGTAAATTAAAAAAAAAATAACTCTCAGCTGCTCATCCAGCAGCTTCTTCACTCATAACCAACATGGCTGCTGAAAGCAGAGATTTCATCACAAACCAACCACTAAACCACAAGAAAATAAAACCAGAATTATGTCTAATGATTGAAAACATATTCAGAAAATCCATCTTATCTTTGCTGTACTGCCTCTGGATCATTAATCCAACTGGATAAAACCATATAACCTGCCTACATCTCCCGAAGTGCTTTAGGACATTTTCCCCAGCATGAATAACAATTTCTGATTTGAGTGACTGTCACTCAATCTACTTCACACAACCTCGTCTGTTAATGTTAGTTTGATTCTATTGGTTTGAGGATTTGAAGGTGGGTGGGGTCATTTATGCAGTTCGACTAGCATAATGCAGGTTTACACAAGATGCTAATGATGCTACATGCACACTAGGGGTGTAACGATACATCGATCTATATCGATATATCGATTTGAATGGTTCATGATTCAGCTATATCGTGGC
>JAUBOC010000030.1:4408312-4421009 GCA_032275365.1 Anablepsoides cearensis | reverse complement strand
AAGACAGCCATAACATTATGTTTCTTTACAAGTGTATGTAAACTTTTGACCACAACTGTATATATATATATATATATAGTAGTTATTTATTACCTTGCTGGTGCATTGTCGATGGCTTTGTCCTCCTGTCTCTGTCTTCTGTGTCTCCTTGTTTCCCAGTTTTTGTAAGTTTTTGCTGTGTCACCAGCATTTTGATTTTTGCTTCCTGTTTGATAAATATTGTATTTTATTGAGCTCTTCGGGGTTCGCCTGCTTTTGGGTTCTCACTCCTCACAACCCATGATAAGTTTGGCTCTCCCTCCAGATCAAAGTAGCACAGCTTAATATCTTGGGCTGTTGTTCTTGTTCAAACAGATTATCTTAAAATATAGAGTTGTTTAGTCTATAATTCACTTTTTTCAGATCTTCACTAAGCTCTTTGGATTTCTCATTGCTCTGACTATTGTTCAATCAATACGTGTTTTAAGGCGGCAAAGAGAAACTAGAAGTCGATCTTGACCTTGTCAAATTAAGACTTTCTAAAACCTTCAGCACCACTTGTTACATTATTTAGGCGAATATGTGTGTATATATATTTGAGTCTGTGAGTATAATATTCATACCTACAAGATGAGCCTATTTGCTCCTGACTATATATTGAGTATATACTGTGTTGTATATATATATATATATATATATATATATAGTTTTCACTTCAACTTCAAATGTTTTTTAGAGCAGCAGCTGCTGATTCGCCTGCAAACGTACAAAGTACCGCTGGTGTCCGTCCAGCAGAAAACTGGACATAAAATGAGACAACACCAGCAAGTTAAACACACAGCCTAATGAACACCAAACCTGACCCGACAAACCGAACGCTGCAGGCGAAGTTTCTGCCTGCAGGGTTACAGTACCTGAACTAAGAGCTAAAAAGCAGCGTGCACACAGTAAGGTGGGAGGTGGGGGGCACCGCTGTGCTGTTCTTTATTATCTGACAAACTGAGCCGTAGTTCTGTAAGTATTACAAAGTGACACAAAAAAACACAAATGTTCCAGTTTCACTGGTTTTAGCGGCCACCTTACTGCACATTTATTACAGATTATTTCAGTGTCAAATCAATAGAAATAACACCTGCAAGCTCAGAAGGGTCTTCTGACTGCTGTGAACGCCAACAAGCCATGAGTGATTGGAATAATTACAGTAAAAAATAAAAGCTAGCTGACCTCCTGTTCTCCGAGTTGAGATGATACCGAAAAGAAACGACACCAAAGCCTTCAATCCGGCCCTAGATTTGAACTATTAAAGATAATAAAGCTTCCTCAACAAGTGTCAAGAGGATCTGTGCTTAAGAAAAGCTTTTAGAAGCTGAACTGTGCTGAAAGATAGACTCATTAAATGTTGCAGTGATGCAATATCTGCGGCGTCTCATTCACGCCCCCTCATACAGTTTTCATCTCCGAGTCAACAGGCGAGTTTGACAACTTGTGTCTCATTAAAAGATGTCGACGCGCATGAGTTGGTCTCCTCACAGAGTAGATCTGCTGCTGTCACAGGTCATTCAGAGGGTTTATTTTAAAACTTTAAGATGCGTCAACTTAGACGTCAAAAGTATGGGATGAGGGTGCTTGTTGGATCTGAGTGAGACACTCGAGTCAAAACCAATGAAGCTGATTCTTTGCAGTTCTTAAGTTTGACTCACAAACACATAACTGCAGCGTTGATTCATGCTTTCCACCCCCCCCCCCCCCCCCCCCCCCCCAAATAACAATGGTCTAACAGTATAATGTCATTATTATTGGTAACTATTTTCCAAGATAAATGGATGATTAGGCTGTAATCACAATGAAATTACATAATTACCCTCATGTTGAAAAGGCTAATTAATTTAATGTTAGGATTATTAATGGCTTCCAAAACTAATGCTGACTTGAATTCAGATAAATCTGTTCAATGAAACAGTAAAATACTCGGCTCAAGCAAACGTCAAGTCATCAGGTAGAACCAGGAGGACTGGACCCTCTGAACCACATTGGTCCTCATACTCACTTGATCAGCATCTCTCAAGCATATTCATAAAACCCACCTTATTCCAGGATTTTTAAGGCCCCCTTATAAATAAGACCTGGTAGAGTACCCTAACCTTCACCCCCTCAAGTCCTACTCCTCTGAGCAGAGTCAAAACCAAAAAGGAACAGGAGCAGGAACGACCTGGAACTCATAGGTACATGCATCAGATCAGGAGTGGCGTCCAGCAAGACTCCCTCACACTCACCCCCCCACCCCCCCGGACCCCACTTGCTTCCGGCCCTGACGTTGGAGAGACTGATTAATTGATTGATTGATTGATTGATGATGCCTTTGTTGTCATTGCACGGAACACAATGAAATTACATTTAAGAACACCCATTCAAGAAGACACACATGACAAAACATGGGGGAACAGGTGAACAGGTCATGCGGAAGCTAACAGGGGTCGCGCTACCTTTAAAAAGAAAAACAAAAATACCACACAAGGATAGATGAGGGAAAAAAACAAAACATCATATTATATCAATGAAATGTGACACATTATGGTGTTTATAGAAAAAAAAAACTCAGCAGAGCAAGAGCACGTTTATTAGCCAGAGGAGTAAGTGAGTTTAGAGGGCGTGTATCTGAAGACTGAGACTGAAGAATCTATCCCCCCCAGAAAAACCCATAGTTCAGAATAATGATGTTGATTGTTCATCCTGTGCAGCTTCAGCTTGTCCTTCAGGGACCAGATTACAGACGGGAGTGAGAGGGGAGAAGGTGGGGGCCAAGCCACAAGTAGACATAAACACCAGGAGAATCACAGCCTTCAAAGCCATGTAGGGGAGTGAGCCGAATCTGTAATCACAATTGTTTGGGAACAGAAGAAAATGTTTTTGGTCAGGCAGACATTAATAATTTTCCATCTGCCTTAATGTCCACTGGTACATCCAAGGTGGCGAATCCAATCAGACAAATAGTGTGGGCAATCCTGCAGAGCCGAGCTATCATTTCCCCACACTGGAGGGGTGAGAGGCGTCTAGCTGGAGGAAGAGTTCACCAGGACCCCCTCAAACTCAGGAACAGCAACTGGTGCGGGACTTCAATGGAGACAAGCAACCGTTCCCTCTCTCACTCACACAGAGGGACAAATTTTACAGTCATCCATTAGTCTAACAGTCATATATTTGGCTGTGGGAGGAAACCGGAGTACCAGGTACACAGAAAGACCCCGACTGGGTTTCCATTCAGCAACCTTCTCACTGAGAGGTTCAGCTCTACTAACTGAGCTACGGTGCAAAATAAAAACACCTGCTGCATGTCTTCCTCTCCACACTTCATACGTAGAACAGAACGAAGACAGAAATAAACACATCAATACAACAAGAAGAGGAATAATTCAAAGAGAAAACAACTGGTGAGAATGCTGAACAAGGATGTGGTCGTCTGAAAAAAGGAAAATATTAAGAGCTTCTTCTCCTGGAAACAAGAATGGAGAACATTCATGAAAGGGACAAATAAAAGCCATTCTTCATCGAACAACAGATTCTCTGTCACATTTCAAATGAATCACATGCGACAAAGCCATCAGCTGAGATGACACAGTAGAAATGTAAAATTAATAATTAATAGTCTCATACATTATGTGCATTCTGCTATAAAATCTGAAATTCAGATGGAAATCTTAATGTGCAGGATCCATTAAGGAGAAATAATTTCATTCTGACCGCATAATTAAGCTAACGGCTAATCTAATGAGAGCATGATTAAAATTTCAAACATTAATAACAGCCATGCAATTATGCATTTTTTTTATCTATAGATGTGTTTTTTTTTGCCATAATCAGTTTTGTATTCAGTTATTCTGGGAGGAGAGCTGTGGTATTGTGATCGAGTCGTGATCCCAGGCTGCACTGGTCTAAGGACAGACTCTGTATATGTTTCAGTTGTAAAGATCTAGATTTATTAAGTTTGTGTTGTGTGAGAACAACCATGTTTTTTTATGAATTTTATGGATATCTGAAGGATCTGACATGTATGACATGAGCTCAGTTCAGTTTGGAACAAAATTATACAATTTGTTTTTGGCAAGATGACAAAACAAAGCAGTTAAAAGCAATTATTTTCGAACCAAATCACATTTCTCCTGTTCTACTTCCCAGGCAACACAACCGAGCACAGAGCAACATTTGTCTGGCTCAGCTCTGGCCACACAAAACTAACCACAAGCGGGCCAGTTGTGGTATTGACAGATTTGGGCCTCATAAACCAAACTGCAGCCAGGCCAGTTCTGTCAATCTTAAAAACAGTTTCATCACGTTTTGGAAAATGTGACTGGTTTGCATAAATAATTTGCACACCCATTTTTAATAATAATAATAACAATAATAATAATAATAATAATAATAATAATAATAATAATATAAATGCTCTTTTTTATTATAAACCAAACAGTTTTGCAGAAGTGACAGAAACTAGGTCAGCTCTCATTTTGTTTTTTATAAACCAAAGAAAGTCAAGTGAGAAGCATGTTGTTTGAAACACGTTAATGCCAAGTCCTCGTGGTGTTTTTCGTGTGTTTTATTATTGATGCTGCTGCCGACTCTGGACTCGTCAGACTCACTTAACATTTAGTGGTCATCAGCGGCACAACCGTCAGCAGAAATGCTGTGAGTCGGTTTGATTTAGCTGCTGGTTATTTCTATCACAAAGTGCAGTGATGGGTGACAGAAAGCACACTCCTCTTTTGGGTTTAGAGTTTTGCAAAAAGGAAAAATAAATAACAGGATTCTAAAACTGATGAAATCTAACCTCAAATGTACAAGAACACAACAAATCCCACCATGTCATCATTTATTAAACAAAAGCAAAACAAAAGGCTGTGTGTGAAAAACTAAATCCACCACATGATCCAGCAGCTTGTTGAACCATAGAGGTGATAACTCAGAGTCATGGCTTTGTGGGGGGATTGGCCCACTCTTCTTTAAAACATTGCTTCAGTCCTTGTGGTTTTGTAGACATTGGTCCAACATCTCAACACATCGTCTCCAACAGGAGAAAATCTGGACTTTGACCGGATCAATGCAACATCTTGATTCTTTTCTTTTTCAGCCACAGCTGTTTGGGATCATTGTCCAGTTTCATCCTGACTCGGTTTGGTGTCAGACAGACGGCCTCTCGTCTGACTCTTTTAGACACAGGAGTTCCTGATTGGCTCAGTGAAGGCAAGGAGTCCAAAGCTTGGTTCTCAACCCAGGTCCTTCAGGAACACTATCCTGCATTTTTCTGCGGTTTTCTTGCTCTTCTGAGTCTTTAGAAGCTTGTTAATCACTCATTCATACAAACCAGGAGTGTCAAAGCAGGGAATCATCTAAAACATGCAGAATAGTGTTCCTGAAGGACCTGTTGGGAACCAATGTTCTAGAATTTGTACTCATTTTTAACTCGACAGATCTTAAATGTTTTCCACATGTGAGTAATCAGGTTTGCTGCAGAACAGTGAACTTCTAGTTGGTCACAAGTGACCTTCTCAAAAAAGAAAGGTGATGTAACACAGTGGCCCCTGCCATAACTTTTTAAAAATGTGTTGCAGACTTCAAATTCAAAATTAGTTTATTTGTTTGAAAAATAAATATCTTGTAGTGCAGGGCTATTCAACTAAATTGCACCGGGGGTCACAGTTACTGCAGGTCAACAGCTCAAGGGCCAAACATTGCGCAGTTAAAGTTTTTACATATATAAACCAAGTATTACAAAGATCTTTATTTAATCATACAACATAAAGAACCCTATGTAATAAAAGTAGTGATAATAAAACAATATCAAAACTAAAAATAACACATTCTGCCTACTATTTGACACAAATATAATTTTTGACATTTTTGAAATGTTTTTATTTTTTCAAAATTTTTAACTAATTTTACTTTCACTTTCATTATTTTATCTTCAACTGCTTGTAGTTTTAACTGTCTTGGATGTTCATGGAAATGTTTTTTACTGGCTTGTAGCCCCAATTCTGACATTTCTGTAGATACCAAACATGTCTATGTTTACCTAACAGAACTTATAGCAATTAAAGTAGGAATCTGGAGGTTTTGGGCTTAAGAGATGAATGAAGCAATTGCCGGGCTGAACGTTGGTCACTCGCAGTTGAATTTATCCCTGTTGTAGTTTATTAGATTGTAAAAAGGATTTGCAGATCATTGCATTCTACTTTTATTTATGTTTTATACAAAGTTCAAACTTCAGTGGAATTGGGGTTGTAAATATTTCATGTGAACCATGAATCTATTTTTTTTAATCAGGATCTGAGTACAACAGAGCTTACCTTCAACATTACTTGAATCAACCTATAAACCTGGCGTGACTGTTCTGCATTCAAATGTGACAGGATACTGGGGTGTTTTAGTTATTTTTATGGTTCTTTATGTTATTCAAGCTCCCTGTGTTTCATTTTTTTCTAGTTTCTTAGGCAGGTCTCTTTACTTCTGCTTCTTCTTCTTCCTTTTGTTATGGCGGCTGGCAAACAACTTATAGGTGTATTACCGCCACCTTCCAGATTGGAGTATGGATCTAACGCCCATAACACTAGTTCTTCTTAAAAAAAAAAAAAAAATACTGCTAAAAACTATATCCCCTGACGATCTCTGAAACAATTCTTTAATGTTTAACTTATTTTTATTTCTATTTAACTCTCCTATTACATTCTAAAAAAAATATGTTGCACTGTTTCTAACTTTCCACAATAATTTCAACTACGTGTATTATGTTTATTAATTGTTATAAGAGTACTATTTAATCCTATATGTCCAAATCTTTTTCTAGATATCTTCCTCTTTTTTATTGTAAATTCACCAACTTTTTTTTTGGATACTATACTATAAAAAATCTCGCCTTGTCTCCTCTATTCCACTGCTCTTGCCATTTCTTCTTGATATTCTCTTTTATAACTTTTTTTAATCTCATTTTTACTTATTTTAATATTTACATCAACAATATTCTTTTTTTCCGCACTCTTAGCAAAGATGTCCTCTTTACTCCTGTTAGCTCTGTGTGTTTTCCTGTCACCCAACCACTCACCTGTTGCTCCTCATTAATCAGACCAGCTGCCTCTCATTCTCTCGTTAGCCCAGTTTCTATATATTGAGCCTCTTTCCATCTCCACCCCGCTGGTTCATTGCATATTTGTACCTTTAGTCTTGGTTGTCGCATGCTCCCTGTGTCTCCTGTAAGTTGCTATACGTCAGCTATTTGTTTTTATTAATGAAATAAGCGAGTGTACATTTCTAAAACCAGATATAACCAGAGGCCACATTGCTGATGTCTTTCCTGCTTGGCGTTGTGCTAACACACGTCTGTTTGCTCCAGAGCAGCAAACTCTGAGATGAACACGTGGATAATGATCAACTAAACACATGAGATGAACCTGAACCTCCTAAATACCCATAAAAGCAGCAAATGTGGTAAATCTGGTAAAAGTCAAATCTTTTTAACTTGACATATTAAACATAAAAATTACAAAAAAAAAAAAAAAAAGCATGTGCTTTCTGTTTTCCGTGACTGCAGTTGACATCTGTTGGCCTGTTGCAGCGATTGGTTGTGTTGTTGGGGTAAAATCTTCCCCTCATTGCTTGTGGATTATTCCTTCCCTGTACTGTTTGGAGACGCGCTGTTTGGCAGCGTTCCCCAGGCAGCTGGCGTCTCCTCCGTCTCTGCGGAGCCAACATAATCTCACATTTTGTTGTGTGGCGTTGTGATGAAAGTCATCATTGTGACGCAGCCTTTCAGCGCTCAGATTTGTGTTTGCTTATAGGCGCAGCGTCAAACGTAGGGTTTATATGGATTATTTGTTCATTTTTTTTTTAAATTTCCAAGTCTTGTGTTAAAATGCACATCTCTAACAGTGTAGTGAAGCAAGCGTTGGTGTTTCATCTGATCATACTAACAGATGCATCAAATCACTGGAACATCTTTTAATGTGAAAAAGCGTCAATTTGTGGATTAAAAACATGCTATATTCAGGCGGTGCTGACAAAAATAATGGTGTTATTTTTAAACATTTAACACAACCCCTGCAGGACAGGAAGCACTTGATCAGACCAACTGATTGGCTGATAAATTAATAAAAGGTGATATGATGGTGAAGTGGTTAGAGCTTGCTTCACAGGGAGAAGGTTGCAGGTTCACCTGCCGGCCTTTCTGGATGGAGTTTAACATGTTCTCTCCGTGCATGCGTGTGATTTTATTTTTATAAGCAGTCAGTGTCTTACCTGCAATAATAATCAGTCTGAATGAAAGTCAAGTTAAAGTCTGGTCCAGGTGTGGCCAAGATTAAAGTAATTTACTGCCATCTTACAATAACTTTAGTCTAATATAAATCTTAGCATTTTATTTTACTGCTGTTTTTATAAACTTTTACACATATTTATTTTTACATCACATGATATTTTATATGAAAAGCTGCAGTTGCTAGTAGGGGTTCACATGAAACAAAAAGATGGTAAACGCAACCAGGCAAAGCAAAAACCAAAGGCTGGTCTTGAGTTTAAAGCTGTGATTGATTAGTTATGCCTGGATTTGAGTCAAAAGTCTCAGGACACCCTTTTATTCCGGAAAGAAAGGAGGAAAATTAAATATCCGAATACCCCAGCAAGTAACGAGTGAGGGGGGGTCTATACTTTAAGCCGTGTCCAGAACATGGAGAACATTGGTTCAGACTAAAAGGGTGTCTTGTTACTTTTGACTCAGCCTGTATAACATCCTGAGACTCAGCATCCTGACGTTGGTTTTAGACCTGCTGTTATTCAGAGGGATTAGACATGAAGTTTGGTTTTAAATTTAAAATAAAGCATATATTTATATATTTAACTCCTATTTGCTCAAAATAAATGTAATGTTTGAGGTTTTTTTTATCCTAAATAATGTACTCCAAACAAAAGCTCAGGACTCGGGGGCCACTCATTTTTTCTAGAGGCTCCCCTGGCCCCTCTGCTGGTGGCACAAATATTAAATCAAGCTTTATAGCAACACCTGGTCAGTCTATCATGTTTAAAAAAATGTAGATGTTTGAGGCCTAAATGTGACAAAAAAAGGACCCTGAAACTCCAACACAAAATACAGTCCTTTTAATCCCCTTTTCCATTTGCTACATCTCAGACAGTAAGCACACGAACGAGAGAGTGCAACATACGGAGTCCAGTCACTGAGCATATAGAGAGCAACTTCCCAAGGAAAAAACCCCAAAATGAACTTAAAAAAAAAACACACACACACACAAAGTCCACAAAGTTCCCGGATCTTGTGTTTTGTGGAGGAAGTCTCTGAGCTCTCGATGCGGAGGGACATGCAGTGAGATCGCTGGAAGGAGAACACAGTGTGGACAACTCTGCTCGCAGACGGCTGCTAGTTCACAGTTAGGTTAGAAAAGTGCACACGACTCACTGATCCTGTAAGGAGCTCCGCTGCTCTTTCTAACACGCAGTGTTACAGAGCGCAGCAGTCATTTCTCTGATGTAAAAATAAAGGACATGACATATCGATATTCACACATCAACTATTGGCATTGATTTCACAATATGTACAAATTCACAACTTGGTGACACTTTCTGAACGAGTCGTTTTCTTCAGGTTTAGTTTCTATTTGTCTACAGTTTTCTACCCAGCGAGAGATTTGCATCAATGCTGTAGAGGTTACGTCATATAAAACATATTTAATGCTGTACTAAATAGCATAAATATATTCATATAGTATTATACTCTTAATATACTGGATCTCACGGTATAAGATGGCATGATTGTTTTTTTGTTTTTTTAACTCTGGCCCTGTGAGGAAGAGAGACCACATGAACAACACAGTTAAAATGGCAAAAATAGAGTATTGACAGTCTGTTTTTGCTTTTTTTTTCTCGCTTTCTAAGCTTTAGTTGTTCAATCTGAGCAGATTAAAAGGCTTTCTGTTTGTCATCCATCTGACTGAGCAGCTCTGGAAGTGTTTTCACTTGTTTTGTAGCTCAAACAAACAGCAGAAGTTAAATTTTACAGTGAAAATTTAGACTGAAAATGTCGACACACAGTTATAAACATCTTGGAGAAATGTGTAAAATAACTTTCTCAATAGAAAAGATGGAAGTTCGAAACAAAATTCCAAATAATTATGTTAGGATTATTATTACTATTATTACACTACTTTCCTCTTTTTATAAAACAACTCCAATCTTAATATTTAAATTATAATAAGTTGGATCTAAGTCTGCTGTTTCAAAGGTTCAAATACATAAGAAATAATTTATCAGGTTACTTTGTTGTTGATGTGTTATTAAAATGCTTGTGGTTTTTATTCCGCTGTATTTTTGACAAACATTTCAATGACTCAGCAGTTTTTACTTCAGTGCTCGGAGGAATCATCCATAAACATCAGAGCTGCTTCTTCAGAGATGAGTCGTCACATCTTGAATCACAGACAACTAAATGATGGATGTTATTTTAAGTAAAAACTGTGTCTGAAAAAGAGTTATTTATATCACCAGTGAACAATTTGTTCACTGAATGTGATTTAAACATAATGTCAGTGCTGTGAGCTCAGAAATGTATGAATTACTTATAAAACCAATGGTTTAGTTTGTGGCTTCTAAAGTTTTTTTATGTTGTTTTAATTCACTGTATCTGTAATTCAAATTTATACGGATTCGGTTGTTGAAAAAATGTGAAATTTGATATTTTTATGGTTCTGTTGTAGTTTTTCATTGTCAATGAGGTGAAAAACAACCTTGGCCAACACTTAAGTTTTAGAAACTGAGATTTTGTACATTTCATCCACAAACTAAAGATTATCTGAGAAAAATAAGATAAAGAAATAAACAAAATAAATGTTTTCCAAAGTGGAATAAAAAAAAAATCTCAGCGTTTAGAATCAGTTTTGTTTGATGACTTTAACTTCAACAACAACGGAGCCATTTTAACCTTTTTTTCTTATTTAGAACTTCATCCTAATAATTATTATTCCAATTAAACCTTTATTGTCTGCTGAAATTGTAATCAGCTGGGAGGAAATTGTAAATAAAATCAGCTAAATTGTTGTTTTAGGACAACTTTTCACTATTGAGAATTAAAGCTAATTAATATTTCTTTTTTCCTGATTAGACTTTGAAACAATTGATTTTAAATATGTTTATAAGCACTGGGAGAATGAAATGCTGACTTTATTTAGTGATTTAAAGGGAATATTTGAGTATTATTTTTTTCCATGCATAAGACGACCTCAGCTCTGTGTTTGTTTACTGAATAAATCTGATGAGGTTTGAGTTTACAAATGAGGGAAAACACTTTCAGATCTCTGTTCGAGCTGAAAAACAGCAACATTACATCAGTGTGGAAGAAAACTGGTTGGAAACGGGACAAACTACAAAACTCAAAGTTTGTTCAAACTAAAACCCTGTTAGTGTGAAAAAACATCTTTATGGTGAAACAATAAATGGTACATTAATCATGATACACCTGAAAACACAGAACTCTGTCGTTAGGAATAAATAAACGTTTTGGATAAATTTGAGGAATACTAATCAGTGATGACAGTGTCTGAAAATTATTTAGAAAAACTGTGACACCGTGACCATTATTATCTACTACAAAATACAAAACCAGTCTGTTCTACAATATGTACACATTCAAATTAACACCGATACACATCACACTAAATTATAATAAAAAGACCATAAAGTAAAAACATGATTATGACAGAAACAGAGAAAATACATCAACAGCAACTGAAGCAAAGAAAACAAAGAAATAAAAACTCACAAATAAATTAAGTGTTTTTTTGAAGTGAGGTTCTGTGGAGGTTTTAGCAAAAATCATTATCTTACCGGCAGCTGAAGTAAATTAAAATATTATTCAAAGAAATGGAAGCTTCCATCTCAAAATCTTTCTATTCATTCATGTCAGTGGTGTTTAACAGCGTCACGTTTCATGTAACGGGCCGTGGATTTGTACCACACGTTAGTGGAGGGAGCTGTCTAAAGCACTCGACACTAAAGCAAAGCAAGAATGAGGAGTTCAGTTATTAAAAACACAGGCGATTTAAAACATCCCTGTTTGTTTTAAATCAGAAGTATTGAAAACTTTTCCTGTAAAATACAGCAGAGATTGAGGTGTGGAGGCAGGGAAAGCCAAAGGAGACGTAATTTACAAGCTTTAAAATTCCCTCCGTATGAACAATGCACACACAGCTAGCTCAGAAACTTAGTGAAGGTTTAATGTTAAGTTTATCAAACATAATCTCTATTTTTTAACTTTAGTTTCACACAAACCACAATTCGTAACCCAGAACACTAGTGTTTTTTATGTAATTTAAGCCACTGTGTTGTTAAACTGTGGCTGTTGGCATCTAGTTGATGAACGACACTTATTCCTTTTGTATGAGTTGTTGTCTGGAACCGTGAACATGTTAAAACAAGGGAGACAGTTTTCTTATAAATTCTTTAAGCACAAACACTTGGCCCAGATACAGCAAAGCGGTGGACCAGGGGTGGTTCATGCATGGGCCAGCGCCACACAAACCAAACCACAACTGGACCAGTTGATGCAAGGTTTTATACGTCTCCAGTCCATCTAAAACTATCTAATTGTGACATCATTTTGAATAAAATGACTATAAATTGTGACTTGGACTTTGAAGATAAATATTACTAAAAAATTGCATGTGTGTATATA
>JAUBOC010000030.1:4395488-4408228 GCA_032275365.1 Anablepsoides cearensis | reverse complement strand
TTTTTTTAATTAAAAGCATCAATCAATTAGCATGCTTTGTCTTGAGCTAACGTTAGCTCGTCTGTAACAACAAACCACAAATGGTCTGATCTGTTTCTACTGCAGGTAAGATGTTGACAGCAGAGAACAACTCCACAGAACCCCACTTCAGGAAATTCAAGCTACTCTTTTAATGTAAAGAGATAAATTAAACACGTGTATATACACTCACACTGAAGTGTCAATCAAGGCTCTGTCATATCGTTTTAGAGAACTTGTGCCGACTTATGAAAATTTTGTTATGACTATTTTACTCATACTGGCTATATATTCAATCTAATTGTTAGATTTAAAGTACGTACTGGTCCAAACAGGCTTCATTATTTTTAAACTCCATCTTCAGTTTAGACAACTTTAGTGTTAGATAAACCTTTCATAAATTGGTATAAGTTGTCTAAAATGTTATAGTGTGACAGAACCGTCAGGATTCGACTCCATTCTGAAGTAAAGGTGGTCGTTTAAAACAAATGAAAACATAAAAGCACATAATCTGGATTATAATCTCTTTGCTTGATCGTTTCACAGGCAGAGGTCTGTTAACCCTTCATACTGATAGGCAGTTTCACACTTGTCCAGGCGCTGGTTGCGAGTGGGCGGAGCCATAAGGAGCCTACAGGATGCCAGTAAATGTTTACAGACACAGATGTTTGTGCATATTTGTGTTGTAAAAGCAAGTGTACACCTATTTATTTTCTTTTTTTTTTATTGAGATGAGTGTATTTTCCAAGGCACATATATTATCAGTTATTGAACATAATTAAAACAATAGGAACCAGTGGAGTGGAGGTTGTACAGGCAGCCCTTTGAGACTGCTCTGAGAGTGCTGAGATTCAGCAGGAACTGAGGGCCAGACTCTGACAATTATTAATGATGCTCCTATAAAACTATACAGGCTGCCCCCAACTAACAGGGAGGCGACCAGCGAATGGCTTCGGCTATAGCATCAGTGTGTGTGTGTGTGTGTGAACGTGTTGTCAGCTCCGCAGACGTGTCAGCGCCTTATCGAGGGGAATGAGTTTCAGTGAAAACTTAAAAAGATGCATGCTCACTCGAAACTCATCATTGGCAAAAAACCCCAGAAAAAAACATGTCAAAACACGGAGAGAGCACAATTTGGACGACTCCACAGAAAAAAACGGCACGCGATCAAAAAACACAGAAGGAGAAGTAATAGGGGGGGGCGCGATTGCTGTGTGGGGAAACAGGGCCAGAGCTAAGAGTGGAGCAAAGAAACGCCACAAAAACACAGACTGATGAGAGGGACGGACCTCCTCCAAGGTCCTCGTGTGAGTCTAATGTCGGCTAAACGTCCACCTATACAGCCGTGCAAACTATCAAAGGGATTCGAAGAATTAAAAAAAAAAGAACCACACCAAACATGCGCACACACATACACACTTTAAGATGTGATGGACTTGGCCTCCTGCGAACCTGTCTACCCCCGCCACAAATCAAACCTAGCATCAGGTGGGTCTCAGTTTAGGTTGTTCGCCTTCATGATGGCGGGCTTTCTGTTGACATACGTGGCCCAGTAGCCCAAGTTAAAAATGAAGAACAGAATTGGGAAAATGATGCGCGATATCTTGTCCACTTTGCTAACGCGGTTGTAGGACTTCTTGGCCTCTGTGTAGGGGTCTTCGAATCTGTGCAGGAAGGAGTGTTTCACCGGCGCGGCGGGGGCGCTCTTGGAGATGGTCGTCAGGCCCTGGTCTTTAGCGGGGTTGATGCCGTAGGTGGTGCCGACGATGTTGAAGGTGTTGTTGGCCTTCTTGGACAGAGTGGCGGATTCTCTCCTCTGCAAAGGAAGGAGGGCAGTTTAAAGTCGTCAGAGGCGAAGCACCAGACTAAAACAATACTTCCATTTGAACTCATAAAGAGGAAATAGAAGCAACAACCACGAGACACGACACACACAAGAACAAAACAAAAGCCTAACCATATCTTTAATCCTGGCCATGTTAGCCTGAAACGGTTCCTGAAAAGAAAAGTAGAAAAGAAAAAAAGTTTACCAATTATAGTAAAAATTACCCAAACTTACAAACTCTATTCATCAATAAACGGGAAGAGATTTTGAACATTTTACAGTTTCATTTATGTCAAATCAATACGACATTATACAAATCTGGACCGCAGAAAGAAAGTTTAAAAAAAAAAAAAGTTATGAGGAAAACTATGACAAAAATATAAGCCTGGTGAAATTAAAAAGATGCGCTGGCCATTTTCAAGTGGAGTTCTGTGGAAAAGGGATAAACAGTTAGTGTCTTACCTGTTGTAGATAGCTCACTGAATTTGCTTCAATTTGCAGAAATAATGCTTAAATTTGAGCAAACTAATGAGCTAACAGCTAAAATCCCGAACTCTAAATTTTAATTAAGTGTCAAACGCTATTTTATTAGCCTTTATTAAACCTTTATTTCTCTGACTTTGGTTAGCTGGGTAGCTAGCTGTAGCCATTTCTGCACAGTGTGCGCCACTTCCTGCAGGAATTTCCCCAATTTTCTGTAGGACTATTGATATAAAGTGAAACTATCGGCTTTGTAAAGGGTTAAATAGTTGCATTAGCATAAACCGCTATGACATTTTAAATATTGGAGATGTTTTAAAACAGCAGCAATGCATTTTAAAAGTGGGTTCTTGGACCATATCAATGAGGTAATAAGAATTTTTCTGAGCAGGGCCACATACAGTTTGTAAAATGTCTGTAGTAGTTCATACAAATGCTGTTATTCAAATATTTACATTGATGTCCATTTGGCAGGAATAAAGAAAATCTTGCCAGAAGTGCTACAGCTAATTAAAATAGCAACTAATTGAGGAACAGATTTTTTATTTAAAGGATTAGCTTTTTCGGTAACTTTGAAAATTGTTAGCAGACCATTTACCTTACCGCTAACAGCTAACTAGCAATCTTTGTGTCTATTGCACAAGTCCTCAGCTTGAAAAAGACGAAGACGTGTGACGCAGACTGAGTGACAGCTGACTTAGTGGTTAGCATGTCAGCTGTTATTAGAGTTGCCAACTGTCCCTTATTAGCTTGAATGTCCCGTATTTTCAGCCAAATGTTAGTGTCCCATATGGGATGCTCTTTTTCTTGTGTTGTGAGTGCAGCCTGCTATCAGAGCTGTCATGTTATGGCGAGCAGGTAGGAATTTGTATCGTGCCCTGAGCTGCAGGGGGACCTCGAGGTACGGTACTGAAGCAGCCAAATGCAACAACCATATAAAACACGTACTCTCGTTGTACTCGCACTAGCCCCGTCAGGGGTCCTGTGACAGCAACACAGACTGTAGCAGCTTCATTAGCCTGTTTACTGAGGTTTAGCACAAGCTACATGTTAGCATGTGGATTTTGAAGTTGTGCAGAGCTGGTTAAATAATTACCTGACATGCTTGTTTGGTTCAGTGTTTACATTTGAACCTGCCTCAGATTGCTTCAGTGCAGCATGTATTTATAAAATGAAGCAAAGTGTCCCGTAAATTTAGTATCAATACGGGAGATAGAAACTTTACTATATTTCTGTGGATTTTCAGTCGTTCAGGACATGGAAAATGAAAAGAACAAAGATGGAGCTACTGGACCTCTGTAGCTGAAGATGTGCGGAGCTAGAAGATTTAAACAGCATGCCTCAAGGTTAGTCATTTTTATTGTATCGATCTGCTCACCATACCTCAGTGATGAAAAAGTCTGATAAAATGAGACATTAGCGTTTAGACTTAATGTGGTGGGCAGGGCCGGCCCGTGGCATAGGTATTATAGGCAAATCTTAAAGGTGCCATCCATCTGGGGGGCACCACAAATGAGGGACAATTAAAAATAATGATTTTTTATAAGAGTTTAGTTGATTTAGTCTGTAGAATAATCATTGGTTCCTCAGGTTTATGAGCCTGATTTGTTACTAAATGAGGTGTTATGAGGTGCAGAGGATTTTTCATAATAAAAGTATCATATGATGCAGTCGACACCAACTACTGCTGCTCAGTGTGTAAATAGAAAACAAAAAAAGGATAATGGAAGTTTCAGTTATGATCTCAGATAAAGTCAGAAATGGTAAAGGGACTGCACTTATATAGCAACTTTCTATCCAACTCAAAGCACTTTACGTTACAATCTGTGCTGTCATTTACCCAAATAAATAACCAAATAAAAAAGAACTGCAGGAAATGTTAAAGTCCAGAAATTAGAATTAGCATAATTTGTAAGAATTCAAAATTATTTTAAAATAATATCCATGTTAACAAGCTAATACTGACTTATTTAAGCACTACGTCAGCCATCAATTTTTATCCATCTTTGGCAGAAATAGTTTGCTTTTTATGCTGAATGTAGTACAGCTACTGGCAGCAGCTGCTATTGGAACTGACAAATAATTGCAGTATTCTATATGAAAAACTGAACGCAACAAAGTCCAAAAAAATCTTAGCCTGAACTATATGAAATATTAAAATTATTGTTATTTTTTAAACTGAAAAAAGCAGCGCTTGAATTCGCTTCAAACTCATCAGTCCTGTAACCTTTATTTCTCCAGACCTAAGGTCGTTCACAGAACTATCTACAGCAGGTAAGATAATAACTGTTCATAATCTTTCAGCAGAGCTCTATTTTAATAAGCCTGGAGCTTCTGTTTAAGAAGAGGAAAAGAAGTTTTGTTGTTCAGAGCCAGGCTAACTGCAGCAGTAACAGCAGAGAGGAGGATTAGAAACAAAGCAGAGTAATAGTGCCTGAAAACATGTCTGACAAACTGTATCAATGAAGAGAGCCAGGCCTCTTCAGGCAAACAGCTTGTGATAAAACAAACATGACAAAGACTGTGTGTGTGTGTGTGTGTGTGTGTGTGTGAAAGATAAAACAAGCTGGAGAGTCTGCTGCCTTCCTGCTTCTGCCGAGCCATGATTAGTTTGTCTTTCACTTTGAAATCGCACAGGAAGACACGTTTTTTTTTATTTGCTCCTTCGCTACTCTCTCATAACTAAACATGCATCTCTGGAGGATCCTGTCAGCCAAACGGAGCTCGGCGCGACGTGGCTCGGTGGGGGTGGGTGTGGGGAGGGGGGGTACAAGTAGGGCAGTAAGATGGATTACTGAGCAGACTTTCAGTTTCCTGTGTGGCACGCAGTGTGAGTTGGCACTGTGGTAATTTCCTTCAGACCATCCATTCTGACTGCAGCCACTTTCAGATGTGCAGCACAACATAACAAAGCGCTTTGCTTTCTCACACTTTTACCCCTCCTCTTTTCAGCTTGATTTAATTTCCCCTCTACTATCTTTTAATCAAGATAACTAATGTGCTCCTTTTGCTCCTCCACCGCGCTTCACGGTTAATCTGCTTCTCAACACAACTTCTCATGAAAAAAATGGGTTTGCTCTTCGTGGTTCTGCTCGTGTACACACACACACACACACAAAAAAAAGAGCAAACAACAGTTGTTTGCATGTTTACATCTCATCCGCAGATGTTTTACTGTGAGAAAGGACAAAGAAATCTGCAGGTTTTGAAAAACCCTGACCTGCAAACTGAGACTTTTCAGTTGATAGACGCATGTTGCGATTGGTGTTTTCTCTTTAGTAAGCAGGACAACAATGAGAGTGACCCTTATTCTGCTTCCACAGCAAGTCTTCTTGAGGTCTATCAAAGCCTGCAAATAGTGCAGGGTTGCACCAAGCTCCCCCCCCCCCCCCGACAACGCCAGGCCCCTCGGTCACAGTGACGGCTAGCATCAGCAGAAAAAAGGAATGACTTCTGTAACGTGTGATATGACCTTAATCAAACATCACTGGGCCCCCCCAGTCTTTGGCATTAGGAGTGTTCTTTGCACAGTAACCTGATAAATGAGCTCCACAGCCGTGTTCTGTTGCTTTTTTCGCCACTCTGTCATCTGCGGTAATTTATATGGTCTAATTAGCGAGGAAACCGTCTGTGGCATTGGGCTGTGTGCATTCTGTTATGAGCCTAATGTGTCACTTCGTGTAATTTACTTCAGCCGAGACGTTCTCGCGCGCTGCTCAAACTAATTTGGCTCGCCTAAGAAGGGTACAATGGATTTTCTCCACCTTGTCTTCCTGAGTTCAGCAAATTGTTGCTTTAAATTTTTTAAGTTCATCTGGGTGACGGATCCTGGGTGCACGAGGCTGAACAATAATGGCAATGACAGGAGATATTAAAAAAAGAGGCTTCAGGTGAGAGGTGGGGTTCTGTTAACAGTCAATATCTTACCTGCAGCTCTTAAAACAACCTCACTTTGTATAAAGTTTCATTCTGACCGGATTTCCTTCATTTTCAGTTAATGTCCAACTGAAAATGATGGAAATGTTCATAGATGTAGTATATAGAGTTAATCCAAAAATAAATAGGATATTCCTGCACTATCTTCTCTGCTAACTGCTGCTGCTACTGTTTGCATTTAAAAACAACAACATTCTCTGTAAATAACTCTGTGATGTGAAATTGTTCATAAAATAGCATTTTTATGAACCATTTTAGATTTAAATTAGTTTTAGGACAACATAAACCCACTTTAATCTTAGCTGGATCCAGACCAGCCATTCGCTCTTCAATCTGGTCAGAATTAAAGGGGTAGTTTGGTCAGTTTTAGGTGATGTTCTACCAAAAGTTATCAGTAGTACTTTATGAGCAGTGGGCTCAGTGGGCTGTGTGACATCAGTCACAGAGGACAGGTTATGGAGGAAAAGACAAAAGCCTTTATCCGAGGCTAGGCTAACGGCTAACTGAAAAAAGCAAATTGTTTACAGTTTTTTTTCTTGAAAAATACTTACCAGTGCAGGGTTACCCTCAGAAAACTTGCTAAGGCTTGCAGTAGTGTTTTTATTATTGTCATTGGGGTGTGTGTGTGTGTCTATGGGGCACTACAGTAATCTCTTTAATGAGGGGGTGGGGCTTAGTAGAGTGCAGTTTCTATTGCTGCAGTATCAGAGCGCTACCTTGCTCATGGTAGGTCATAACCACTTATCCTGTTGTTACAATTTCCAGTGGTGCTGGTTCGAAATAAACCAAACAATGCTAAGCAAGGTGGGGGGCAAGTAAGACTATTGGGGGAAACCCTGCCATTGCATTTAGGAGTAATTGTTTTAGTAGCCTGAAAAAAAAACAAGCTAGCTGTTCGCCTTGTTTGTACAACTTTTCCCCTTTTTTCCGAACTCTACTCATGTCAGAGCTGATAAAATACTGAGTATTGATAACTTCTTGACAGAACATCTCTTATAAAAAAGACCAAACTATCCTTCTGACAACTGTGTCCAAACTGAGAACTCTTAAGAAGCTATCTACAACAGGTAAGATATTTATTGTTTTCAACCTTTCCACTGAACCTTACTTCAATAATTTAATAGTGTGAATAGAGTTAAATATGTAATAATGTAAAGTATGAGAGTGGATTTAGGCTTTCAAATAGTGTAGCTATACTATGGCAATATATATATATATAGCAAGTTTTTAGTGTATCATTAATATGAAGCGTTAGAAGAAGGACTGCTGTAAATAATAAAAATATAAAAGATTTGATCGCGTGTGTGTGTGTGTGTGTGTGTGGGTGATGATGATGATGACAGGCTTCTGTTTCAGAGACATGACTGTGTTGGAACGTCTGTATTTGGAGCCGTCGAGTGTTGCCGGTGCAGATTCATGTGAAACCCTGATCGCTCCTTGGCTCCAGCAGGATACTCCACAGCAAACAGCTCCTAATTTGTCCTGCAGGTCTGTCAAACCATGACTCATGTGTCAAGATTTCACTTTGCTAACCAAAAACCTCCACACAATAATTACACCTTCAGCTGGAAAAAAAAAGTGGGGGAAGATAATGAGGCAGGCAACTTGCCAAACAGAATGTCAGGTGAGGAGAAATAAAGAAAACGACAGTAATGCTGTTTTTTTTACATCAGAATAAAAATATTTTGAATTAATATGTTCCCATTTTGTAATTTTAGATATAAAAAAGGCACTAAAATAGTTTCCAGTAAAACTCTGATAAATGGAGCCTCAAACGTATCCTCTCTCTCCTAGCTGACGCTTTCGTTGCTCTGTGTATTAAAGTTTGATTGCTTTGCAGTTGCTCATGCTTGCGGGGAGTGTGATGGGAGTGTCTTGTCTGTCAGTATGACCTCATTCTTTTTTTTAAATATCTATCATGACAACTGCATGCTCAGCACAGCCTCTGAGCGAGCCTGTTCTCAGGGACTCCATTAAGACGAGTGATCAAAAAGGAGAAAGAAAAAAGTTCCACATGCAGCATTTTGCATTTCTGCCTGTCAGTCTGTGGACCCAATGTTAGGTTATTAAAAAAAAGAGGAAAGCTGAACTGATTGTGTTGAACAGTTTGAACGTACATAGAAAAAAAAAGATTAGCAGCACATTGTCTGTCACGGCAGAAATGAGTTCTTTCTTTGATTCATCATCTGAGACAGTTTCACTGTATTTACTCTGAGATTCTTATCTTTGGAACAAGTGTCATATAGAAGCTGTAGTTTTTCTCCTTGCATTTTATGACAGATTATCTGCAGTTATCAGTTTGACACTGTAATATAAAAAGCGTGACATAGTAATAACCATTTTGGCTGCATTTTAACTTATCCTCATATATTTCTGTTATTGTGTACTTTATAGTTTTAACCATATCTTGGACAAAAAAAAAAGACTATTACTACTTTACAGAAGCTGCAACTCCAAGTCATTTCAGTTACTTTCTTTCAAATTAAATGTTCAAGCTAATTGAAAACCCCACGACACAAGTAAAAAAGGTTCCAATAAGACGTCTGCTTGAAAACTTTCTGTTTTCTTTGTCGCTTCAGTCTAAAAGCGATGATTCAAACCTGGTTTCAAACAGACCATAATACCAGCAGCCTTGGGACAGTCGTAGGACAACATTACTTTGGATCTTTTGAAGTGGGGTTCTGTGGAAGCATCATAAACAGTTAATGTCTTACTTGCTGTGGATAGATGCAGAGTTTAGTTCTGACCGGACTGAGGAGCTAATGGCTAGTCTGAAGGGGATGTGAAGCAAAATTATTTTATTTACTAGGATGCTCCGGAAGTGCTACAGCTAGCTGCTGCTGCACAGATTAAGCTGCACAGTAGTGTAGGGACATTTGGCAGCTACAACTGTTTAAAAAATTAAACATGATTAAATAAACTTATTTATGAGTTTATTAAAGGAAATGCCCAAAATATAATCCTAAAGAGTGTTTAAAAGCACATTTTTCCATGAGTTTGAACAGAAAAGTCCTTCCTTTTCCTGAGCGCTAACATTGTTATTTTCAAAACCAGCTGGGAAATTCTGAAATTCAAATCTGGTTTGATGTTTCCTCTTTTAAGTGACATCAAGAAATCATCATTAGAACATGATTAAAAAGGATTCAGACCACTTTTTCAGGGCTTAATCTGACAACTGGAACTGCTCATATCAGTATGATGAAAGTAATAAAGTGTGGTTTAAAATGTCAGGAATTTGAAAATGTGTTTAGTTTGACTTAATCCATTGTGCCTTAATAACGTAATCATATTTGCACTTGTAAACAATAAGAAAAAGATAAATAACCATGTAATGCAAAATTGCAAATGATGTAAAGATTTAAACCAGTATGATATTTTAGACCTGTTTCAGTCCTGCAGCGATCCTATCCGGGATTGACAGCTCTCTGACTAGCTGTTAGCTCGTCAATCTGATCAGAATTAATTGTTTGAAACCTTTCTGCAGGACCCTACTTCAAAAGATTTGAACTATTGCTTTAAGAGGAACAGAGCTAATGAAGCAATTAAGTGCCTGTGACATATCCTTCAAATACATAAAGTCAAAGAAAACATCTTTATATTTAAGAAACTTACACAAAACACATGATCTTTACCCATTTTGTCTCATAACTGGCATATCTTCTTTTGAACTTGGCTCAGACAAAGTGAAACAGGAAGTGACATTAAAGGGGAACTTTTCAAAGGGATAGCAGATTACTTCTAAACTATAAAATAAAAACGGTAAAAAAAAACTGTCGGCTGTTTAAAAATATTAAATATATATTGGCACTTTAAAAACAGCCACAAGGCTGAGCTTCTGAACTACATGGAGCATTTCTATTAGTTTTATATGTTTACCATGTTCTACCTAAAACAGCATCTAACAAGTGTTGAAAATGATTATTAGAGCTTAATGAGAATATTATATGAAAAGTAAAGCACTCTAATTAAAAAAATGTTAAAGAAGGATAAATTCTTTCTGCCCATGTTGAAAACATCCATGTTTTCCTTCAGCACAACCCAGTTTGACGGAACTCTGACGTCTTCCTGACAACTCGCAGGGATCTGTTAAAGCCACAGATCAAGGAAACACTTAATTATTAACCAAAACATAAAAATATATTTCTAGCTTTTTGACATTTTATTTAGATTTTAACGGCAAAGCTGTGCGAATCAAACCAGAACAAACTGTTGACAAATGTGAAGCAAAGAAATGCATCAAGCTAATTAGCTTTAAATTCCTCTTGAGCTGCCAAGTTTTATATATATTAATCCTTTAGAGTTATGATTAGAATCAAGCTTTAATTATGGAAACTTAGTGCGAGCCGTTTGTGCTCCTTCATCCAAACAACAACTATGATGTAAATGGGTCAAGCTCAGATAGCAACATGCTAACGCACAAAGCTAATGTATCTGAGTAAACAACACACAAACAGTCCACATTATGGACAAATAAAAATATATATTTCAATTTGATTGATCTGCTTTTATGCTGTGAAAAAAAAAAAAAAAAGCCCAGCCCAGTCAGCCTGGGGCGGTTTAGTTTGCGTTTTTCTAATCAGCGTGCAGATGTAAGGACGAACTCACACTGCCTTTAGAATGAGAGCTGAACATATGCTGCGACTGTAAATCAGGGCCAATGTCTCTGGGAGTTTACTTCTGTTTTTACTCTCACTGTTCCGCCCCGATGTTCCCGTTCCATTTGGCTGGTAATGAATAAATAAAAGGTCTCTTTAAAGTCCTTATAGAGTACTCAAGGCTGTGGTAAAAAAGAAACTTTTTATTTTTATGTGTTTTTGAAGTGCAGCGTCTCCTCATCACGACTACTATTCAGGACGAGTTTGAGACTTTTTTTTTTTTTTAACATTGTTGTCAAATCTAATTTAACAAGCAGAAAAGTTTTGATGTATTTTAAGAAAAGAAAACTTATTTTTGGTGCACTGGAATAATTCAGATGTTCAGGTGTGTTGCTTTTCATCACTCACCCTTATTTCCATGCCCTCTCTTTTCCCATCCCATGCCCAGCTGCGTTTGGTGAAGTAGTTGACTGTAGCAAACTCAATCAGGGCAGAGAAGACAAAGGCATAGCAAACGGCCATGAACCAGTCCATAGCAGTGGCATAGGCCACCTTAGGCAAGGAGTTCCTCGCACTGATGCTCAGGGTGGTCATGGTTAGGACTGTGGTGACACCTGAAGACAGGAAGAGAAGATGATTCATTTTTATTGTAGGAAAAAGCCAAAGTACGTCTGTTTTTGTTTCTTTTTTAAAGCCTCAGTTGAATTTGAATGCAGTATGATATGATAGTTGATGCAGTATTACTCAAATTAAAATGATCTGGCACACTTTGATGAGGCCATCTTTAAATCTGAGGGTTGGGGGTTTAATCCCCAACATAATTTTGGGCACAACACTGACCCCCGCCTCTATCTCTGAAATGCTACTTGGCCAATGAGTGAGAATATTACAATGTTGTATACAGAGTGTAAAATATACTGTATAGCAGAAAAAACTAGATATAGACACAACATATTAGAACACAGTAAACTGGGCATTATGTATTAATACTTAAACATAATAAAATAGAAATATTCCTATTTGTTTTTGGGTTCAGTTTGATTCATGCAAAATGTTTGAATGTAAAAACAGTCTGGTCCACTTTGCTGTAGAGCTGTGCATAATCTACTGTACGAAATCAGAAAGTTGAGCTTCAAACTGCTGACAGAGTTCACTGATGTGTGAACATTACAAGGGCTCTGGGTCAGCGTTTCAAACTATTTCTCAATGCAAAGACTGTGTCGTGCAGGGTTATTGACTTAAACAAGTCTGAAGCACGACTAAATGGAGAAATAAGTATTCATCTACATCTATCGACAATAAACAATTAATAAAAACACTAATTTATTTAGCAAAATTTAAAACTAAGGTTAGTAAAAATACTTTTCTTCACATAAAAGACGCTATCATTTAGCGTTCGTTAGAAGCAGCCTTGTTTTTAGGGTTCTGTTATCTTCAGTGAAAAGTTGGGGCTGTTAAAACTGCACAGCAGATCTCTGTCAACTAAAATGAAGTAATCTGGAAATGAATTCACTGAGGTAAAAAGGGAAAATTTCACAGATCATTTCCCACCCCGGCCCATTCAGTCCGGCGCTTCTGGGATTTGATTCGGACAATGGTCACCCATCCAACCAGATCAAAACAATCTCCTCTCTGTTCCAGCCTCTTATCTCATGATACTGGTACAAACCGGAGATGCTAAACAGGAATATTTAAGGGAAGAACAAAGAGGACAACTTGTTTCATAGGTGAGGAGTGAAAAAAAAGACTTCCTTGAAGAGTAACATTTCACCAGATCTGAGAGCGGGCGGAGTTATGGTCTTTTTGGCTAACCTTAAAGGGGCTATATCATGTAAAATCAACTTTTTTGAGTTTTATATCATGTTATAATGTTATCCTCTCATCAA
>JAUBOC010000030.1:4314281-4331462 GCA_032275365.1 Anablepsoides cearensis | reverse complement strand
TAAATTGACCTTCATATTTATTTTTTCAGCTTAGTTCCACACATAATTACATTTTCACTGTTTAAAAAAATATAAATTTTTGTTTTTCCTTTATGCATTTCCATCTTTGCATTTACTATTATTTTTTCCACAGAAGTCTATTTATTTTCAAGTGTTTTTATATTTTTCTGTCTAACCTTTAGCATTTCTGCCTCATTATGCAAATAAGGTGGGCTGCCCTTTTTGGGTCAGCTCCTTTAATTGGTCTATTAAATAAATAGACTAATATTAAAAATAAATAAATACACCAATAAATAAATATATTATTGGCATGAAATGTAATGCTTTAATCAAATTATTAATTATTTATTTTTGCTTTTGATTGTTTTTACATTTTAAACAGTGATTTTATGTGATTTAGTTAAAAAAAACCCTGCTTGCTATACTTTAAATAAAATAATTTTGCTGTCACAAACAAAAAGCTGTAAGCTTTTCTCAGAATGGAAGTTGCTGAAAACGTCTCACAAGGACGAACAAACTCAATAAATACTGGAGTTTTAAGTTCCTGTCAAATGTGTGCAGAAACACAGACTCTCAGCCCTCGTGACAGCTAGACTGTGACTTGGAACTCAGAGTGTTTTCAAGTCAGAAATGTCAGATCAATGCCGTCAGGAGCCTGGTGGACTGGGAGGGAACATGTTGTGATGATGATGGCTTTCTGGGTAGCGCATTTTCAGAAATTTGAAAATGGCTCAGTGTTTTTTTCACTGCGGTGCCATTAAACCATTACAGCAGAGGATTATGTGGTTTCCTGACATTACGTTGCATCTTTTGTCTCGTTATTATCATTCAGGGGCATTAGTGTTTTGCTGCTGTTGACAGCAACAACATTAAAACTTGTTAGGAAGGTTTTGTTATCTTTTACGTTTCCTCGGCTGCACCTCGGGTTTATCATGCGTGTAAAAAATTAATTTCACTTCTGGAATTAATAGGTGCTGGAACTAGATTAATGAGCCGTATAACAAAAAGGAAAAAGGGGTTGTAAAGTTCAATAACTTCCACATCTGTTGTGCAGATATGAGGCTGTTTCACATCACATCACTCAGGTAAAGCTACAGCTAAGATAGATGGGGCAAAAACAGGACATCTGGTTCTAACTCTATATATGGTTGGCACAGTTCAGATCTTTTAAAGTGAGGTTCTAAGCAGTCATTATCTTAAAATGCTTATCAATTAATCATTAGTCAATCTATAAGATAAATCAACTTCAGATTAATTAATTAATCAATAACTTACATCTCTAGTTTATACATGAATTAAATAACTTATATCTACTCATATGTAATAATTAAGTGTTTTATTGATTTGGCCGATTATTCGATTAATCAAAAAAATAAATCGACAGATTAATTGATTATTAAAATAATCATTAGTTGCAATCCTAGGGTAAATGTAACATTTTCTACATATAGGTAAAATTAATCACTGCAATAACATAACTTTCTGTTTTTGTCACTTTTACGGTGGATAGCATCAACTCTGTTACATACAGAAGGGAAACTTCACCAAAGTGAAACGTAAATCTGTGGATCTGTGTTTGATTACTCTGGCTGGCTTTATCAAGGACCAGGATGTGAGACACAAAAATCTGAAAATTGAGACTGAAATAGAATTTTGGAACTGAAAGTGAAAGTAGTTAAACTGCATTTTTAATAAACCAAAATACAGTTTTAAAGCACATTAATTCAGTTTCAAATAAAAAAAATCAGTTTCAATTTAGTAAAATTAATCTTTAAACCAATGCATTCAATTTCAAATGATGCACATTCAGATTCAATCTGAGCAATTCAAATTCAATTCCTGCTGGCACAAGATTTATTCCATACCCATCCACGTCACTGGATTTAGTCTTTTCTTTAACATCAACTATTTTGTCTGCTTCTTTTTTAACCCTGGATGCTTGTTCAGCCACAGCTGTTGAGCTCATTTTGGTGCTGTGCGGTAAAAACAGATTGTTATGAACTGAGTTGAGTAAGTGTAACGTAACTTTCACAATTTATTTAAATGTAAATGTGCAAGTGGCTTTACATTTATTCAACTCAGTTTAGTGGAAATTGTTGACATAACTTGGTTAAGGAACTTCAACAATCTGTTGTTTGAGGTGTGACATCTATCAATCAAATTTCTTTAAAAGTCATATTGTTATTGAAACCTTTTCTACCCTGACATATTGATATTGAATTATTGTTCAGCACTGTTATAAAGTATATAACCTTTAATGTTCTTACCTTGAAGAAAGTGTTCACTGCAAATGCATGAATACACTGAGGGCTGACAGTCTGTACGGTTGATGGCTGCTGTCTTTGATTGTGTGATAAAATGACAGGTTTGGTTTGTTTCCTGTTTTGTTTGTGCAGCCGACCACCCAGCACCCTATTTACAGATAACTCAGCTAAATAAAAGCAATAGTAGACTTCCAACTGTTTTTGACTTTCTGTACAAGATTTTACACAGGTAGGTTGTTTTGACGTCCATTGTCGTCGTGTGAAGAACATGCTGTCACTCGCAAAGGGTCAATATGTCTGTATTAGAAATGCTCGATATTGACATTTTGCCGATATTCAATATGACGATATTGTTCTAATTGTTGACCTAATTTTTGATTCCGATATTAACCGATATTACAAACCGATATTAAGGTGACATCACATATCTCCTGTCAGGGACATTATGCCTGCTTTTTGATACCCCACCTGATGCATTCCATACGTAAACATTTTCTGTACAGTAATAAAAAACATTTAACTGAAGTCAGTGAAAAAGCGCCATATTTACACACTTTGTCTCAAACAATAGTTTGGATCATGCTCTCCCCGAGATAATACAGTTTGATGATGTCATCAACTGTGCACCAGTGAACGTTTTGGACCACAAACATTTATTACCACATTTTGGTCAAATTCAGGCGTTAATTTGTCTAGCTTTTGTTATCAGAGTAAAAACTGATACCGATATGTAGAGATTTTACATTTTTATGTTAATATCAGACCGATAATACCGGCCTACAGATATTATCGGTCTTGACATCCCTAGTCTGTATCCATGCAAAACGAGGGAAAAATCCATGTAATTTATAGATATTCATACAACTTGACATGTATGCAGCTACATTATCCTCAGCTGGTATCTGTGTACAGTCCTACATGAAACTAACAACAATATAATGTTTTTTTGTCTGAGTTTTTTCTTACTAATTTAATCAGGCAGTTAGATGGTTGCTTTATTCTTCTTGTATACCCTGTCACTCAATACCTGCTAGTTAACTCATCAGTTCTCAACTCACCCATCTGAAGATAGACAAGATCTATGGTCTCACTGAGTCGCTGTTGGGTTCTTGTTGTTCAAGTTCAACCCTGATCCCAGTTTCTCAATAGGTTTCCTTGATTACAAAATAGTCGTCATGTGAGCTGCTCTGATTTTTGTTTGTTTGTTTGTTTGGTTTTAACCCTGTTCTGACTAGCCTTTAGCTTGCCTCGTCTAATCAGAAATTGACTCTGATTCCAAACTGAGGTCATTCAAAGGACTATTTACAACAAATGGATATTATTTGTTCGTAACCTTTTCATTTAGACCCCATGATCTGTAGAATCCCTTTTTTTGGTATACGTACTGAGCTCATCCTGTAGGCTGTTTATCCAAGATGAAACTCATTTAAAGATGATGTATAGAAGACAGATCATCACCCATGGGTCATCCCTGGACCGCCCCCAAAATTCCCGTCAAAAGGTTCTGGATGTAGCCTGAAAGCGGTAGAATGAATCTTACGTTCTGCGGTTCTGTTAATGTGACAAGAAAAAATGTAACAAGGCTCAGATGAACAGCCAGGACGGGGTAATGATTCGGAGCGTGCGTTTGGAAAATTGATAATTACCCAACATTATTTTTTAATACACAATTAAATGGCTAGTTTCTCCCTTTTGGCAACGCTACTTTTGGATCAGCACCAAACACAACGAGAGGAGAGGATGTGAGTGGAACAGTGATAAAAAGATGGAACTTAATTACGAGTCACTTAGTTCTGGTGAAGCAATCAGCCCAGTAAACTATAACCTGAATGCTGTATTTTCAGATCAAATTATCAGCTAATAAAACATTTAAATGCACAAATCACCTTAGAGACACAGATACCAGGAATAAACCTTCAATCTACAAAAACCTACATTTCCAAATAAAAAAAAGTTTTTGATAAACAAGAACTGTATTTCATTTTTTATTTTTTATTTTTTTGCCTGTGTGCCGAGCAGCTCAGGTGGGTAATATTGCATTCTTTTATTGCTGCACATTTTCAGTCTTTTTATATTTTATGATTTAATATTTGGAACAGAGAGGCTCTATAAAGGCAGGTTCATATTTGTACCAAGGAAACAAATGTACTTTAACTGTCAACAGTGGTGTTTTCAGGGGAAAAAAAAGATGAAAAATGGGAAGGTTGCTGATAGCCTTTCTTTGAAAACAAGTGATTTTTGCTTTGCCAACAACCATAATAAACAAAGGCTTATGCATAACACTTGATTAAAATAACTGTATCCAGTGAATCCAATGAATCAGCTTCTGTAAAAACAAAGCTAACCTTTTCTTTTAACATTTAAAGTGAGCCTGCGTGACATTTGAAATGACAGTGTTAGGTGGAGGGATCTTAGGCTGCACTTAAAGGCTTGTTTGTCCAAAGCTTAACGATTCTGATTCTACTTTAGGGAGATTGGAGTGAGGATGTCGCTGCGGCTGTGATTTGTACGCTGTGATTTCAAAAAGACTTTCAAATATTAGTGAAAGGCACTGCTTATGTTCGAGCCACAAAAACACCCTTTTGAAAAGTGACACTTTTAGGATAGTTTCTGCATTCAGATCAGCCGATCGGACAGCTTCTCGGAAATCCATTCTCGCCTTGATTTGACTCAAACCTGCAGGGGACGTCTGGTGATTGGTGACTTAGGATGTCATTGATCAGATCCACACTATATCAATAGAAAACTGATGGAAGTCCTGAAGTAATTAGTGGTTACACTGTTTAACTCTCACAGTCTGAACTTTAGAATACCTCAGTTTTCTATTGACTGTTTACATCTTTTGAAGCATGGCTCTCTGGAAGCGTTTGTGTCGTCAATGGAGGAAGTCGAGCCCTTCTGGTTTTCCTTCCCCTCTTTTTTTTACCTAAAACAAGCACTTTACTCCCAACATTATGACAAATGTGTTATATAAAGTAACTAAGTAAGTACAAATACTTTGTTACTGTACATGGCAGCACATGTCAGGGATTTGTTAGACTGATGTCAAACTAACCTGTGTTGGAATCAATCTCTAAATGAGAGCATTCACATTACAGTGTGTACGGCCATTTGGTAAAATTCAACCTGGGTCTGCTTTTGCAGGATGCCAGAGCAAGTGTGGAGTCAATCTACAAAGATCACACAGCTCCAACAGGAAAATTAATGAGCACATCTGTATTTTTACAATAATTCACCCAGACTGACTACATTCTTTTGAAATCCTAACTATTTTGAGAAATACATGGGTATTTTCATACATATATGCTATCAAAATGTATCATTTTTGGCAAAGCATATACATAATACAAGCAAAACATGGCTTCTATTCTTAATAATGGATGGATGAAAATAGGACTAAAAATAATCAGTCAAGTGAAAAACATACAGTGATGAAAAAGTGATGAAAAAGGAAACAAAGTTTGTATCACTCTGAAATGAAACTGCAGCAACCAGATGACATTAAAAACCTGTTTCAGTCATCAGTTACTGATGACCTGAGATCCTACCAAAGCATTTTAATTACTCTGCATCATCTTATGTAAAAGTCACAATAAAATGCATCAAAATGTGAGCATCTGGATGTGAAATCTTTCTTTGTTGTTGGGATTCAGACACGTCTGTGAACAACTGATCAGAGCTTTGTGACAAGGTGCTGTCTTCTATCGCAGCAAGCAGTGTTTCAAGTGATAAACAGGATCTTAACAAGCCATGTTCTCTTATGATTTCTCCAGGTCTTTTATGCAGTAAAACAGCAGGAACAGTGGTGAGATCAGTACAGTGATGCACTGAAAGTAGAGTCAAGAAACAAACAGAAGTATCAATCCCATCATGCTCGTAATGATACGATCCAAAACATACCAGCAGGTATACCAGCAGGTATACCAGCGTTAGTATCATATGCTGGTGTAAGCTCCCAGTCATCAAGGGCATGAAAATTTGAAAAAAAAAGCAACTGGACTTCTGTTTTAAGGCTGTGTATAGGCAAGAATTTGGCAATATTTTGTGATATATTGCCAAGTTTTGTACAAAAATTCCATATTTTAAAAACTCAGTGTGTTTTATATGGATTTTTTGTTTTATATTTCACGTTTTCAATGGTTAGACCAAATGTGTCCTTAAATAGTTTAATAATATATTTGTGGTAGCGTTTAGATTTTAATAAGGATGTATTATAAAAATATGGTCACCCAAAACACCAACAATATCTTCAGTTCTGTAAACAGATAACATGAAGCTGCTGCACACAGTCTGTTGTCATCTCTCACGGGGGAAGCATAAGTACAACCCCTGGAAAAAAGTATGGAATCAATCAAACAAGGTCATTCCAAAGTGCAACTTGTTGGCTTTCAGGAACACTCAAAGCATTGAAGAGAAAACATTGTGGAAGTCAGTGAATGTTACTTTTATTGACCAAGCACAGGGAAAACAAAAATGGAATCACTCAATTCTGAGGAAAAAAGTATGGAATAACTCAAATTGGTGGTAGAAAATAAGGACACACCCAGTCAAGCCAGTGTGTCCTTATTTTCTACCTCCAATTTGAGACCACTCCTCAGGAATGGAGGAGTTAAATGGCTGGCTGACTGCTGCCAACCAGTGGTTGGAGGCTAAACTACAGCACAAAAATGAACCGTTGGCTTGAACGGTTTTAAACCTAAATTAAAAATCAATAGAGAATTGATACAGTATTGGGAAATAAAATATTGGGTTATTTCAGTGCATCAATATTTTCTTACACCTCTATTCTGTTCTGTAGCTGAAGATGTGAGAAATTCCAAGCTTTAAACTGCACAAAGTTGGCATCAATAAAATGATCTGTATTGGTCTGTATAGCCCTACCTTAATGACATAAATGTTAGAACAACAACCATTCAGACTGTCGTAAAAAAAAAGGATTTGGGTCATTTTTGTCTCTAAATATAGCCTAATACTCCAAATGTATACATTTTTTTCTCCTAAATTTATCAAACTGAAGTACTTAGTGTTAATGTTTTAAAACTGTGTCTGAATCAAATTTTTTGTCAGATTTCTGAAAAACAGAGCTAACAGCTCCAAAGAACAATGGTAGAAGAGGTAGAATCAACCACGACCTAACGATCCTGATTGAAGTGAAGAACAAGGTAAACAGAGATCAAACCAGGTGTGTGAGACCTCATGTGAGCAGCAATACCCAACAATATTTTTTACTCGAAATGTAATCGCTGTAATGATCGCAGCACAGCAGGACAAGCAAACAGAGAGAGAGGTTGAATAAATTCACCTCTTTGAGTAGTACTAAAGCTGTGAAGGGATTCCCCTGAACATTTATTTTATAGGTTGTAGGCTGCTAAAGTGTGGATCCCTTTTGACAAGATGCCCTGCATTAATGAAGTATCTGACGAACACTTCACCTGCCTTGAAACTGTAAAAACAAAATTAATAAAACAGCTTTTTGTCTCTAAGCTGGAGCTGTTCAATAACACGACTCAAAACTTAAATGCACAACAAATAAAAGTCACTTTAGCTGTAAAAAGTATAATCAAACATTACATTTCTGCCTGTGCACATAAAGACAGATGTGTTTTTTTTGTGTTTTCTCTGACTGCACCAAGAGGCCATTTTGCTGCTCATTCATTTGGCGAAGCGGCTCAGCCATGAGCGCATTACACCCGTCTGGACCTGCGACATATTAACCTTGACAACACGAGCGAAGCTGAACGTTATCAGCTGACCAGGTCACATCTCAGAGTGAGCCTCGGCCCCGCTGTAAATAATTCATGAGGAGACGGGCTGAGAAAGCGAAGAGAGCCCCGGCCAACTTGGGAGCCAAACATTTGGCGAAGTGTACGTACAGCTCTCTCATGCTTATAGCTATTGATTATGTGCCACGTTAGCGAGAAGCTCTGCAATAGATTACAAACAAAACAGACAACAGGACGGGCTTTGCTGTCGACGCCCTTTAAGTGTCGACTATATAAGAGAAGCTGAGCAGAGCTGATGAAATGATGGAGCTTCACCTCGACACACGAGCTGCTGGATATAAACGCTTCAATAAGCTCCAGGTTTCCTAGTAGGAGCAAAAAGGAAATGTGCGGAATGACAAAAACCTTAAATGGCGGATTTGTCTGTTACACCTTAATCTGTTAAGAAACTCTGGTGCGGCAGCTGTAGTAAAGCCGATTTCAAGTCTGCAGATAACATCAGCGGGCATCAGGGAGATGGCAGCTCTCAGAGGGAAATGGCTCTGCTGATATGCAGATATTCTGAGACGATGTGAACAGGCGGAGGATTATTCCCTAACTCTGATGGACACGCTCTTAAATTTCATTTCCCAACTTTGGATGCACCCCCATCTCAAGATTAAAAAAGTCATTTGTATATGGGTGGGTTAAAGTGGTTAGGAGAAGGTCACAATGTACAAACCTTGACTATGTGTCTTGCTTCTAAACGCAAGTGGTTGAATAATAAGGGTGTAAAAAAATCAATATTGTATTTCATTGTGTGCTACTATATTTATTCTCAAAAGCACTGTATCAGTTTTTAATTAAGGTTTAAAATGTAAACTTTCATGAAAACGCTTAATTATTGTGTTGTATTTTAGTCTCTGACCACTAGTTGGCAGCACTCAACCAGCCATTTGGTTCCTCCACTCCTGAGGAGCATGAGCATAGACATTTATCAAGAATAGACGCCTCATTGACCTCTATCACTTATTGGCACCATTGAGCCGTGGAGGTGGCCATGTGACAAATGTTACATCATGGCTAAACACCACAACGATGTATAGCTAGCAGTTAATGTAAAGCCTGTAGATTCTGCTCAGTTAACTTGTAAAACCAAGATAACTCAGTCCTTTGCAAAGACATGTGCCCTTTAAGTGTTGTAGAGAATAAAGGCTTCCATAGCTTGATGAAAACACTGGAGCTCTGTTAGAGCATACCTTCTCATCACTGACATCCCTTTGCCTAAGGATTGCCTAAAAATAAACAGAATTTAATCTGATTTTATTCATGTAATGCATGGTTATGTTCCTTGCTTACAGTATCGCAATATGCCATATCCTGTGTCGTGATAATCCTGATATGTATCATATCACTCAATTCTTTATTCCTTATCTGTGAAATACTTTGTCTCGTGCTTCTTTAGTCTCTGAAGACACAAAAAGCGAACAGCTTAAAACACACACAAAAAAAGCTCCTGTGTTTCTTTAATTCGAGACAAAATCTAATAAGCTGCATCTGTTGACATTTTGAAAAGCTGGAGGCATTAGGAGTGAGCGAACAGAAGTAGTCATTAGCAGTTTCACTTTTAGTGGAGACACAGGCAGCCTTCCTCAAATTTACTGATAGTTTCGAGACCCCCCCCAAAAAAAAGACAAAAAATGTCACCATCATCCAAGACAATTACCAGAAAACATCTTTGATTTATTAGATGTGTTGGTGAGTAAACAAACACAAGTCAGAACCTCAGAAACTGTCACAGTGCTTCGAATACATTTCAGTCTCACTTCAGTGTTTTTGTCTCTGACTCAACGAGAGGAGATAACGCCACATCGTCTCCTTATACTGTATGTCAGAGGCATGTAGAGCGAGCTCCAGTAAAATCCACCTCTCAGGATTTTATATTCATGTTGAACAATGTTGCAGTCTGAATGCAGAAACTTTGAAACATCGCATTTTCCTCACAGATACACATATAATAACTAAAGCCGTTACAAAACAATGCCCATGCTAGTAGAAGTTGAGTTTATATGACTGAATTTGGAAAACTGATGCAACTATTACAACTATTTCTTTGTGTGTAGGCATTTGAGTTGCATCAAAGATGATCCTACAGATGGTAGGCAACAAATTAGGGGTGCTCCAATAAAACAGACATTTTATTGGCAGTAATTTCGGGAGATCGGCCAATCCTTAGATACGATCAGTGGAAAAATTTGGCTTCTCATATACCTGCATAAATGTCTGAAAATCAGCCACTGTCCCCTTTTACTTTGCTGTGTGCACTACCTCATGTCCAGCTAAAAGTTTGTATTGTTTCAATGGTATTGCTCATTGGTTTTCAATAAAATAATCAATCAATCAATAAGTTCATTCGCTTAATTCAACAATTTCATCATTAACATTAACATACAAAACATATTTTATTTAACAATTACTATACATGAGTGAAAAAGAAGCAGGAAAAAAAAACTTATATAAACATGCTCTTTTCTCAATAATTATAATTGTTATTAATTTTTTTCCATGGCCACTTTCATTAAATCAAGATTATAAATTGCAAACAATGTCATTCTCCTCATTGCAAACTCAAAAGTGTATAAGACTTAATCATTTTTTTCCCTATAAAGTATTTTGAATTGATTTAAAATGGAACATTTTTTTCAAATCATCATCCAAACTATTTTACTCCATAAACCGAGATACATATTTGCCTTAAAGTAGTACACACAGTTTTACTTTTGAAATCATACTTCTTTCGGTTATTTCTGTCATTTGAACTTAAGACAAAAAACTTTTGTAAATTTGTTGACAATAATGTCTTTTTTGCTTTAAACATAACAATTTTTTTTAAGTAACTAAAACCCGTAGTTTAAAGATAGGTGGATAGCCAAACATGCTTGTGAGGGTCTCTGAGTGACTCTGCAAACAATTAAGTGAAAAAAGTGGACAAAACTTTGGACTAAACCGGTCAAACTTTTTAAAAGATCTGTGATTGGCCAAAAAAACTGCAATCATGCACCCCTACACCAAAATGGAAGACAAAAAGTCTATTAATAACTGAATAGAGAAAGAAAACAGCAACAGGATTCTGCACCTATCCTCAGACAGCAGCAGGGACTTATTAGGGCCTTTTTGGCCTTTATTCTGTGGCGCTTTAATGCAACCGAACCACCGGGACACATATTTTTGCGAACGATCTCCTGCCAGGTTTGGCCAGCGTCAACTCTTGGCCTCATCTCCACATTTAATACATGAAAACATAATGAATTTGCGCTCCTAATAAGCAGGGAGCGCCAAGTGGCACAAGGACAAAGCAAACCGAACTAATCCCTGTCACAGCCTCCTGATTTCCTGCTCCAGCTTCAATTCTCTCCCGTTAGGCTGTTTTTTTTTATTTTCTTCTTCTCCTTATTTTCCCCCGCTGTGCAAATTTGGAAGCGTCACCGTCTGCCACAACGTCTTACCTTATCAACAAAGCTAGCATGGCAACCTTGCGCAATCTCTTCATTTCAAATTATAAGGAGGTGTTATGAAAATGACTTCTAGAAGTGCCGGAGCATTTTTTTTTTTATTTTTTTTTTTTTGCTGACTCTAACATACAGACTGAAAAAAAAATGTGCACAGGATGCAGGAGTGAAAATGCTGTGAATGGACAATTGTAGCTGTGGTGTGCTGCACAATGCAAATGAATTCAGCAGTCAGAAGAATTTGGTGCAGAGGAGGTGTCATATTGATGCAAGGACTAACTTAGTTATTTATATATGTATATATCTGTTTTTAAAGCCACATTTAAAACAAGAGTTGGTTTATTTCGCTTCTGCAGGAGGCAGAGCTTTACCATTACAGGTTACTTAATTTGACAAACTGGCAGTGACAGCTGAAAATATGTGCTTCTAACAGTGTTTGTTAGATCATTATTTGCTCTGCAGCAGCAAGCCTGATTGATAATTATTCTAAGAGTCAGAGGGAAGAGAGAGGATGACAGCAGACAGGGCACGTTGTTGTACCTGACTTCAGGAAGGAGGCTCAGGAGAAGGAGAAACACCCACAAAATCAGGTCCTGGGATCTTGTTTTCCACAATCGAGCGGCCATGTTGGTTCGGCGAAGAAGAGCTCCTGCAGAGAAACGGAGAGAGGCGGCTTCAGGTACAATGACTTGACAGGGAGCAGCAGAGCATGATTGACAGACATCTTGTCCCGCCCCCTCAGTTTGATGCGTACAATTTTCTGCCTCAAGCACAAGTGCATGTGGGCGTGGTCAGTTTAAATAAGGTGGATTTTTCGATTTGTCACCCGTTTTTTTCATGTTTTTGGAGACAAAACTGGAAGTCATGAGGCCGGGGACGGATAGACAAAAATATAATCAAATCCAGCAAAAGAAATAAAAGACAAAACCGGAATTTTTCTGTGGCCTGATTTCAGCGAAAGGACTGGCTAACAGCACGAGGCTAAATCTCTTTTCTGCTTTCTGTATTTGCAGATTGATGGAGACACAGCTTGGATATTTTTTTGCATTTAATACCACCAACATCTGCCACTACATATTACACACTAAAACATGGATTGATAGGGAATAGTTCACAGCAGGGTGTCACATAACAGAATTTACAAAAATCTGCAAGAAAAAAATGGTGAGGTCACAGAATGTTTTACAGCATATAACTGAACTTGGAGATATTTTTTTGGCTTTTCTTTACACAAAAGTAACTAAGTTTCTTGATTTACACATTTTGTAACCAAATATTTGTGGTTTTCTTTTAATTTCCTGCAAAACACAGGCAGTTGAAGCTTAGTTTCTACTGGTTCAGTTGAGTTTTAGCTCAACATTTTCTGTTCAACACGGGAGGTGAAGTGTCTTTTTATTACCCTCGAAAATCTTTCCGAAACTATTCAGCTCTTTTGGTTGTTCGTACACTGAAAAGAATCTATCCCTAACCTCACCTCAGTTTTCACATTTATGCAATCAATGACGGCACGACATAAATCAAACCGTTTCACGAGGGACACAAATAAAAACGTTTTTATTTGGGTCCAGGTCAACTTTATGAGGGTTGAAGAAAACCTTAAAGTTTAACAGATGTTAAAGGAAGTAGAGCTGAGACAGAAGATAAAATTTAGTTTGTATCCTTCAGCTCAGTTTGGGATTATCAGCGTAAAGAAGCTGGATTAACACACAAGTCAACACACCACCTTTTAATCAATCACGCTGGGAAGAAAAAAGTTTTTTCTGATTGTACATGATAGAATTTTGCCCAACTTTGATTTGAATAATAAGGTCATTACTAATAAGATCAGAAATGTTTCCCTCTATAAGATTTAATGTGATTTAATCATAAAAGAGTATGCTCACTCTAACTTCCACAGAGATTTTAGAAAAATATCTTAAAGTTAACTGTAAGACTTTGAATGCAACATTACAGAGACTGGTTGATTTAGAATGAGCCCACTCACTGGACTGAAAGTGTTTATTTTTTGCGCAAAGAGTGAAAATGTATTATAAAAACAGGATAAGATTAAAATTTTATGTCTTAATAAAAAGGCAGCAGCTGCAGTTAGTTCAATGAAAAAAAAAATAGCCTTTTGGTTTGAGCTACTTTTGCTTTAATGATGTGGCAGCAGAAAGATTTTTATCGCCTGCTGTTGAAGGCAAAAGAGGAGCAATAATGTTTTTGTTCATGTGTGTGTCTGTGTGTAGTTTGGCTCTTCTGTTTAATCTCAATAATCGCTGAACGGAGTTGAACTTTTTCAGAAAGTAATCATTACAATTGCTTAACTTTTTTGAGTTAACCTAATTCAACATGATGCCAGAGCAAATGCATCTTAGCAAAAACAAAAATGGCTGAAACTCAGACAAGATGCATACATGGACAGTAAAAAAAAACACTATACGAGTCAAACAAACATGAAGCACAGAAAAGATTAGTAAATAAACACAGATATTCACATGTACAGAACAATATTCTTCAAAATAATTTCACTTTTGTCTTTTCTCATCAAATTATGCTTTTAAAAAGTTTCTTTTTAATAAGAAGCTACTTTAAACTAACCCTGTTAGGTTAAAGATGTGCTGCATCCTTTATAATGTAGCTGAACCAAGTGAACTTTATGGTTCCTATGATGCGGAAAAAACAACCTCCGAAGACGTACTGAGGCTCTAATTCTGAATTCAGGGAGGCCTCATGCAGGTTCAGTGCATTCATCATCCAACATTATGCAGAAGTCTTTTGAAGTTTGAATTCTTGCGGCTCGGCGGGTGTTTGAGAAATTGCATGTATTGTCATTTTTATTCACCTGTGACTCAGGTTTAAATCCTCGGAGGAAATAAACTCTCTTACAGCCAAAACCTTATTATTGGTCAAACAATTCAGCATCTAAACAGTACGTGCATACTTTCTTTTTGAACATTACAGACCTAATGTACAAGTAATACTTATGAAGTACCGTATTTATTTGTGTATAATACGATCTCATGTAAAATACGCCCCCCCCACACTTTTTAGCTTAAAAAGCAGAAAAAAATTATTTCTTCTTCTTCTTCTTCTTCTTTTTTTTTTCCTTGAAGAAAAAATGAAGAAAATGAAGCAAAAAAAGAAGAAAAAAAGAAAAAAATGATTTCTCATACTACCTCTAATTTCATACAGACCAGAATTTTTCAGCCTTTGCAGTCTGTATACATATCAGTAAAATGATCATTTGACTTTTGTATTTTTTTTTTATTATTTGACTTTAACAACATATGTACTAAAAAAGGTACACAACAACAAATGTATAACAGTAACTAAAACAAAACCTACTAATGTGAAACTTAGCATTGCTCATTTGTTAACTGGTGTGATATAACAAACAGAGCTACGAGGCTCTAACAAGTGTGGATGAATCAAAAGCCTTTAAAATCAGGCTCACCATCATCTGTATCATCAAAAGGTTTCTGTATTCCTCCTCTGTAATAAAGACATCAGAATCCCACTCAACAACAATCTCATCCTCTGTGTCTCTCGAGCGCCCCCTCCGGTGGGGGAAACTTGTTTCAGGTAGACCAACTTTTACAGAACCCATTACAGCCGACCATGTGTTTGTTGTTGTTCCAGCAGCGGCCCAGTCGCACATTAATGCCTATAGTTCGTAATCATTACTGAGCTGCAGGACTGCCTTTTTTCTTTTTTTTTCTCACATCATGTTGCTGCTTGGATATGTTACTATCTCGCTTGGAGGCACAAAGGAGTGTCAGAGGTAAGCTCGCTTCAACCGCTTTTTACGACGTGGTCTCAAGCATTTTGCAAATGAGGCCAATATTTCAGTATATAAGCAAAAATATTGATCCAAGTATAGTACTACCTCACAACTTTATGGATGATCTTATGGATTTAATTTTTCATATTATATAAGAATAAATATGGTAAGTATTATTGTAATACTTGGAATCCTCACCTTCTCTTCCCTTCAGGGTCACTGGTGACCATATCCAGCAGTCAGTGTGTGAATGGCAGGGTGCAAAGTCCATCACAAGAACACATAGATGCAAATGACCACTCACTTACACCTAGGGACAATTTAAAGTTACCAATTAGTCTAACAGTCATGCTTTTGGTTTGAGGGAGGAAACTGCAATACACAGAGAAAAGCCATGTATGGAGAGAAACTACCCAGAAAGGTCCCCTGTGCAGGATTTGATTCGGCAACTTTCTTGCTGGGAGGCAACAGCTCTACCAACTGAGTCATCCTGCTGCCTTCAGCAGTTTAATATCAATATTAAAAAATAAATAAATAAAAAATAAACACGTGTCGGCCATATCTGTTTCACTAAGAAACAGGCAGATTCCTTGTTTTCCTCCTTCCCCTTCTTGTTTCACACTGACTGCTTCTCCTCACACGAGTTGTTATCAATTTCAGGGAGGCTGCAGTCCAGCAGTTTACTGAAAAATTAAATGACCCCTCATTAAAAATAAATGAGCTCCGAAATGTATGCACCTGATTTTCAATGCAGCTGAAAAAACAATGAGAGAAAAGAAGCCAAGTGACCGATGTAGCCACACACACACACGCGCGCGCGCGTAGCAGCTGTGTCACACTTAAAAGGCTTTCACTGTGTGTTTGAGTTGAGTTTTTTTAAAGATCAAAGTCTTTCCACGGGGAACCGGTGACCTCTGTGTTCCAGCAGAACCCAAATCATCACAGGAGAAGTAAACAAATGAATTGATCTAAAACTACAATGGGGGACTGTTTGCATTATTAATGCCGTTACTTTCTTGCTGCACTACGTTCGTCACGAAGCTGAGGTGCAACTGTTTTAAAAAAGCTGTCTTAATATTGATTAGGAGCTGCAGAACAAAGAAGCCAAAGTCTTTATATGAGCTGTAAGAAGTGAGCTGTGTTCTTTAATGAACTCATTTTCTTCTTGTAGGGCTGTGAAAACAGATTTTCTCGGATTCAGCACCCTTTTGTGTTTTACCATCTTTTTATTTTTAGTGATCTTAAGGCTCCAAAACTTTGGCCCCTTTTTTGTTTCACTAATGTTCAGTAGAGTTGGAGCGATATCGGCAAATGAATTTATCGTGATTAATTGTGGCATTTAGCCGATAACGGTTAACATGACGATTAATAGGACAACTGCACTTGCATGAGGCTGATGTTGTGGCCTCTATCCACTTTTCTGACTTTCCTTGTACTCCTGTTTATGTTGGTGTTTCAGGTGATTAAATAAGTTTGTAGAGTTTGGGTTAGTTGATCCACACTGTCTTTCACCACTGGACTCACATGCCTGATAGTGATATTGGGTCAAACACAAGAATACATCATTATATGGCTGAACCTATGGGATAAATCATATGCCAGCAGGAATTGAATTAGAATTAGTCAGATTGAATCTGAATGTGCATAATCTGAAATTGAATGCATTTGCTTGAAAATGAATTTTACTAAATTGACACTGAATTTAAAGTGTTGTATCTTAATTAATTTGCTTTGAAACTGTATTTTGGTTTATTAAAAATTCTGTTTGACTACTACTTTAGTTCTATAACTCAGATTTTTGTGTCACACATCCTGGTCCTTGATAAAGCCAGCCAGAGTAATCAAACACAGATCCACAGATTTACATTTCACTTTGGTGAAGTTTCCCTTCTGTATGTAACAGAGTTGATGCAATCCACCGTAAAAGTGACAAAAACAAAGTT
>JAUBOC010000030.1:4258626-4272528 GCA_032275365.1 Anablepsoides cearensis | reverse complement strand
TCAACAGCCTTCCTCTCATGTTGCGGTATCTCACGCGCCTCTCTGTCGGGGCTTCCAGCACGCGCAGGGTCAGAGCGCGAGGCTGGAGTTTAACAAGAGTGCAGGTGCGGATTTTTAATCCGCTTCAAAAGACGAAAAATAAACAAATAAATAAACGAACAGCCCAACGCGTCACGCGCCCTGTCCCTTAATTGGCCATTAACAGAAAGTAACAACGAGCCTTTTGTTTTAGTGTCGCATTGTGTTGCCGCTCGATAAATCATTCAACACCGCCGTTAGTTCGGAGTAACAACGTGAAAATAAAACACGCGTTTTGTTGCCGAACACTTAATTGAAGCCGTCGCGTCAGCAGGCTCCCTTCGCAGCGTCGTTCAGTTCAGAGACCTGTTAAGCCCACAGTTGGACTGACTGCGGTAAAGCCGCACAAACAGCAGGTGTTGCGCGAAGCGGCGCAACCGTTCGAACCCGTCTTCAGCCCAGACGTGCAAAAACAACCCAAAGAGAGGGACACGGGGACAGGTGAGGGCGAGCGGGGACAAACACCGTAAAGAAAGACTCACCAGCAGCGGCGGCAGCAGTCCGTCAGGGTCGAGCCTTCCTGCTGTTCCTCCTCGGAGTTAATGAGGTTCTGACGTTTAGTCCGTCTGATTCCTGCCTCAACACTTATCATCCACTATATTAAGCTGTTTTTTCTTCTTCTTTTTCCTCCCCTCCAGCGGTGAAATATTAGATAATTTAGCCCCCCCTCTTCTCTCTCTGTACAAACTAACCTTCTCGCCCCCTCTTTGCGCCCATCAGATTGGTGCTGGACATGAGGAGGAGGAGAGGGTGTAGGGGGGTGAAGCCCCGAACCTTCAGGCGGGTGACACAACGATCAGAGCCCACATGGACACGGAGTGGATGTGGTGCGTGGGCATGTGGGTGTGGGGGGGATCCTTCACCCTCCTCTCCTCTTGAGCAGATGTGGTGCGCGCGGGGAGGTGGGGGCTTTGAGGAGTGATGCAGGTGCCCAGAGGTTCGAGCGCCGTCTGACAGGAGATGCCAAGTCTGACAGTGACAGAGTAATCTCATCTGAGTCAGCGCAGGAGCAGGAAATGGGAGCTGAATATCCCCCCCTCCCTCCCTCCCTCTGTGACCTTGGGGGGCGTGGGTGGAGAGGGTGGGCTGGCAAAAAGCAGAAGAGAGGAGCAGAAATGGTCCACAGGAGACACCTCACCTTTGTCTCGCCTTAATGTCTGCAAGGTGCCCTTATGAGAAAGGCTCACCTCTGCTCACACAGCAGAAAACTGCACCTAAATCAATGTGTTTGTCCTGTAGAGACGCACAGGTGTGTTGTGGTCAACAACTTCCAGGTGTGTTGGGGTCAATAAAAGTTAATTCATTGTGTTTTTACATCTAACAGTTACTTCCTGAGAGTTTTAATCAAATCAGTCCAGAGGTTCATTAGATATTTTCCTAACAGACACACACACGCAGGCATTTATACGATCGTCAAATCAAAATCTGTTGTTCAAGGTGAATAGAAATAAACTAAGTTAAACTGTATTTTGCAACAGAGTTGAACCATTTTAATTATCTAAAAGCAGATTGGATCAAATTTATTTAAATCGTTATTAATTGATGCTACCACAGACACATCACCTGTTTAAAGACCTTGAAGAAATGAAGGATTTACCCACTATTGCCCATGTCGGTGTTTCACCTGAGATTGTCTTTTAATGAGAAAATACATTTTTCTAAGCCTTGAACCTATGGTTATGAACAATAACTATCTTACCTGTTGTAGATAGCTCTTTGAGCAGCCTCAGATTGTAGGAACAGTTTGATTCTGATCAGATTGATGATTTAATGGCTAGTGTCAAATCAGGGACAAGACTAAAGTTGTCTTAAAACAACTCTAGTCTCAAAACGTTCAAAGCAGTTTTTCTGGACACAGAATTCTGCAGGGTTTTTTTTTTTTTTCGGAAATGCAAAATGCAGCAGTAGCAGCTAGCTGTAGTGCTTCCAGCTGTATCCTGACAGAAAGAAAGGAGAAGACTTGCTACATTTTCACCACTTTTTAATTTTTATTTAGTTTTTGTCCCTGATTTCTCGACAGGCTGTTTTTTATTTTTTTGCTCTCACTGAGGGTCGTTTAACGTTAGTGGGCAGGAATCGGGGGTGGATCGGGTGTGGGGGTGTACCATTCTCATTTATCATTTTCATTTATCGCTCTATTGTGAAGCCCGTCGAGAGACTGTAATTGTAATTAGGGGCTTTAATAAACTTGATTTGCTGTGAGATCCTGTGGGCGAGAGGAGGGTGAGAGAGAGTGTGTGCGTGTGTGTGTGTGACTTTTTTGCCAGAGCGCAACAAGGAGAACCACTCCAAGCATCATATTAAGGTTTTCTTTTAGGGTAAAAAAAATTTCCCAGCTACCCTCAAAGCTAAAAACTCCAGTCTTTATCATCGTCACCAGCTGCTGAGGACGATTCTTTGCGTTTTCTTTGTTTATGCATCAACTCTCTTAACTCAGCAGCTTTTATTGTTAAAAAAATAAAAAGCTGAATGAATGAAATTTTGAATCTGCTTCTCTTTTTGTCAGAAGAAGGGAGAAGCATCCAGCAGGACGTGCTGTTCCCACGCCATCTTTTGCCACACGTTGCACATTTAGCTCTCTTTTGCTAATTCTCTGAGCTTGTTTGTATAATCATGTCCTGCAGCTAAGAGAAGCTCAGGAAAACTGATGCTCAGGTGTGTCTCAGCCTTTTTTTTTCTTCGTAATTAGTTTGCTGTTGTTAAAAAAAATAATAATAATAATAATGTGCAGAAAAAAATTTGTTTACTTTTTTTTTGGAGAAGGTAAAGAAAATGAAATGTTTTGACGTGTTTGAAAAGGCTTTAGAAAATAGAAGCACTCAGTCCCGTAAACAGAAAATTCTTATCACTTGCTAACAGCTACCTCGCCGTGACTCTTCTGTCTCATGCCTTCGTCGAGACTTGGGCCTGAAGAGGTGCAGCTGAGCGGAAGGTTGCCCTCTGCGTCTCTGAGGTGTGAACACGCAGACCTGAATGTCATGTTGCTCAACAGTCTCATTGTTACGTCCAACCTTTGGTTGTTTTCGCCTCTTTTTTTTTTTTTCCCCCCCGCGTCTGATTAAACTGACCTTTTCCACTCTTTGTGTTCCTGAAAACAAAGTATCTGGGCTGCGTTTTATTCAATAATTATTACCGTAGATTGAAAAATCCAATAGATGGTGGTTTGCTCAGCGCTCTCAGGTTCTGAGCTGTGGATGCTAATGATGAAGGGGTTTTTCAAGGTTGAGATTAATTGCTTTTGTTTTAAGAGCCACGAAAAGACGGTTAAATTAAAAAATTAGATCTTTCGAAGTGGGGTTCTGTGGAAATGTTATGAATGTATAATATCTTACCTGCAATAGATGGCACTATGAATGGCTGCGTCTGAACTGCTATTAATATTATTTAATGGTTAGTAATTTTTATTCCATCTACACAATTCGAATAAAAATGTTAAAATACTCACACTACATTATCAAATATTTAAAATTTGCAAGTCTGTATTTTTGAAGTAATTGAGATTTGCTAAAAATAAGTCTATAAAGACACTATTCAGTGATTGCATTAATTAAAAAAAAACAATCATTGTAATTTATTCTCCAGTTAAATTTCTCTCAGAGGTTAGTTTTACAAAATGCTATTTATAATTGTAACCCTTGAAAATCCCTTTGTATAGTGTAGGACTGAACAGGACTGAAAATTCCTGAGGACAACAAAAAATGGACTTTTTCAAAATTGCGTTGTTGTAAATAAAACTATCCTCATAGCACTGTTTTTTTTAGATGGCATGCCACAACTGGCTCTGTTGTGATTTGGCCCATGCATGTACCCTCTCTGGCAAAACACCAAAGGGCCGTCGTTCTTTGCAATATTTGGCCCGAGTATTACTCTGCCTTGTGTGGACCAGAATTGGGCCAGACAAATGTTGCTATGTGAGTAGCTTCTAGGGGCAAAGAAAATTCAGGAATAAACCGGATCATTCATATCACTCGTGTTTCAAAGCAATATCTATAACAGGTAAGATATTTATTGTTCTTTTTTACAGAATCCCATTTCCCAAAAATCTGGACAATCCCTCTAATAAAAAGTGAAGAACCATCCTGATGTGATGAGAGAAATGTGTTTGTGCTGAGATCTTGGCTCTTCACTGAAGTAATTAGTCTTTCTGTCTTTCCACTTTCTCTTTGTTTATCTCCTCTCTCAGCTTCTCTCTCTGCTCTGCTCACCTCCACCCGTGGATCTGAAGACGTGCCCCCCCGCAAATCAAAAAACGGCGTCTCTACCAAACAAACATCAGAGCGCCGCGCTTGATGTCGAGCTTCCTGACAGAATCTGCACCATATGGAGCTGAATCTTCAGACGAGCACGGTAACATCTCCAGCTGTACAGCAGTTATAAGTTTCTGACTGAAATGTGAAACGTTGGCCAGAGGGACGGAGCAGAGCATCCCCGGTGCTGCGTGACTCTTTTGGAAGGAGTTTACGGAGGAAGTGCTGAGGTCATCACATTAGAATCAAAGAACACAAATCACTGTCAGAGCCTGCATTCATTTAAATGCTTTGTTGCTTGTTAACAAGCCGTTACACCATCCATCAAACTTTTGTTTTCTTGTCTTATGAACTCTTTGTAAACACGATGACAAATAGGTTATTTGTCACTGTACTCAAAAATAAAGCAGGGCTGTTAATCTTTCCTACAGATAAGAAGCCTCAGCTGACTGTTTTATTTTTATTACATGAAACATATTCACATCATCTGTCCTTTACCACGTTACCCCATAAAATATATGTATTAGTCTTTTTACTGCTATACCTTTGTATTTATGCAATAATGTTTAAAATTGAATAGGTCACGTATATAACTCAAGGCCCACGATCCAAATGTGGCTCACTACAGCACTTTATGTGGCCAAGAGCTTCAAATTTGTATTAATGTCAAATACAATCAATATGAGCCCATGCTGCTCTAAAGTCAACATTGAGCAAAAACTACATCTCCCATAATGCATGTTGATTATTTTACCTGTGAAATGACAGCATCCCACTACTAGGTGGAGGTGCACAGGTTTCCAAAAGTAGCTAGTATTTGGTGAGATCCACTGAGTAAAATCTCCATTTCGCTGCATTTTTGCCAGCTACTTTTGCTGTGGCCCAGTTGTACTGGGAAGTGGGAATTTCACAAATTTAAACTGGAACAGCCCCTCCAATGGGAATTCCCTGTGGGAAAGTGGGCGTGTTCAGAATTCAAGATGGCAGCTATCCACCACAACTCAACAGCGAGTAAAACTCTTTCTTTTAGCAGTGTAAAATGAGTGTGAAATATTTATTTCACAAACTAATATAACAGATTTCTGCTGTTGCCTGGTTTCCTCTTCATCCCCTGACAACTGAAATTAGTCATTCGTACATGTTTATAAGAGGACATGTAAAAACACTGTTTTTATACAGGAAATACCACGCAGAGCTCAGTTATTGTTTGTTAGCTGTGCTCAGCGATGAGACGAGGAACGTGATGTTTAGAGTTTAGTTGAAGGTAAACACAAAATGTTAAAGTTTTTTTTACTATACTGTACTTTTTACCTTTACTTAAGAGATTTTATTATGAAGTATGGCTACTCTTACTTGAGTCATTTCTTGGATGGCTACTTTATACTTGATTAAAAATTTGTTGAAATAGTTCTACTCTTATTTGAGTACTATTTTTGGGTACTCTACCCACTGCAGCCTAAGGGTAATAACAGATTGCACTAAATCCCACATTATTGCTTTAAAAGTAAAAAAAAAATCATTTTCATAGATTGACCAAAGTAAAGTAATTTTTAGTCTAAAGTGTAATTATGTGCTGCTTCAAGGAAGTTCAAACATTTCATTTTTTACACAAAAAGTATTTTTTTTTTAGTTTTGTTATTGGTGTAGGAGCAAGGTTTTAGTGTGTAATGAGAAAATGACTGCTTCACAGTTTCATGCGGCACAAATGGAGTTCCCTTCAAAGCGTCAGCAGCAAACCTGAATTCAGGCCGTTTAGCTCAAAATAATCCCAGATGGGATGTGGCGTTTTGCTCACATGATGTGTAGCTGCTCTGAGGAGAGAGGCGCTCCCGGCCTGAACAAGTTTCTGCCGCTGCCCCGTTTTCCTCTCCATCACCTCACAGCTGAAGCTCGTTGGCTCCCGCCTCCCGTATTTAGTCCCTGAGCAGACTGACGGGCTAACGACGTCTTTAAACGTGTCCCCATATGTATACATCCACAACAGGCCTCGTGAGGCTGCCTCTTCTCCCCCGTGGTGAGCTGCCGTCCGTTTGACCGTGAAGCAGTGAGCAGAAGTTTACGTTGGCGCTCCAACACGGGCGTCTGGAGACGCCACAGTCGAGCTGATTGATCTGATGGACTTTTGTTCCCATCAGGCTCCTCGTGGGCTTTACTCCAACCTCCACTGTCAGGCTTTTGACCCAAACTCAGACAAAATGTGGATATTTAATGTGAACAATTGACATATAAAGCAGCCTGACAAAAAAGCACACAATGACAGATATTTGTTTCCTGGACAAGTAGTTGATGTTTATGTTAAAGCTGACAGAAATTCAATGGTGCTGTTCAGTAATGTCACAACAGCGTCCTCTAAACATGCAGATTCTCTCTGCAGTCATCAGTCAGTTTCCAGAAAAGGCCGGTGAGGTTGTAGCTTTAACACAGAACCTCCATCTCTGTCCTGCTCAGCCAGCGGCACCATGATCGCCTTCAGATTATCTTCTAATATAAAATAACCTATTTATTCAACATAAAATCAAACATAAAATCAAAACACAATGTCAGTTTTACGATGAAGATGAAAAGTTAATATCTTACCTGTTGTAGATAACTGTTTGATGAGCTAAAGACTCATCCAGATGTAGCAAAGACCAAAGGGAGTTATTGCTGATTTAAAACAAAAAGCATTCAGTCTAAAATAAAGATTACAGCAGGGCTGTGCATCTTATAGTAATTAGATTTTTTTTTTCATTCAGAGCCACATGTAAAAGAGCAAATAGTTGCATGTTTGAAAACACAAAATTCTATATAAAATATGGGCTGTTTATGGACAAAAACATATAAAAATGTATTGATTTTTATATTTAAAATTAAGAAAAATATATTAAATTTCTGGCAAACAAAAGTTCCCAGTTTTTTTATTTGTTTTCTTTGTTTAAAACAAAACAAAAAGGGATTATGTATTTGGTCAACTGGTTTCTAAACACAATGGACACTATTTAGATTAGATCGAGTGGAATAAAGCAGTCCGAGTGGAACGGTTGCAGCAAGGCACATCGGTGGTTCAGCTGGAACCTGATGTGTTTCGCACCACTTTCCACTGAAGACGTGGAGGACTTATGATAACTGTATTTCTGCTGAATCGGCAGAGAACTGGTTTATCGAAATGTGAAAGAGACCCTGACAGCGGTCTGCGCCGTTGAGAAGCTGTTGGGCAAACTCAAAGGTTTCTGCTGAACTGGGAGCGCACAGACTCAGATGCTGGGGGAGATAAATCGCAAACTGGATGCGATTCTGACAAGGTTTGCAGCTCAGGAGCGGGCCTCTGGCGTGTAGGATCACATCTGGGTGAAGCTCCACACAGTAAGAGGTGAGGAAGACCCCGAATTCGGCTGATTGGAATTTTTCGCCACTTTCAGAGATGCAGTAAGACACTAAAAGCAGCAGGAAACTCAAGGCTGCTTTGTCCCAAAACAATTGTGTTATCTATTGGCTCCCAGTGGCATGGCCTCGGCTGCCATGCTTATCTGAAATTCCCCAAGGATGAGATGTCAACAAGGGCTTGATTCCCTCCCACCCCATCACCCGTGTTGGCCCTGGTCTGTGAACCCAAGGCTGAGAAGGAGGCGACTCTAAACTCTGGTGAGCTGAGCAAGAGACGATGACATCATGTGACTCTGGACTCTGGCGGGGCTAGGGCTAGACCCACCCTCAACGTCACCGACTCCACTGATCCCCGCCCCATCTCATGTGTTATCTGACCTAAGCTCCTCCCGTGCCCCAGGCTGTCTTGCTCTATCGCAAGTCATTTTTTGTGCATATGATCTAAGTTTCTGATGTACGTAAACATAGGATCAGAGAAACTTTCCTTTGTGTATTTCTCAGCTGTTAAAGGTAGCGTGACCCTGGTTGCCGCATGACCTGTTCACCTGTCCCCCCATATTTGTCATGTGTGTCTTATTGCATGGGTGCTCTTAACTGTAATTTCATTGTGCTCTGTACAATGGCAATAAAGGCATCATCATCATCATTTTATAGGAAATATTTTCATCACTGGTACCAAAACTCCAATGACTGAATAAAGGTCTGTAAGTTGCTCTAAAATCTGAATTTGTCTCCTCTTCATGCTTCGGCAGCAAAGTAGCGACACGTTTTCTTACGTGGTTATCCTCGCCCGCTTTGAGACGGCACTCTGCTCAAAACAAAAACAACCGGGGCCTCAAAATTCACATTGTTAGAGAGGTCAGATTAAGATAGTTTTCATGTGTCCAGAGGAGGGACAGTGTTTATTGGTAGAAGGATGTTAGAGATGCAGCTGGCAGGAAAAAGACAAGAGGAGACGTATGGATGCTGTTAAAGAGGACATGGATGTAGATGCAGTGAGGACAGAGTGAGGTGGAGGAGGATGACTCAGCGTGGTGACCCCTGAAGAGGAAACAGCTGAAAGAAGAAGAAGAGGTTCGAGGCCATTCTGACTAAGATGCATTTTGTTGATCAGCAACATCAGATGAAAATGGGATGTCGATTTATTTTCCGAAAAATAACAAAAAACAGACTCTGAGGTCACAGAGAGGAACAAACAGGTGTGAAGGGCAGACAACAAGTCATCTGTTCTCTAATCAGCGCCCAGATAAAGCTCAACACATAGTGAACTTACACACCTGGAAAAACTCTACAAATGCTGAGAAATGTTTCACAAAAAAAAAAAACCTCCATTATTGAAATGAACTAACTCAGTGTTGACATGTCACCATATTGAAAACGTTCCATTAAGTTTGAGATCCTGAAATGTTTTGCAAACATTTGCTTTTAGAATTGGAACCATTCGTTTTGTAAACGCTCCGTTGTTCCACTGAACTCTAATGATCTCTGATCTGCTCCGGTGACTGCTGTAATAATCCAGCTGCCTCTCAACTCAAATCAAGTGATCGTTAAAGACGAGGTGATTAAATGCACCGAATGCATTAAATTCAACCGTTAATCTTAAAATAAAACCAACACATTTCTGTGACTCAGCAGTTTATCTGCTTTATTTGTTCTACTCTCAAGTAAATTGAATTTTCTTGAAGTTTATTTTTGTTTGCATTTGAGAGGCACATTAAAGCACAGTAAAAAATTAATAAAAAATAAAACAGGTTAGGGTTATAAATAAACATATTTATCACCACAATAATGGAACTGCTTGTGTGTAGGTGTGTTTGTCTGTTAGCAAAACATCTCCTCAACATCTTCATGGATTTTGATGAAACTCTCAGAAAATGTTCATTGCTCACTCATCTACAGCTGATTGTCTTTTGGAGTCACCCAATTTAAAAATGCCACAGCTAATCGACCTTAGCAAACACATAAAAGGCTGTAACTCACTCAGTTTAATATTTAATGGGGTCAAATTCAGTGTGGTAGTAGCTGAGAGTATTTCTCAACACATATATTGAGTTTCATCAGGTCACTGAAGATTTTTGAGGAAAACTTTGCAGGTAACTGTTAAGAGTTCACTCTGTCTGTCTGTTAGCAAAATATTTCAGAAACCCCTGAATATATTTCAATAAAACTCACAGGAAGTACTTATTGGTTGATTAATTACATTTGATACCATTTTCAGGTCGACCTAATTCAAAATGGCTGCAACAGCTAACAAACCACAGTAAACACAAACATGGTTATAAGTTGGTCAATTTTACAGGTAATAAGGTGAAGTTTGCTGTGGTAGTAGTTGACAGTAATCCTTACATGTGGCTGCCTTGTTTAAAATTTTGGCACGCAAGGCAGTGAGCAACATTTATTCCTTCAAGAAGCGATCAATAAGAGAAACCATCTAATTAAAGCAATATTTATGTAATTTATGTCTGTTTTATTCACAAATAGATGTTTTTTAGTTTGCTTTCTTGTAACCAGAAGCATTTTTAGATTAAAACTTTGACATAACTCAGCTTTCTCCTCTGCTCTTTAAACTCTTGTGTAAATGTCTGAGCTGCAGAGGAAGCAGCAACACTGTGAGGAGAATCTGGACGCTCCCGGCTGAAGAACGATTGAAAAGGTAGAAAATTACCCATCTGACTCTCAGCTCACTCACATCTTCTGTAAGTCTGTTTTGACAGTACGGTGATTTTATTTTTTATTTTTTTTCTGTGAACTGACAGTCAGGAGCTCTTTATAAAAACAGAATACCTGAAAATTACAAAACAGATTTGATTTATTTAATAAAATTATCACACAGTGTGTGATAAAAGATGAGTCGTCACATGTTTACAGCTGGAGATCTTCATTCTTTTTTGTAAAAATGAAAACTGAATTCTAACTCTTTGATCACCATAACATACACCCAGTCCAGATTATACTTGGAGGTAAAGGAGCCTTGACTAGATTATAACCTGTTAATTGATGTGATATTGTTTAAAACTGACATGTGTATGCTCTGGCCCAGGCTATTTTACACATTAGTTACTAAACAGTAGTTTGGCATAGGACAGTTTATTCCCTGCTATTCTCTGGCCTGGGCCAAAATATACCCAAGTTCAGTTTGAACAGGTTTTAATTTGGCCCGCTACATCAGGTCATGGATGACGTTGGTGCCCATGTCCAGCAGTTATTGTGTGATGGACACCCTGGACACGCGGTAAGTCCATCACAGGGACACATAGTGACAAACACTAAGGGGTATTTTAAAGTTACCATTTAACCAAATATTGTTGAAATTGTTGAAATATTGTTGAATTGTTAAAATGTTGCTGCAGTAAACAATTATAACCAGGATACTGGAGTCGAGTTTGTTTGTTTATTTCAATCATGAATTGTAATATGAATACAAACAAGTCATCCAATAAAAAATAAAAATAAGTGGAAAAAAAACGATGCGTACAAAATCAAAAATGTCAAGGTAAACAAAAAAAAAATGAGATAAAGTCATGAATGAAAAGTCCTTTGATGAAATAAATGGAAGACTAAGAAATATGCAAATAATTTCCTTTGTTCCTTGAGCAACATGTTTTTTTAAAATTGTTTCATTGTGTTTTTCCAGCATCGTTTCTCCTCCAGGTTTCGCATATTGTACAAATTACTTTTGTAACAAAATGTTAATGAAATCACTCGTTTAAAATGAAACACTTGTAAAGAATAAACAGTATGTCTTTTGGAGTTCGTTAAAGTCCTGAAATGCAGGAATGGATTTAAATAATGTAGTTACCATCCATAAGAGCATACTCGTATAATTTATTAAGGTTTATACCTGCAATGACTTTAAAAGAATAATGATGTAATAATCCCGATGTTTTGTTTTTCAGCTCTGTATTATTGATGGCAAGGGTCCACACAAAGTGCAGAATAACTGTTAAATCAGATTTTCCTTGAGGCTAACTCAACATGAAACACTGAATCACGTCAGTCAGCTGGTATCAAACATCACTTCCAGCTGCTGCACAGAAGAATAAAAACAGTTCTCAGAATAAATCACTTCTTCAGAAAAGGTAAATTCTCAAACGTCTTTCTAAGGTTATACTCTGTGTTGTTTATCCTTTGAGTCGCTTCTGTACGTGCATTGGTTTGTCAGCTGCGTGACTCGCCCCGGCGCCGTCTGATACCTGCACGCGCTGGACTGTTGAGCTGACAAAGGATGACTGAAGGAATTTGTCTCCATCTTTTATAGCTGCTTCATTCTGCTCAGGCGCTCCGTGAGCGATGGTCCATCCCAGCTGACACTGAGCGAGCGGCGGGTGTACACTGCGAACAAGCTGCCACTTCATCACGACCAGACAAACAAGCTCTCATGCTCAGAAACATCACCAATCAACCGAACATGTGTTTGGTTTGTGTGGAGCAGGGGGGAAAAAACAGTGTGGACACGGGCACAACTTGTAAATTCTACTGAAAGCAATACAATTTTTAACAACCATCAAGTATTTTTAGAAGGTCAGGAAATAGAAGGTTTTAAATGACCCTCAAGGCCTCAGTTTAAAAAACCACCCGCTTTGGATGTTATCATTCATTAAATGGATGTTATTAGCAATTATCAGTTCCATACAATGGCTTCAGACTGTTAACTGGTTAGCATGAGGCATAAAGTCACTAATCTGGTTAATATGAGGCATAAAACCACTAAGATTTTTATGTAATCTGGTTAATATGAGGCATAAAGTCACTAAGGTTAATTTAAGAGTAAATGTCATGGGCTACGATAAAGTAGACAAGAAGTATATGCACTGGTAACCCACTAGGGGCACTGTCGGAACAGACTGAAGACATTCTATGGGACTGATAACTAAGCTAATAATAGCTAATAACGTCCATTTAATGGACTTATAACATCCGAACTGGCTGAAAAAACATGGTCATTTTAACCTAAAGGAGACAGCAGGAGGGTTAACGTGATATTACCCAGACAATAAACCTCTGATGGGTCAAGACAAAGTAAAGGTATTCCACTGTATAACAGTGTTTTATGAACAAAATAAATGCTAAACCTATCAAACACAATTAAATAAAAATCTAAATATACCGTCTTCATGTGTTAGTTAGAACTGTTGATGTCTAATTGTTAAATCCTTAATTTAAATGTTATGGGTAAATAATAAAAGTTGTAGGTAAATGTTAAAGTTTACATTTAAATATTTCAAAATGGAACGCTGCCTTTGCTGTTGCAGTGGGTGCACTCTATGCGACACATAGGGGTACTGCACTACAGGGGGCGCCAAAACAATGCATGAAAAAGTTGTCATTTTCTGCATTTAACAGCTGTTTGTGCATTTGTGATAATGATACACGTGCACAGATCAATAACGGAGACGCGGCACTGATTAGGCGCCCCTCTGCTCCTTCGACTTCCCTGCTGTCTCTCCTTTCCACTCCCACACACACTACAGGGCTTGAGCACATGCCACTTTCACTTGAATGGTGTCTGACGACAGGGAGAAAAAAATGGAGAGGCAGAAAAGGGCTTGAATGACACACTGAACAGAAAAACAGCTAATTTTCTCTTTTGTTCAGGGTCTCAACACACACACACACTGTCCCACAGACCTGTAGCTCTGCCCACTTCAGAGCCTGGAACTGTAACCCTTTAGGGTGCAAATACTGAACATTTTCTCGCAGAGTAGAAGAGTTAAAGGCAGAAATATGTCCGAAAACAGGAAAGTGTTTTTTGTAGTTGTGAAAGACGAGTGACTGCATGTTTCCAATAACATGTTTGCACCTCAGAAAGTTTAGGGCCAGAAGTATTTGGACACTGACACAAATTTTGTATTTTTACCTGTTTACTGAAACATATTCAAGTTATAATTATAAAATGCACATGGACATAAAGTCCAGACTTTTAGCTTTCATTTGAGGGTATCCACATTAAAATTGGATGAAGGGTTTAGGAGTTTCAGCTCCTTAACATGTGGAACCCAAAAGTAATTGGACAATCGACTCCAAGGTTATTTCATGGACAGGTGTGGGTAATCACTTCATTATATCATTCTCAATTAAGCAGATAAAAGTCCTGAAGTTGATTTGAGGTGTGGTGCTTGTATTTGGAAGGTTTTGCTGTGAAGTAAACATGCGGCCAATGGAGCTCTCCATGTAGGTGAAACAAGCCATCCTTAAGCTGCAAAAACAGAAAAAA
>JAUBOC010000030.1:4220885-4233129 GCA_032275365.1 Anablepsoides cearensis | reverse complement strand
CATGTTAAGGAGCTGAAACTCCTAAACCCTTCATCCAATTTTAATGTGGATACCCTCAAATGAAAGCTGAAAGTCTGTACTTTATGTCCATGTGCATTTTATAATTATAACTTGAATATTTTTTAGTAAACAGGTAGAAATATTTGGACACTGACACATCCAAATATTTCTGGCCCTAACTGTATGTAGTTTTGCTTCTGGGGGGCGTGGCTTTTGTTATGACGTCATCATCATATTAGCAGCATTGGTAACATCAGCGAGGTGACGGACACACGGAGGGGAATCCAAAACCACCAGAAGGTCCGGTGGATATCAGAGACATATTTTTGTTTTGTTTTTTCTCTGTTAACAATAATCCACAAAATATCACCAATGCTTGTTTCTCGTCCGCCATGTTTGTTTACTCTGAACTCACGTTTGATCTCGAGAGGTCTCGCGAGATTTCCCATCTGAATATTATGAAGGGTTGTGACAATAATAAAAATCTTGCCATGTGAACCAGGCATTACTTCACCTCTCCAGTCCTAGGTGGAGCATGATGGCGGGAGCGGGTGGTGTAACCTTGATGTGTGACCTGTGCGCACTTGCATGGCTTAGTCATCAGGAACTAATAGTGTGTTCCATTTACATTGTATTTCAGGAACTGGTAAATGGTAGTGACATAATTTCCCATCAAACCATATGAAACTGCATTCCAGTTATCCGACAGGTGATTGTATTGCTGCTGCTAACATAGCTAAAACACTGCTACAATATAAACAATGACAAAAAGAGAGCTCATGCAAATAAACATTGATTTTTATATGTACAGTATTAAAACACACTACTTGTGCGAGTGAAAAAATTTAATAAAGATATTTAACAGTAAAACTTATAGAGTTAACTTTCTAAAGCTGCGAGTAGCCATCCTCTTGAAATCAAAACTGGGAGCATTTCTTCCACTATACAAGTGGAATATTACCACTGGAGGACTGGAGGAGGTGTTCCAGTTTAAATCTACCAATGGGAACAGGGAAATTACCACTTCCCAGGACTACTGGAACGCACCATAATAGCAGGACTGATCCTGTTGGCCTTGGACCACGGGAGCATGATTGTGACCAGATCATGTGACAGCTAAACTCTGATGAGTTATCACAGGACAGGAGGACACAGTTATTTGTAGGAAACATTTATTTGATAAGTGTGTGGAAACATGTCGATTGCCTTCACTCTGGCAGAGGATTTCCAGGTATGCAGTCTTGTTGTAACTGTAGGTCATGGAGGAGGCCAGTTTCATTCATTTACCTCGTAATTTTGTTCAAATAGTTCCAAATAACCCAAAATATGTATAAGAGTTCATATTTTTCTCTTTTTTTAATGACAGCAGGATCAAAGATTTTGTCTTTTGCCAAAAACAAAAAAACACTTAACATGTTTTTCTTTTTGTTTCTGTGACTGTGATGTGCCGAACAATGCTGATGTTATCTTGCTGGATGAAAAGGGCAAACAAGACTGAAGAAAGAGAGCAAAGGTAAGACAAGCTGGGAGTCAGTTCGCCTGCTGTGGATTATCAAGCTTCAGAAGTTGTACACGGCTTTGTTTAATCTAAAAATACTTGGTAGAAATCACTCTTTGTTTTGTAGTGACAAAATAAAACCCTCATTGATTAAAGCACTCGTTTTTTTGCTCAACTTAAATAGTTGAATTGTTGCTTAAATTTTCGAGAACACAGAAATATATTCTTTTAAGACATACCATTTTTTTTTACTTTGGAGATTGTTTCTCAAATTGTTCAGCAACACTGAGACAAACAGGTTTGCATTATTTAACTTTAAGGGTTAAAATCATTCCATAAAGCTTTTGTTTTTACTTATTGTATGCAGGTTCAGTGGTTGTGCTGAACTGCAATGAAACCCTTTAAAGGAGGAATCCGACACGTGGAAGTCCAGTTGTGCTGAGAGCACAAGGTATCAGTAGCTCCTGTAGATGTTATTAAATGTTTTAGACTGCAGTGAGGAGGGAGCACACAGACCTGAGACACCATCCAGAGGATCTGAGAGGTATTACACAAAGGAGAAATAAAGAGTCGGAGTTGAATTTGAATTTTCTCTCATTATGCAGGAAGGCTGCCTGTATGACTGCAGTGGTCACCAGATGGAGCTGCACAGGCAGGTTGGATCCATGAAGGTGGGAGCGTGGAGCAATGAGGAAGTGCAGCAGCTCTCATATCGACAGGATTGTCATAAATCTGGTGCCTGGCGTGTCGGCGGCTGACTGATGGCGCCTGTAAATCCAGCACGATGGAAGAGAGGCGACTCTGGATGCTGAGGAGGAGTGATGTGGTGCAATGTGGGAATCAGGTGCAGGGGCAGAACTCACTTCTTCATGATGGAGGAGTCACAGCATCTCACATGAATCTGAACACAGAATGAATGAGTTCTTGTTCTGCAGGAACCAGACCTTCATCAGGACGTGTTCATCTTTGTATTTGTCTGAATGCTGATTCAGCTTTCCCTTTATTGTTTTCCTGATTTCTATTTCCCCTACTTGTTTTGCAATCTCATCACATCTGATACTTGTAGCTATTTTAGCCATTTGTCAAATTGTTCAACTCATTTACAAGATGTCTGCATTTTTTACTTTTCAGAATATTTTAATTATTTTCAATTTTTTTTTCCGTAGAAGTGCACTGATTCTTCAGTTCCTTCAAAAACATTGATGTTTTGAAATCAGCCTCAGCAAACTTGCTTTGTTTTTTAGCCACCAAGTCTGTCATTAATTTAGTCATTAGTTACAAGTCAGCTGGTTTTAGCAAACATTTTCCTTATATTAACCTTTCTATAACTTTTTATTACTTTTAACTACATTTCTGCTAATCTTAGCTAGTGCTCTGCCTAAAATAGCTTTTATGTAGCCATTTTTATAATCACATTTCTGCTTCTTTTAGCTGATGTTTTGCTACAATTAGCTCTTTGCTACTTTTAGGTTTTAGGTAGTGTTTTATCACTTTTAACTAGGTTTTTGCTTTTTTTTTTACGGAAGCCCATTTCTGCCACTCTGATAAATAAAAAACAAACTTGTTTCTCATAATTATGAAAAAGCTAAGTCATAATAGATCTCTTTATCATGACTTAGCTTTCTCATATTAGATTTTAGCTAGTCTTTTGTGACGTTTAAGTTTTAGTCACTGTGTTGCTACTTATAGCTATAATTTTAGCTTTTAGCCACCAATTTTGGCATTAGTTACAAATCAGCTGGTTTTAGCAAACATTTTGCTCATATTAACTTTTCTCTGACTTTTTTATGTCTGCTAATCTAAGCTATTGCTCTGCCTAAAAAAGCTTTTATGTAGTGTTTTATCACTTTTAACTTATTGCAATTTTTTTATGGAAGCCCATTTTTGCCACTCTGATAAATAAAAATACCAAACTTGTATTACATAATTATGAGAAAGCTAAGTCATAATAATAAGATCTTATTATTATGACTTAGCTTTCACATATTAGATTTTAGCTAGCCTTGTGTAAGGTTTAGGTTTTAGCTACTGTGTTGCTGCTTATAGCTACAATTTTGCTATTTTTAGATTTTAGCCAGAATATTGTTTCGTTAGCTTGTAGCTAGCATTTTACAGCTTTTAGCAGGTGCTTAGCTAACTTTTAGCTAGTGTTTGGCTTTTTTCACTTTTATTAAACTCAGTTTCAGCTTATTCACAATTTTTTAGCAACGCATTCAGCTCTCTGCAACAAAACAGCATTTTCACAGAAAATGCTCTTCCTCTAGTTTCAATTTGTTTCCATTTAATATTCAGAAAATAAGAATTTGACGGCAGAAACAGAAATCACTGCTGGTTTTCCAACATCTGCTTATTTGTTGCTCAGATTTCATGCTCTACAAAACTGCCATGTCAAACATTTGGGGCTTCGTTGATTTTAAATGGTGTCATGATCTGATGAGGCTCCCAGCAGCGGCAGCAGCTTTTTCGCGGGCCCAGAGGTTGGCTGCAGAGCGGGCAGCAGCAGATGGAGCGTCCCATTAGCAGTTGGCCTGTTTGCCTGGGCCAGCTGCCACTCTCTGACTCTCTCTCTGGACCTGTTTCCTCCCCTGAGTCAACAAAGTAAACCTAGTTTCATTTTGGGAGGTTGTTGTTGTCATGACTCACTCGTGAACACCAAAAGTGTGTGCAAAGTTGTTACTAAAGAAATGTTCTGTATGACTGTTTCTTGTGTCATCTTTACGTTGACAGAAACAGTGTTATCAGACAGTTTTAAGCTGCATGAACAGCAAAATAGAAATAATAATTAATAAAAGTAATGGTTAAGATATTTTTAAGTATAGTTTTCCTGTAAAAATAACATAAAAAATATCTTACTTGTTGTAGATAACTTTTAGAACAACCTCAGTTGTGCTTGAAAATAATAAAATTCATTAAACATGTAAAATTGTGATGTGGAATTGACAACGGTGTAAAGCACTTCATCATAACCATTAGTAACCATTTATTCATGCCTCATTGGCCACACGGATGAGATTGGATCAATACACCCGAGGGAGAGGCTGCATGACAACCAGCCCCCATTTTAAATCACTACTTATTATCATATTGATTAAAATAACCAATATACTGATTTATGTGCTGAATAATTAGAAGAATTGATTTTGAAATTCATTCTAAAATTAATGCGTTTGATGTCTGTGTGAATATTTTTTACAGATTGTCTTTTAAAACAAACCTCTAAATAAAATGCAGCCAGAATCAGTATTTCTTTAAAAGTGGGGTTCTGTACAATGTTGAAAATAATTAATATGTTACCTGTTGCAGATAGCTCTTTGAACCTCAGTTGGAGGACAAAGAGGATAATTGGGATGGGTTTAACGGAGTCTGATCCTGGTCCATGAATAAATTTTATTGATGCTGTTTTTAAAATGACTCTAATCTTAAATGTGTTTTCTTTTTTATGTGTTTTCTATGTAATAAAAGAAGTAATAATAACAAAACACAAATAACACATTATGCCGCTTGTTTAACACAAATTTTATATCTGGCTTGCCAAATTTTTAAACCAATCTTATTTTTACTTTCATCTTCAACTGCTAGTAGTTTTAACTATGCATAGAAATGTTTTTTTTACCAGCTTCTAGCCAAGTTTCTGTATATACCAAACATGTTTGTGTTTAACTACAAGAACTTAAAGTAATTAAAGTATAAAACCAGGGGTTTGGGCTTAAGAGATGAATGAAACAATTGGCGGGCCGAACTTTGGTCATCCGGAGCGGATGTGGCCCGCGGGCCGCCAGTTGGATAGCCCTGATCTAAACCAATGCTTCTGGACAGAACATCTGGATCAATCATTTGATCATGTTGTTAACAATAGAAAATGATCATTACCAGATGGGTTATATAGAGATTATAATTTACTCAGTAATCTCTGAATGCACTTATTTTCACAGCTAACAGTGAGGTCACAACATTCAGGTACACAGAACTGCTGAAAGGTGGAAAACAGAAGCAGCTGGAGACCAAAACTACATTTCAAGGGTTATTAAGTCACTACTTTCCAAATTTGAACTTGTATTTTCCTATATACCTCTGAACATGATAAGTTTAGCATAAACTGACACTTTTGCAAAAACAAACAAAAAAAACTCTCTGACTTTACAAATCCATCTGCAAAATCAGCTTTATTCTTTGCAAAGAGACAAATATTTTTGTTTCAAACGTTAATTCATTTCTCTGCAGCTTTAAGTGGTGTTCTGGTTTTTGTGGTGCATTATTGTGGGGCGCCAGGTGTAAAACAATATAAAAGAATGTCAACGGTTTCTGTATTAAAAAAGTAAATGCTACTGAGCACAAGGCTCTTACATTTTGCTATTTTTTTACTAAATGTTATGTGCTTTACCTAATTGTTAAATCCTAAATCTAAGCATAACTGTTAAATGTTAAAGTTTACATTTCAGTATCTTAGAATAGAATACAGCCTTAGTTGTTTGTGCGTGGCTTTTGTTGTGATGTCATCATCCTGAGACAAAAGCAACCTCTAATGCTGCTAGCACTGTTAACGCTACAAATGCTGCTAATGTTTCCCTACAATACATCAAACATACAGTTGCTGCATTTAAAACTGCAACAGGTAGGCCTACTCAGGCCCTCATATTGTTTTCAATGAGCATATTTAGAATTTAACATTCAGTAAAAGTTAGCAAAATGTAAGAACAGTGAACTAAGTGACAATAAAATGTTATTGGATATTTTTAAACTAGGATTTAAAGTGCCTGTGACATCAAATTTTTTGTAATAAATGTGAATGTGTTGTTGAAAAGAGAACATTGATTTACATCTTACAAAACAAATTTCATGCCATTGAGATGAACAGTTGTTGAGCTATTTGCATGTGAAGAAACAGGAAGTGATGTCAAAGAGGAATATCTGCATGTAAACAGAGCATTGCTACATTAATAAGAGAATAATCTGTTGTTTCTTTAAATTATTCCCTATCAGAATTGAAGAAGATTTTAAATACGATTGTTTCAATAAAGACTAGAGTTTCTTTTCTTAAAGAGTTCCCCTTTGATGTCACTTCCTGTTTCACTTTTCTGAACCAAATTCAATAGAAAATATGCCAGTTATGAGGCAAAATGGGTAAAATCATGTGTATTATGCTAATTTTCTTAAATGTTTTCTTTAACATTAAAGAATAAGCATGTCACATGCCCTTTAACACTGATTGTGAAAGTGAGCTAAATTATGTAAATGTGTTACTGACATTTATTAACATTTTATTTTACACCTCCCATACATTATTATCATTACATTATTTTGTAGCTCTGCAGCGACAACGTGCCACAGAATCAGAAAAGCGCTGAAGCAGCAGTTGCAGATTCAACCTCGGGGTGTCGGATCTCATCAAACTTAAACAGCGGAGAATGAAGGCAAAAAAGGGAACCGTGCAGAATGAAAGCTACGCGGCGTGTTCTGTTAGTGGCAGCGCTTCAAGGGTGTTTGTGAAGCGAACATGTGGTCCTGCTGTAATAATGTCCCACAGTAAAGACGGGATTGTCTCAGCCTGCTGGTCTGCTCCAGCATCACGTTTACGTCCGTCACATCGACGAGCACAAGTTCTTCTTCTTCACTCTTGTCTTTTTCTCAATGTGTGTGTTTTTTTCTTCTCTTCTTCTTAAACCGCTCTTTGTTCTTTCCCCATGTCTATTTTTATCTCGGCGTTAACGGGAGGAGTCAGAGAAATGACGAGGCTTGAGAGACTTGCTCCATCTCCATGGCAACTATATTGCAAGCCTTTATTGTCTAATAAAGCGCTGTTTTTTTTTTTTTGCCTCTTCCGTCCGCCTTCATCGCTCTCATCCTATAATCAGTGATGTTCAGGTTTTATTCTTTTTGATTTCTAGAAAAAAAAATCACTTCCTCCTCAGATGTTGTTTGGAGGTTTAATGCATCTCATGCTTCCTCCTCCAGTTTCCTCTCCTCTCCATGTTTGCCCCCCCACCCCCCACCCCAGGAGCGGATTGAGCTGTCCTCTCCTCTCTGAGCCAATGGGCGTGCTGTTGGAGAGTAATTCTGTAATAACCCACGCCTCGCTGTGTTCCGCTGCCGTTCGGCTCGCTGCCACTGTGAGGCCCACTTTCACGAGCCTGAAAAGCTCTCTGGGCTTTGTTCGATTCATGGGGGTTTCCCCATTCCCCCCCCCCCCCCTCTCTTTTTCTTTTCTCCTCTTTTTTTTTTTACTGGATCCTGCTGAGAAAAGCAAATCCACTGGCACCTTCCTTTCTCCATAACTGCAGTTTGGGACCTTTCTTGTGAAGCACAGATTGTGCTGCTTTCTTTGTTCATGATTTCAGTGGTATAACGCACATCTATCCCTCCTAAAGGCTTATTTACCTCTTTATCCACCTTATTAATGGCAGCTTCAGATCAAAAACATTAACCTTAAGTTTTGATAATTATCATTTCAACACAAATTCCCCAACCGGCCCTCGCCTCCTCCATATAAAGGCTTTCGGCGGCGCCATTTTGAAAACAATTAAATAAATTTTAATTCCACTTTTGGGATTCCTTCCTGCCACATAACCCAAACATATGCTGTCAGCGTCAGCATCTGTCTTTACTGGCTTTATGTGCGCAGAAACACAGAGACAGCAGCTATAATGGTTCCATCATAAAGAGGAGGGGGGGCTTCTGAGGAGACATTCAAACCAAACAGAAATACGACAGGTGAAGCGCAGACGGGTGCACATCAAAGAATGAGAGGATCCTCTGCCCCTCTCTAAACGAATGTGAGATAATAAAGTTAATTATGTGTTGCTGTTTTTAAACGGCGGTCCACCGTTGTGGACAGATGTCTGTAACCCCGAGGAGCTAAGTGCTCGCCCACGGTCCTGAAATGCTACCACCGGCCCTCCTGTTCCCCCACCGTCCGACTCCATTCGCGTTACCTGCCAGCGATGGAGCAGGTGGACCCAGCAGGGCCAGGCGGAGGATTTCAGTTGACGCGGGGCCAGAGCTGTCCCACCCCTGCCAACACAGACGATAATGGAGACGCCATTTTTCAGCTGCTTTCTTTATGCAAACAGCTGAACCCGAACAGAGATATTTACATTTGATTGGAGCAAATTAAAGAAGTGCTCAGCTCTTTCTTTTTTTGTTTCTTTTTTTTTTTTAGCATAAATACATCTTACCAGACCTATTTTATAGAATCTACAGCAGGAAGGTTACAGTTCAGGGTTGATAACGACAGCCTCTGGTATGCTGGTGAAATGTGGAAGAGACAGATGATGGGTGGTGACGGCCCCCCTTTTGTTGACAAGCTGCAGTCTAAAAATTTTGAATATCTTTTTTTGTAAATAAATATTTTCAGCTAAACTTCTACTCGTCTAATTTTGGCAGAATTAGAGCTGACTTGGCTAACACGATCCCTCAGTTGTTTGTCTCTTTTTCCACTCATCTCTTTCACACGTCTGTTCCTCTGCTGTCAGACGACACAACAAGTGTGAACGTGTGAGAGAAATGTGATTATCAATCAGCTGTCACTTCCAAAAACTCTTCGAAATCCGCTGCTCTGTGTGAAACCATCAGATCTGTGATGATGCCATAACTCAGACAAGTTCATTACTTCTTATAAGGTACAAAATGCAGCGCCAACATTGTTATTTGTGTTTTGCAGACTACATTACAATGAATTATAAGTTTGGAGCAAGAAAAACAGTAACTTTAAAGTGCCTGTGAAATCAATTTTTGTTATAAATATCAATGCATTTTTTGTAAACATAACATTGATGACATATTGAAAAAATAAAGCATGCCACTGAGATGAACAGCTTTTGAGATATTTGCATGTGCAGTAACAGGAAGTGATGTCAGAGTAAACAGAGCATTGATACAACAGACAGTAAACCAAACTGTAGAGAAGAATCCTTCTTTAGATTATTTCAAGTCACTATTTAGATTTAGATTTATTTTGGTAAATTTTACAAGAAAAAGATAAAAAAAAATGAAACAATTTTACAAATACAAATCAAAAAAATTAATTATAAAATACTCTCCTATTTTATATCAATTCAAAGTTTAATAAATTGGATTTAAAAAAAAGTTGTTAATGAGGGAGTCACTATCAGAGAGTCAGAGTTCGAATAATACTATATTATTTCAATAAACAAAAATTAGAGAGTTCCTTGAGCTCCCCTTTGATGTCACTTCCTGTTTCATTTTGCCTGAGCCAAATTCAGAAGAAAATATGCCATTTATGAGACAAAATGAGTCAAATCATGGGTGATATGCCAAGTTTCTTAAATATAAAGATGTTTTCTTTGACTTTTTGTATTTGAAGGGTAGGTATATATATAGGGTAGGTATATACGTCACAGGCACTTTAAGCCCTGTCTACTTTACAAAATACATTTTTAAAATTCACATGTTGGCTAGTTTTCCTCACTTTTATATAGTTAAAAAAAATCCAAAATAAGACCTTTTTTTTATAAATACATGGACTCAAAACATGGAGCTCTTCAGAAATATTGAGCCTTACATAACCCAACAACCATTATATACATTTATATTTGTCTTTTTTTATCCTGAAATTACCAAGAACATTTGAACATGTGATGAAATGATTAAATATGGTTTAAATAAATATATAAACTTGATAACCCATAGAGGTTATGCAGATTAGAAAGTGCAGCAGCTGAGCTGTGATTAGTGGAACAAAGTTCTGCTGGATGCTGATTGGTTCTCACAGTATGACATCATGGCTAAAAAGTAGCCTCTGGCTCTCGTCTTTGTCTTTTCCTTCAGTTTCTGTTTGTTCGATCAGGGCGAGCTGCAGCTTTGACAGACGTCGTCAGAGCATCATCAAAACTGAATCAGCTGAACTTTTGAACATTTTATGAAAATTTGTTCATAATTAATCTTGTGCACCGACGAACCAACACTACCAAACACATAACCTCCTCGGTTAGGGTTAGGTTAGAAGGTAATAAATAAAAATAAACCATGTTTTTTTTCCGCATTTGTCATTAACATGGGCGTTTTCCACATTTTGTGGTAGATATTGTCTTAAAGGTTTACAGATATTGCTGAAAAGATAAAACCACCACAGCTGCATCCACTCTATGCAATCAGGAGCGATCTGATGTTGACATTACTGAGCTGTAAAACGGTTGTTCCTGCCCATCGACAGAACAGGAGTGACAGTGAAGCAATCCACAACAGTTTCTGAGGTCACCCCCCTCCCCCACACCCCCCCTCACTCAAATACAGCACAGTCAATACTGCCAGTGAGACGCAGTCTGACGAGCGGCCCATCAATACCTCTCTGCAGCGGGAGGAAGTTTCATCAATCAGTCCTGCTGATGAGGTTCTGATTTCACAGAAGCTCATAATGGGACAGCAGGGCGGGTCGACTATTTTCATGTTCTTCAGACAAAAACACACATTATGAGTGAAAAATAATTATAAAAAGCTGCTTTAGTTTTTCATTAAACATATATTTGTGTTTTTTTATCTTTCTGCAGTAATAGTGTCATGAATGTGCAGACAATCAGAAACTCTTTCACCAGTAGAGCCCTGAAAGAGAAACTGAGAGGTGCTTGAATATGCATCTTTCTGTGGAGGTAGCCCTCTATCAGGCTCTGAAACCTCGTGTGCAAATTGAAAACTGCTGTTAATGTGCTGAAACAGGAAGCCGGCGCACATCCGCACCGACAGAGTGACATTGCACTTACCGTATGAGGGGCCTGTTTGCTGTCGACATCCCGTTCTCCTAAAAGGGGTGAGGATCTGTGGGAAGGTTGCCAGGGTCAGACCTCTGCGTCCAAACGCACTCTCAGCTGGGAAATCAATGAAGTGCGTTTGTTGAAGGGCTCCCCCGGGGAGCGTTCGCATCTGCACACATCGGCGCTGTTTTGTCGCCACCATCTTTTTCCTCGGTTCTGTCAGATGAGATCAGGAGGCAACAAATGCGGCCCATTGGATGCACCTAAGCTGGGTCTTCACACACAAATAACCACAGGATACTCAGGGGACAGGTGATGCTGGCCTCACTATATTCATCTCAGAGGTATAAAATAAAAACTAGGAAACTGGGTCACTAAAGTATGTCAGTCCTGAACATCAAGACCTGGCACTGTCCCCAGCTCCACTCTGCCTCGATGGAGAAGCTGTGGAGATGATCCCTTCATTAAGAACACCTGACCAACACCCTCACCTGGCACACAAACACCACAGGTGTGATAAAGAAAGCTCAGCAACACCTAAATGTCCTGAGAGAACTGAGGAGAGGAGGTCTGGGTGTTGGGACTCTTTGGTCCCTCTACAGCTTTGCGATGGAAAGTGTCCTTACTGTTGGATTTCAGTGTTTTTCCCCCTCCTGCAGTTTTCCTGATTGGTTGGCGGCTGCAGCTGATCCCTCTCATGAGCTCCAGGGTTTAAAAAGGCTGCTGCAATGATCTGTTTATCGCCGGAACATGACATACCTGTGGTATAGTTTGTGACCACCTACAAGTCAAGTTATCTTGTGTGCTTACCTTTAGGTAACCCTTTCTTTTACAGTCCCCTAATACATTAACTACCCAGCATTTACCAATAAACTACCAAATAAATTTCCACATAATGTATATATAAATATAGTCCCTGTCATGGTAAATATAAATACATCCCACCGAGACCCTCATCTCATTTCTCAGGCCAATAGTTGAAACTATGTCATCCTGTGCTCATTAATATCTTCTGTCCCTCAGATAAGGTGTACCATAACAA
>JAUBOC010000030.1:4195354-4206057 GCA_032275365.1 Anablepsoides cearensis | reverse complement strand
GTGTGTGTGTGTGTGTGTGTGTGTGTGTGTGTGTGTGTGTGTGTGTGTGTGTGTATGTGTGTGTATGTGTGTGTGTGCGCGTTAGTTTATTTATTGCAAAGAAAATGACAGAGCGCTGCTTCCCTCCACATCCAGACCTGTTTGTGTATTTGAATGCATTAACTCCTGAAAAAGCACCTCCGACATCAATCATGTCAGAAACGGCAGGGATGGTGAAGGAGGAGTAAAAGGTGCGTCGTGGCTCACGGTTTGGTCCAAAACAAATAAAATAAAAACATTTAATCTGTTCACCGGGAAGCCTCTTCTCAACGAATTTTAAAATACCTTTGGCACCATTGTTGTCTCTCTCTCTCTCTCTCTCTCTCGCTCTCTCTCTCTCGCTCTTTCTCCTCCTGCGTGTGTACAAGCTGCAAGCAGTCACGCAGCTGTTTCCATGGCAATATCTATCTGTGTGAGGAATTCATTAACCCTTTCTCGTAGGAGTTCCGTGCAGAAACCCCCGCGTAGACTACAGATAGAGAACACGGGAAGGGATACTACGGCGCTATTTCTGACAACGATTGCTGAGAGTGTTGCATATTTACGGAGCGGCCCGGCTTGCGTTGGTGTCGACATCCATTGATTCGGTGCTACAAAGACAACTGGAGGCCGTTGCATCCGACTTTGACGTTTCCATTCAAGAAAAAACAAACAAAACAAAAAAAAAAAAAAAAAAGAGTGACGTGAAAACAATTTGGATGCAAACATGGTTTTTGCTTTGAGACGTCCACTTGGGGAGAAACTGCAACCTTTGGGTTTGATCAAACTAATAAATCTGTCGTGCTGAGCTCCACCGGTGCAACATGAAAGATTACAGAGCTCTGCTGTGAGGAATAACAGGCATCTGTTCACACGTGCAACACATGGACGGTCCTGACTGATGAGTCACAAACCCCCACATTTTGATATTGATAAGCAATCGGGGAGATTAAGCCCAGATTGACGCCTAATTATTCATTTCGCTGCGACCAATAAAAGGCCAGGGAGGTCTGGGTAAAGACGCACCGTGTGCTCTAAACGAAACACACCGAGAGGGGGGACGGAATTACACTTTGGCATTAGCGTTCCTCCTCCATCCGTAGCTATTTAGCATCGAGTGCCGCGCCTCAGCTGTGCTCATTTTAGAGCCCCGGGAGCACATGTGACTCTCTGAGACGTGCGCCATCCCCGGTGTGGACGGCAGATAAGCATTTTGGGTCAGTTAGTTAGTTGCCTGCGGGGTGGCGAAGCCCTTTTTTTCTTTCTTTCTCTCTCATTTAGGAGAACGAACAGGTGGGGGAGAGAGGGAATGCATAAAACTGCACGATGGAAACGTTGCACAAACACCAAGTGGGAGTTCTTATTTTACAGCGGACGGTTTGACACGTCTAACCTTTGCTCGGTCTGACTCATGTCATGCAGAGCCCAGAGGACAGGCTTCTTATGAAATTCTTTCGAAATACAGAGCAACGGGGGCAATTTTTCCCCGCTTTATTGTCAGTCAGGTCTGGTTCCAACTTCACGTTCAGATGAGCCTCTTGATGAACACAGACGTCACTCACGAAGCACATGAACGGCAAGAATTCCGTCTGACATCCGGTGTTATACAGTGCATGTAATTTGTGGGTATTATTCAACTTACTCATCATGTTGCCACCCCCATCCCCCCTAAAATGCCATTTAGGATTTGAGTGCAAACACAAAATATTCGGAAGCGCCGTGGCGCAGTTCAGCCTCGGCGGGCGAGGCGCTCCGCTTTCACAGGGCCTCCTGCGGTAGCGTAGCAACGATTGCCTGGTAGCCCCGCTTTCAAGGTATCCTGCTCCTGAGCCTTGTGCTTTCAAAGCCTCCAAAGCTCACCGCTGCAGTCAGCGAGCACCACCGCGCACACCCAGGGTAATTTTCTCAAAGCATTCTGGGGAGGCGAGCGCTCGTGGAGCTGCTCAGAGTAAACGACACGGTTGAGCAATATATGTTTATTTTTATCTATGTATGTATATATATATAGGTCATGGGAGGTTTGACTCAGACTCCATAAGACTGTTGGAGGGCTGTTTAAATCGTTCCTAATTAGGTCATGAGTCATGTGGTCAGCTAAACTCCTTTTGAGTCGCGTGGGTCCAAAAATATTTTGAGGCCTGAAATCACCTGTCAGGCTATAAATGCTGTCGCAGTCCGACTTTTCATTTATTTATTTATGGGGACAGTGCTCATTAATCAACGCCACTGCATTACATCAACATAAACGGGCCGGAATTAGCTGAATTGCTACATTTGAAATACGGTTTGCTGATGTTTTCATTTCTGTATGGCTTCCAGTCTGCTTCCTAAAAACATCACCCAGCTGATTTTTGCGACGGTTTTAAGGAAACACACAAAAAAGTTTCATATTTTGGTTAAGGTTTTTTTGTGTGTTTCCTGAAAAGCTTTTAAAAAATGAGTCAGGCGATGATTTTTAGGAAGGTGACTAAGTTAGCTGACAGCTGTAAACAGGTTGAGATAAACAAACAACATCTAACCTGTTGTGCATAGCTCTTTGAACAGCCACAGTTTGGACTGATGAGTCAAAGCAGGTAAGACTGAAGTGGATTGATGTGTTGTCAGTTTCTAATTTAACGTTTACATAAAGTTCTGTCACATTACAATTTTTTAGACAACTTATGTAAGCTTGTGGAAAATTTGTCCAATGCAAAATATGTCTATGTTGAAGATAGAATAAAACAAATCTGGATGAATCTTTTGGATGTATACATATCATAATTTTTAATGATAATATAATATAAAACTTTCAGTCATCATTCGTTTTCTAAACCATTAAATTGTGGCATAGAAAGCTGGGATATTTTTTGAAAGCTCAATATTGCTAGCAAATTTGTTGCAGTTGGTACTTTTCAGTAGAAATACTATATTTCTCTTAAATTAATGACATAATGTGAAACTGAAGATAAGGTAAAAGTTTAAGTGAACCACTGCAAAATTCACTGAGACTAAAGTTTTAAAATGAGCTGTTAGCTCATCAGGCCTCAGCTTAACTACTCTGGATGTTTCTTACACTGGTTACATTTTTTTTTTCCTCCAACAAAAACAAAAATACTGAAATACGACACCAACATTAATGGCATGAAAACAAAAAAGAGCATCCTTAGCTAAAGTTCTCCCAAAACAATTATAATTTTATTTTCCTACAATTAGCTCTCAGTTATTAACCCCTCAAGACCCCCATCTAAATATACTTTATAGTAACTTACATACATACATAACATAGTAGTAACTGTAGCTAATATGTAGTACGACAGTACACAGTAGACATTCTTGGACATAAAGAGACTGCAGAAAAACCCAGTTCATCAACAGAAGTGCCAATCAATGGGGGGGGCGGGGGGGGGGTCTATGCAGCCATTTTGACACTGTATTAAATAGGTAAGTAATTAAGTAAACTTTAATTATATTGAAGCTACAAAGTGCTTTACAAGATATAAGACATCCAAGTACAGATAAAGATGCCAGAAATCTACACTTTGGAAAGAATTTTAGGAAAATCCGAGGGATTTTTTTTTTTTTTTTTTTTTTTTACAAAAATGCAGTGTGTATGTGGAGTTCAAACAGTAGAAACTGTTTATTTTTTACAATATGTTGTGTGAATAAACATTTAAAATCGGTCTATGTGTCTGTCTACCCCTCTGATAGTGTTCTCTCTGACCTCTCGTTTAGACCCATCCCGGAGTGATGGTGAAGAAAAGACGAAGCATGTTAAAACACCACTGATCACATCAGTTAAATACATCATCTGTTACTTAGAGCCGATTAGGCTGTTTGACTTGTATAAACAGCAGGAGGAACCACCAGTGACTAGAAGGCACTAATGCATAAACCATGTGCTGCTATTTATATCAAAAGAGCAGAGGTGACACAGTCCAATGGATAGTTTAGTAAACATAAATAAAATGAATTTTGTGGGGGTCTATAATACTGGATCAGCCCAGTACTCCGACAGTACACGGTATGTTTGTGATCAGAACAAATGAGAAAACAAATAACCACCAAAAGTCAAAACTTTTAAAACCATTTTCTGCAGGAACTTCAGCTGCAGGTCTCTTGGGACTTGTCTCTGAAATGATCGGACCTCTGTCCGCTTGGTTTTCTGCTCGGTACACGAGGACAGAAGCGCTTCGGCTGCTTCAGGCTGTTCTGCAGCAGTAGTTATGTCAAACCACTGCTCCTCCATCAGATTCAGCTCTGATCTTTCACCAGGCCAATCTGGGTGGAAAAAGTGTTTTCAGTGAAACTACTCGGGTGTTGTTTTAGCAGTGTACTTCAAACTCCAAACTTTCTCTTAGTGTCTTTTAAAAGTCATGAAAAATGTAACTTAATTACATTTTTTTACCACATTCTGATCCTTTAACAAACTGTCCTCTTCTGTTTGACATAAACTGGTCCTCTGACATGGAAAGATCTAAGTTTGGGTTTCCTGTCTCCTTATTTATCCTTTCCTCAACACCTTCATCTGTGTTTGATTTCCAGTGAACATAAACACAGCATGATGCTACCACCACCGTGCTTTACTGCTGGAATGGTGCTCCTCAAGTCAGTATACTGTCTGTGATTGATTTGGGGCATTTTAGTAGCCAAAATGTTTACTCATCGACAACCAGTGAAACGATAATGTTAGTTTATCTACTTTTGGAGTCAACCCAACCCAAAATGCTCATCATCACAACCCAAATATTACAAAGACAAACATCTATACTGTAGTCAGTTTCTATGTAGGAAATACCACGTAGAGCTCAGTTATTGTTTGTTAGCAGTACTCAGTCATGGCAATAAAAGGTACAACGTGACATTTTGTGTTTAGTCATAGTTAGCACAAAACATCCACGCGTTTAACTTCAACTAAACAGAAATTGTCACATTCCTCATCACATTGCAACAGCTGAGCACATTAACTGAGCTCTATGTGGTATTTCCTACATAGAAACAGTGTTTTAATAAATCCAAATACTGTAAAATACTACCTATACGACTGACAAAGTGAAATTAAAAAGTCTCCTGCGGGCTGCATTTGGCCCTCAGGCCTTGAATTTGACACGTGATGTGAAAAGTATGTAGAGGGTTGTGGTGTTTTTTTTTTTACTTTTCCAAATGATATGTTTGAGAGCTCCTCTGTTTAGGTAGAAATGAGCAAACTTTAGTGTCATTTCTAAAAACTTTTCTATTCCTCAGCTCTACTGTACCAGTTTTCCAATATTTTGTATGGGATCAAAATGAAACCGAGGGAGATTGCTTTTGTCATACATGTTTATAAAATAATTTTCAATTGTTTGTGATAGCTATAGTTGGTTAATTCGTCACACTTAATTAAAAAATTAATGGGTGAAATGTCAGGGTACTTTAGACCAGATTTAAAGCTCGTAGCTTGTGTGTAACAACTGAGTTTTTGTGATGCAACAGCTGTGAAAGCCAGCCTGACTCTGTTGCAGATCATGTTAACTGTCCATCCTTCAACGCCGGGTCACGGTGTTAGCCTTTGACATCCGGTATGTAATTGCAACGCCACCCTATTTCAAATCACCACATTGTATCTGTCATAAGATTGGCAGGTTCTGCTACTGAACTACAGCCAAAAAATATATGTAAAACTTATTTGTGACATTTCAGTAACATACAATCTAAATGAGAACATTTCACTCGCCATTTTTTGCTCTTTGCCTATTCTTTTGATCATTGCTGTAACACGGGATCTATTTTTAACTATGAATCACTGTTGGTGATATAATTAAGAATGAACTTTATGCTTAGTTCAGGATGTCAACTCATTGCTTTCAAAGCACCTTTCTTAATATTTAGTTCTTTTCATCACAATTTCTTTTCTAATTCAAAAACATGCTTGATGGACTTGTACTGTGATGGCAACCTGCAGTAACTGATGGATGAGAGCACCGGTAACCCCTACGACCTGGAAAGAAAGAAGTGGGTAAGGAAAAAATACATAAAAATGTGTTCCATTTATCATAAAAAGCTGACAAAATTGATCAGAAATGTTTAAAAACTAGAATAAAAGGGAAAATTTTGTGAAATTAGTGAGAAAACTGAGTCGTCTTTGGAGCTCTACAGCTGTCAGGGAGTGACAGATGCAGGTGTGCAGTTATGTTGACTCAAATGAGCCGCATACAGTTTATACATCAAAACATCAGAATTCAGTCTACCTAAGTTATTCTTCCCTGTCACTAAAAGTCAAAGGCAGCCACTAATGTGGATGTGTGTGTATTTGAAACTGAGTGTTACTAAAACGTCTGATGAAACACTGGGTGCATTTTATTAAAACTTGCAGAACGTAATCACTGGATGTATTTTTTCAAAGAATAACATTTGAAGCAAAAATGAGGAGTGGGCAATGGCGAGTTCTTGCTGTTGTGGTCTATAGATCAATGGTCTGTGCAGTTCTAAACTCAGTGATTTATTTTTTAAGCTTTCATAGCCCACTGTTGATTGTGATTTTTACTCTATGTGTTTCATGAGTGGATAAACTCTCATTTTTAACAGAGCTCCAACTCCAAACCTTCATCCTGACTGGCCATACGATCAATGAAGTTACATCTACAATACAGGCTGACTGAGTTTACGCCTGGCACGTCTTTCTCTGGTTCCTCCTATCATCACAAGTCAGGACAGTTTACATCTGCTCAGCTAACACATTCTCACTCCCAACTTGTTCAAGGTTCACTCTGCAACTTATTTTGACGCAAAGGGTAACCCTTCGCAACAGTTATTTAAGGACCAGGCATTTCCCTAGCCGTCCGGTTTTGACACATCGGAACACAAAATGTAGGTTTTTTTAGTTGGGATCCATGGTTAATATTAGGGATCGGGGTTGATGGTTAATTTTAGGTACTAGGGTCAGGGACAGGATGTCTAGAGTGATCAAAGGTAATTTTAGGATTTGGGACGGTTAGATTTGTGCATTTTCTACACTTTCTAAAATTATGACAACGGATTCCGCCCCATCTCGTCAATAACTGACACGAGGGAGGTATCCAAAGTGTCATAACCAGATGCAGAGGGAACCTTGGAAAAGCATCAATATGTGACGGGTTGGGAGTGAGAATGGGTTGGCTGAGCTCCTTCAGCTTCTTCTTTGTCTACCCCCAAATATGGCCCTACATCCAGACATTGTTCTCCTGGCTTGTTGGGGAACACATCCATCAAGGTTCTCGCCGGGGCGTTCACTCAGACAACTCTAAACCTGTAAAATTGTTCTGGTTTTCTTCTCGGCACACTCAACACTCCAGCCAGTCTGTTGACCACCAGCGTACCCAGGTTGGCTAACCCTGCTAGCAGCTGTGACATCATCACTCCGCTTTGTTCTTACTTAATATCTACTAGTGTTTAGGCAAAGAACTTTAGACTTTTTGTGCTTAATCAAAACAACAACTCACTGACTTTTCTCATCTTACCTCTGACCTCAACTCTAGCATTTGTTAACAACTGTCAACCATATAGCAGCTCATGTCAGAGCCTTTTATTGTTTGCACTAAATCCACTTGTTACTCTGAAATAATCCATTTCACTGAAAGCAATTCCAGCACATGGTTTTCAATTCTCCACAAAACTTTTCAAGACCCATCTTCTTTCTAACCTCGTTTGCACTCTGTTCCTTTCTTTGACTCCAATGTCTTCTTTAACGACCAAGTTCATAAAATCCACCTGCTTCTCTCCCTGTTATTAATACCTCCTCCTCCCAGCCCTCATTACCATCCCACTCTTTCTTTGCTTTTCTTCTCCCCTCCCCTTCAAACCCTTTTGATTCATCAGCAAGTTCAGGTCCTTCTGTTGGTTGGATCTTCTCCCCACAGTTTTGGTGAAAGCCCACCTTTACTCTCTGCTCCCCCTCATCTCTGTTATTATCCATTCCTCATCAACCATTATTCCTATTTGCTAACTATTAATTCATTAGTGGATTAGCATTTGCTAAATTTTTGGGCTAAATTTATAAAGCTTCTTTAAATATTATTGATCAACATTATTGTCAAGCTACGGGGTAAATCAGAGATGTTCACATGCGTGTCACTTATCCACTAGATCAGTGGTTTTCTAAATTTTTTTGCTTCCGGCTCACAAAATAAAAGTTGCAGACACTCGTGACTCCATATATTATTTGTTTACTTTTGCAAACTTTGCTAGTAACTCTGTTAAACGTGGGAATAATAACTATAAACAAACCTAGTAACTATGATACTAAATTTTATACATTTATGATAAAAAAAGTGCAATAATCATGATGAAAATATTCCATTAGCATTTTAAAATTGATGTCTGGAAATTATCTGGGGACCCTCACTTGATGTTTTGTGACCCACAAAGAGGTCCCGACCCCAACTTTGGGAAGCACTACACTAGAGGAAATATTAACAATATTCTGCACACAGAAAATGTTGTCTCATGTTGACTCTGAGGAATGTTCCATGGGTCAGCTGGGTTTTTAGTGCTTTAGAATTAGCTTTTGCTAAATTTTTAAGTGTGTTAGTGCTTTAGAATTAGGGAACCTAAATATTAAAGTTTAGGGTTAGTGCAACTAATTTTTAGATTAGTGCTGCCCACCACTGGGTTTAGTTTTTATACATTTTAAAAAGATATTGTCACACGGACGTCGCCATATTATTTACACTGCAAAGCACTCTGGGTAAATGATAATGCTTGAAATTATTTTCTTAAAAATCATACATTGTATATTTCTGGATTTTTGTTTTAGATTCCATCACTCACAGTTGAAGAGTACCTATGATAAAAAATTACAGTCTTCTACATGCTTTGCAAGTGGGAAAAGCTCAAAAATCAACAGTGTATCAAATACTTGTTCTCCCCACTGTAGGTGTTCTGGTGCGAGCTCTATCTAGGTTGAAGGTTATGGAAAATATCCGACGTCAGCCCTTTCTGGATATCTGTTCAGCCCTTTTAAATGAAGCCAGAGCACGGTGACAGAGAGGGAAACGCTTTTTTAGTAAACATCATGTTTGCTTGTTCCAACCCATATATTGTGCACACTTTATTGTCACACATTACAGCTTCTTAGCCTTGACTCTTTGTGTTTTGGTCTCAACTGTAACCCATCATCATCGCCACGAATACACAGCAAAAATGCCAGTGTTAATTTAACACCAGCAGTGTTAATTTCAACACCTACAAAGTGTCTATATGTGTCCACACTCACTGGTGTTGAAATAACATTTGTGAAAAGCATTTTTTTGTTAATATAACACCAGCTAGTGTTTAATATTCAACAATATTTTATGTCACATTAACATTTCAACAGTGTTAAAATACAGTGTTAAAAGTAACACTAGTGTATTATTATTAACAAAGGAAATGATGGTGTTAAAAAGGTTATCAGACACCATAATGTGTCAATACACCATAAATTTGAGAGTGTAAATTAAACACTCAGAATTAAAATCAAACTCTTTGAAGTGTTGCATTAACACTACTCAGTAGTTATTAAAAACTTCTAATGGAGTCACCCTTCACACACCAGGAAGTACCTCTCACTCATGGTGTTGATTTATGGTCAATAACACAAACTTAAACTTCAACAACTTGATCAAACAGAACACGAAAACTAATTAGAACAACTAGTTTTTACTCCCATGAACTTCTTTAATAGTCATAAACACACAAACACATAATTTCTACAAGATTACCCAGCATTCCTTGCTTTGTAGTTTCTGGTCCAAGAGGCGGGCGGGGCTTTTCAGAGTACTTCTTTCAACACTACATGGTGTTATATAACAACACTGCTAAGTGTCAAATAAGACTTAACAGTGGGCAGAGGTTATTTAACACTGTCCAGTGTTGATACAACACTGAGAAAATCAACACTGTAAATTAACACCAACACTGGGTGTCGGTTTACTCAGAAAGTGTTAAAATAACCCCCCCCCCCAAAAAAAAAAAACACCCAAAAGTTTAACACTGAACTTTTATTACTCCTGTTTTTGCTGTAATTGTGTCAGTAACAAAGTGGCAACGTGCTTAAGTGAAAAATGTGAATGTTAAAAAGTGAATTCAAGGAGTTCGATGTTTTCATGTGTCAAAACCAGCAACTTTAAAACAGAGAAATAACAACATATTAAGGCCAACATGTGAGGTCCCTTCAAGGAATGCTACACCTTTAATAATGAAAAATAAGCCCCAACCATCTGTTGAGACGTCTTGGTCAGCAGCTGCATCGACACCCATCAGAAGTGCTTCAGAACAGAAATGATCTAGTTTCTGCCCTGACAGTGATGATTAGAAGGAGCATAATGATGATGAAGCAAAAGTGGTGACACCCCCCCTGCTATGGTGCGCCACTTACATTATTGTAACCCCCCCTCTATTTTAAACAGCCGTGGAACATCATCTGTGCGCCGGCAGCACCACCGGTTCGGCTCGGCTCGGCTCAGATCGGCTCGGCTCGGCTCGGCTCGGCTCCTTTAAACGAGCCTTTGCGCATCGCCTTCTCGAATCACCACAACTGCATCAGCACCGGGGCTGGGGTTGTTGCTTAGCAACTAGACAGCGCAGAGATCCCTGAAGAAAACCTCATCCTCCTCCTTCTGTATGAAACACAAGCCTCTGTGTGTGTGTGTGTGTGTGTGTGTGTGTGTGTGTGTGTGTATGTGTGTGTGTGTGTGTGTGTGTGTGTGTGTGTG
>JAUBOC010000030.1:4113283-4130307 GCA_032275365.1 Anablepsoides cearensis | reverse complement strand
ATGATGTCATGTTTGCGATAAATTCAGGTAGCACACTGTGCCCATGTTTCAATTCAATCAGTGGCCCTTCGAACCCATTAACTAATTCAAAATGTCCCACTGGAAGAAAAAAACAAAGTTCCCCAGCTGTGCTGCTGTAAGTAATGCCAAGACTCACATAAATTCAATCTGAAAGCATCTGGTTGTTTCATAATTCAATAACTCACATTATCTGCATCCTAAAGAAATAGTTGGCCAACCTAGGAAAACAAAAATATCTCAATGTGTTAAATTTGTATGATGAAACTAACTTTTTATTCTTGAAGAGTGTTACTGCAGGTTTAGCAGTCTGGCTGCCTGAGGAACAAAGCTGTTGCACATTCTGGTACAATGACACGTTGATGTTATTGTCTTTCTGTGGGCAGCAGGTTTAACAGTACACAATCGGAGTGGCAGGGATATTTTACTTACTAAAAGTCTTTCTTACTTCTCTAAATAAAAAGACAAGACTTTAGGAAGAGAAGTGAGACTCTGATGGCTCTCATTTAGACCATGCGCTGCCGTGCCATGAACCAATGCAGCTGCTCAGGATGCTTTCATTAGTGCTCCTGTTAAAAAGTGCTGAGGATGAAGAGGGGATTCTCATACGCCTCAGTCCCTCGAGGAAGAGCATCTTTTGCTGAGCTTTCTTGGCCTGGTGTGTGATGTAGAGTTCAGGAAAGATCCTCAATGCTGTGGTCTCCCTCAGCTGTTGCTGTTGAATCTCTCACAGGGGATCCATTGACTTACAGGAGCTGATGATCTGCCTTTTTCTTTTAAATCCACCATCAGCTCCTTAGTTTGTTGGCATTAATAGACAGACAGCAGCTCATCTCAGCTCTGTGAGGTGTCTCATCATCATTACTATTGCGTTGTCAGCAAACTGAATGTTAGTTTGAGCTGAATTTGACAGTCATGTCTGCAGAGTATGCAAAGGACTGAGTACACGTCCTTGAGGGATGCCTTAGCTCAGAATCAGGAATTATTTGTCCTTTTGTTTCATTTGTATTGATAAACATTAACATAACATATTTTAAACATAATAAATGAGACATCAATCATCACACTAATAGAAAAACGACTGAAGAGCCTCATTAGAAAGCATATTTTTTATCTAATTTTGTGTAGCATTTATGTTTATTTCTTGCAACTAGAAACCCCTGAGCAACAACTGCATTAATTTTGTTGTCTAACAAAAAATTTCTGACATTAAAAATTCTATCATTATGTTGTATAAATTGTTGTATAAATGTCAGTTGTTTACATGATTCTCAACTTTCTAAACCCACAATTATAGATTAACTTCCCTTAAAACAAACTTAAATTTAGACAAAGATAATGTCATTAAAGATTCTTTATTATTTATGATGTGTGATTTTAATCAGATTTACCATGTTAAATACAGGTAAATAATAAATATTAATAATAATATATTTTTAGAAGGTATTTTAGTAAATATTTTAGATTACTCTGAGGAATCAGAGCAGTAGATCTGTTCAGTGTGTTTGTTAAATCATGATGTATAGGAAAATGTGCTTGTTGAGTAATTAAAAATCACATCTGTTTGATTATTTCCACTGATCACACCATCAGTCATGTCAACCTGCTCAATACATAAGACGTTCTGCGGTTCTTGCTGTTTGAGATGAAACTGCAACGCACCCCCCTTCGGGCGCTGAAGGGAGCGATGAAATATGGACAGGCCATGAATTCAAAAGCTGCAAGAATATCTGCTGTTTATGCTCATGGAATGCTATGCACTGCTGACTTGTGCGCATTAACCATCAGCTTGATGGATTGGGCAGGCAGTTGCTTCAATTTCATGGACAATGTCACATTTTCTTACCCTACAACCTCACGGAGAGATTTAATGGTAATGAATCCTCGTCCCTTAGCAAATTTAATGCCATCCAGGTCTGCATGTAGGGTAGTAGAATGTGAAATGTGGTAACACTTCCCGGACTGAGGAATGGCTCCGCAGTGAAAGCATGCCAGCCCGTAGACATAAATCCACACCGCTGTGGTCACTTTCAGATTGGACTGCCAGGGGAGAACGTGTGGCGGCGTCGGAGCACATGACACGTGTTGATGAATATTCATGCTGGTTGTGGTACATGAGGTGCAGCTTCATGTTCCATATTTTTCTCAACGCCACCTCTTACCACAATGAAACTTTCAGAAATAATTGATAATAAACTTTAACAATTAAAATAAAACAAGTATCACATTGATGTACCCTGTTGCAGACGGATTTAAATAATGAATGCTGTAGTTTTCAAGACAAGTGCTTGTCTGGACTGGAATTGATCAGGAAATGTGAGTGTATAAGACCAGAGCTTTTTTTTTTTCCAGGGAGGCACAAAGTGACAGCGAGGTGAACAGAGGGAGCAATGTTATCTGGCATCAGGTGCAATGGCGGAGCAAGTAGTTGACTGATGGTGGCCTTGCCCGCTATAGAATAATCTGGGGCTACCCCACAGGTCACCCCAATCATGTGAGGAGACCTTACTTTTAAGCAATATAAAAACTAAAAAGTCTAATTTACTCAAACAATCGGAGTGGCTGCCTTTACATATATATGTGGTTAAAACATTCTCACTCCCAACTCGTCACATATTGACGATTTTCCAAGGTTCCCTCTGCGTCTTATTTTGACGCGTCGGGTAACCCTTTTGCGTCAATTATTCATGCACCAGGCATTTCCCGGTTCCGTCGGCGTAAAGTTTTGATGCATCGGGACGCAAAATATAGGGGTCTTTGAGTTGAGGTCCGTGGTTAATATTAGGGATCAGGGTTGATGGTTAATTTCAGGTAATGGGGTCAGGGATATGATGTCTAGGTTGAATTTTAGGTAATTTTAGGGTTTGGGACACAAAGTAAATGTGAATTTTTTACACTTTCTAAAATGATTCATTTTAGGGATCAGGGTTGATGGTTAATTTTAGGTACTAGGGTCAGGGACAGGATGTCTAGAGTGAATGAAGGTAATTTTAGGCTTTGGGATGGTTAGATTTATGCATTTTCTACACTTTCTGAAATTATGACAACGGCCTCCGCCCCATCTCGTCAATAACTAATGCGAGGGAGGTACCTGACGCGTCAAAACCGGACGCAGAGAGAGCCTTGGAAAAGAGTCAATATGAGACGAGTTGGGAGTGAGAATGGGTTAATGTGGTAGTCATCTTGGATAACAACATGGCAACCCAATTTTAGATAGTGATTTTTTATAATGTAGAGCTGTCGTAGACAACAGCCATAGTCATTTCAGTTTGAAAAAAAAAAAAAACGTTTTGACGGAACAGTAAAGCTAACTTCAAGTCATGGCAGGACCAAGATGGAAGAAGCTTTCTGCCATCTTAAAACAACTCCCGTCTCAAAAGTTTCTCAGTGTGTGAACCCCACCTCTCACTCAGTAACAGCTGGAGACAAGCACCTTCCACAAATCATCTAATGTGAATTTAACGTCATGAACTGCATGAACTCTGAGATTGACAGCTGTGGATAATTTAGTAAACATGACTCAGCAATTAACTGTGAGACCATCTTGGAGCAATGAAACTTCTGCTTTCTTCATATGTCATTCAGATATTGTCTGTTGTCCAAACAGGGTCGAATCTACAACACCGAGACGCTGACAAGAACATGATATTGTTGTCAGACAGCCTTCTGCTCCTTATTTCTTCTCATGCAAAAGACTTGAAGTAACTTCAGACTATCATATAAACTTTCCCTCTCTTTTGTTTGCCTCGACTTTGACACAGATGGTTATACCACAGATGACATCGTGTTCTTCTGGCAAGGAAACGACAGCGCTGTAACCGGCGTCGACAAGTTGGAGTTACCTCAGTTCTCCATCGTCGAGCTCCACTTAATGTCCAGAGAGGTCAGGTTTACCACAGGTAAGACTGGTTGGGATCTTATTTTTACTTAAAGGGGCAGTATCGTGTAAAATCAACTTTTTTGAGCTTTACATCATGTTATAACATTATCCTCTCATCCTCGCTCTCCGGTTTCCTCCCACAAACCAAAAAACGTGACTATTAGGTTACTTGGTAACTCTAGTGAATGGTTGTTTATCTCTACGTGTTCTTGTGATAAACTTGAGACCTGTCCAGGATGTACCCCGCCTCTCGCAGTGACTGCTGGATATGGGCACCAGTGACCCCCGTGACCCTGAAAAGAAGAAGCGGGAAAAGATAATGAAAGGATTTTTCATTTTTGTGGTCACTGATCTATAGTAACTTTACAAGAATATAACCTCTAAATAAAAATGAGGTTACAAAAGATGATAAATAACTCCACTAAATCATACAAACATATTCCTGACATTATTTTATTGTAGTGCTTCTCTGTAGAAATGATCATAAAAAAGATATTTTGTTCTTACTAATCAGAGATATGTTTAAATATGATAGATATTACTGTTTCCATCTAGGGCTGCACAATATATCGAAAATTTATCGTCATCGCAATATATGGCATCGCAATATGCATTTCGCAACATCTGCATAAACTGCAATAAATGGTTGACTCAAAAGTTTGCATTTATGCGTTTTGTCATTCAGATAGAAGCTTGAAGTATTTCATCAATCTAATGAAGCCCTTCATTAGATAAAAAAATTTAGGCTGGAATGGAAATGATTAGCTTTTTTTAGGTATTTTTTTGGCTTTGAACCCAAAGCAGAAAGATATAAACACTACATATGTATTTGTTAATTTATCGCAAGTCATATCGCCATCGCAATATTAAGCAGTGTTATCGCACATCGCAGGTTTTCCTAATATTGTGCAGCCCTATTGCCATCTACAAACAAATATAAAAGAAGAAGAAAGTTAGGGGTCCAATGGGTCAAACCACCCATAGGCTAATAGGAGGGTTACATAATTTTGCCTTCCATTTTTATTTAAGTAAAAATAGTTTCCTCGAATGATTTATTGGTGGTTTTAAAACCAGGAAGGTCCCGACCCTTTCAGTATTTCCACCCACTCAAAAAACACATTTAAAAAAACAGACTCTGTTGCTTTATTTGTTTCCTTTCCACACAGTAGAGACCTGCTCTAATTCATATTACAGGCAAAGCCACGAGTTTTCATGCGCTAAACTTTTGATTATATTACCGATTAAAAAAAAACTTGAAACTTTTATGAGGTTTTAATTGGCACATCCAGCTGGCACAAGGTTTACAGTGAACCACTAGCTGTGTACACATTTCTCATTGTTTAAGTGCAAAAGGCGTGAGCAGCAATTATCCTCTTGAAAATGCCCTTTTGGTAATGTTTAGAGGACAGAAAGTGCAAAAGCAAAGCCGAGCAGCTCGCTGTGACAATCCTCAGAGGGACGCTGGAGCTGCCTGCTGAGATAGGGGGTTGCAGAAAAATGTGCCGTGTTTGCGACTTTCTGCCATGTTTAATTGGAATCGAACTTGTCCCTGGAAAGGAATCCATCGCTTTGGGGAAATTAAGTGCTCCATCTGAACAAATGGAGAAATGACTACCCCGTGCGTTGTCAAAGTGCAGACGTCGAAACTCTCGAGTCGTGCCGACGTCCCCCCCCCCTCACCCCTCCTTCTGTCCATTTCTCTCTAAATTTGTTTTTTTTCCGCTTTTGCCCTTGAGTTCTCTAAACTATCGCTCCATCCTATCTCTGGGCAGGTTCATATCCAAGGCTCTCGCTGAGTTTCAGGATTAAAAGAAACATTGGATATTTCATCTTGCAGACATACATGCCCTCCATCTTGATCACCATCCTCTCCTGGGTCTCCTTCTGGATCAATTATGATGCCTCTGCGGCTCGCGTGGCCCTGGGTAAGACACAACCACTGCTACATTATTAAACCTCCAACTGTCCCCGGAAGACTTCAGTCATTATGGCAGAAAATGAACAACACGCATCTGTCACACATTTTATATTTTCTGCACAAATATTACACTTTTACAGGCACAGAGTAACTAAATGAAGCAAACAGAACCAGCAGGTTAAAAGCAACACTGTTTACTTTCATCAGTCATGTTTCAACTTTACAAACTAAGCTGGTGCTTTGGAGGAAAAGAAGTTCTGTGTCATGTCACACGTTCACTTTACCTGACTCCTGAGCATGCTCACGCAAGTTGTCTCAGTGTACGGCAGGCTGTTGTACTAATTACATCTCCCTGAAATATCTTAGATCTCAATTTTGACATTTCTGCAGGTCACTTAAACGTATTTACTAGTCTGAACTGAAATTATACACATCTACAATTATGCTTTTTCAAGCAGAAATGAAAACAGAAAGGGTCGTGTTGAAGAGGAAAATAAAACTTAACTTTGCATATACATTATACTAAATATAAACCAAATTCGGTAAAGCCAAATGGCAGCACAGCAGCAGTGAAAACATCACGATCACCTGACCCGCTGACACACCGGAGCCATGATTATGTCCTCTGCAGAGGAGTAAGTTTCAGAAAGTTAGCTTGTTTGTCTGATTATTTATTATCATTTTCTGTGACTGATCACTTTGTGCTTTAGCCAACTGTCTGCGAGTTTAATTAATTTACCATCAAAAAACAGTGTTTCTTGGAAGCTAAGCTATTAGTTATGCTAACGGTAGCTAAAGCATCAAGTGTCATAATAAATCACTTAATTATAGTAATAATCCATCCTGTTACGTCTTTTCCCACTTTTTTGCATTAAGTCTTTTTCAAACTTTTGGACTGCCAAATACAGCAAGATATCAAACTTTTAAGTCACTTTAACTAAAGTTTTTTAGTTTATCTTGGACTTGCAGCAGGGCAGGTTAACAGCCCCTCATGCTGCTATTTTCAGTTATTTGCATTAGCTGTTCGTTTAAAAAGCTACTTAAGGTTTTATTTGTATTTAATAATTTTTTTTCTTATAACCACATGTATTGATGTTTGAAATACATGTGATTAAGCTATTAGGCTTAAAGTGCATGTGACATCAAATTTTTGTAATAAACATGAATGCATTTTTGGAAAGATAACATGGACAACATATTGCAAAAGCAATTTCACACCACTGAGATGAACGGTTGTTGAGATATTTGCATGTGAAGAAACAGGAAGTGATGTAAAAAGGGAATGTCTGCATATGAACAGAGCGTTGTTGCAAAAGTTAACAAAACAGACTGTAGAGAAGAATCGGATATTTCTTTAGATTATTTTAGTAACTATCAAAGAGAGATGAAGAAGAGTTAAAGTTTAAAAATTTTTGTTTGAATAAACAGAGACCAGCAAGTTTATTTTAATAATGAGTTCCACTTTGATGTCCCTTCCTGTTTCACTTTGACTGAGGGAAATTCAAAAGAAAATAGGCCAGTTATGTGACAAAATGGGTACAATTATGTGTATTATGCCAATCGTCTTAAGTATAAAGATGTTTTCTTTGACACTTTGTATTTGAAGGATAGGCATGTCACAGGCACAGTTTTATGGGACTTTAATTTGCTAGGGGAGCTTTTCATGTTTATGTAAAAAGACTGGATAACAGGGTGACATTATCAGGTTGGAGCAGGTGAGATGAGATGGAACACAAGGTGTGCCTGAAGGAATCATAGATGGACGTTGTGATATAAATAATAGTGACCAATTGATTAATCAAAGAAATAATCATAAATGAATGAACTATCAGAATATTTGTTAGGTGCAGCCCTTAAAGTAGCCTATTGTATCGTGATAAAGCTGGTGACTTACACCACTATATTTTAGATAATCAAAATGAAAGATTTTTTTAGATATAAGTATAACTTTGAACACTCAAAATACATTTTTTAACCAGGAAAGCTGCATCTTTGTATCTTTTGTTGATTTGGAGAAACCTGAAATAATGTCTGAAACTTTTGCTTTATATTCTTTTGCTTGATGCAATAATTCTGCCAAAGAAAAGAAAAGTTTACCAAACATTGCTAAAAAGCTCAGAAATCCATTGACATACATGTGAAATATGAACGTAAGCTTTCAAAGTAAAGACTACCACACAAATAAGATGACATCTGAAAAAAATTCTAGTAAATGTAAATATGAGATTGTGAAACACTGCGTCTAAGAGAGATTTCTTTGTCTTTGCTACTGTACCCAGGTGTGACAACGGTGCTTACCATGACCACGATTAACACCCACCTTAGGGAGACTCTCCCAAAGATTCCTTATGTGAAAGCCATCGACGTCTACCTCATGGGCTGTTTCGTGTTCGTGTTCCTGGCCCTGCTTGAATATGCCTTTGTAAATTACGTGTTCTTTGGCCGGGGCCCTGCGCAACAGAAGAAAATCAATGAGAGGCTGAACAAAGTCAACAACGAGCGTGGGAGATACGAGGAGAAGCGCCTGAGGGAACAGGTTTGCGTCTTCCTTTCTCGACTTTGCCGTGCTAGTCTAGTCAGAGTTCAAGCAGGAAAACAACTATGCTCGGCCCCAAAGATTTCTGACCGTAGTCATTTTATCGAACGACACAAACACCGGTCCCTGAAGTACTCCTCTACAGGCATACTGATGTCACCACAGCCTAATATGCATTCACCCACCATCATCCATCGCTTCTCCCTCAAGCACTGACGGCTTTTTATTGAGCATAGCCTTTTTTCATTGAGAAGCCTATTCATCTAACTCTACGGTGGTGTAAACATTCTCATTTCTTATTTAGATTGTTGTCTATGTTAATGCTGTAGGCTTTATTCACTCTCGCTCAGCTACCGTTTCAAGATGTGTTTCGAGACCAAATCAAACAAAAGACGTCAAAAGGCAAGCCAGAAAGAATTGGCAGTTTAATAATTATTATCAGTGGTTGAGAAGGTCAGACTGAATGAAGCCCCCTGTGTTTTTTTTGTGTGTAAAATATTAAATGCTATTCTTATTTAAAAGTTGTTCCAGTTAACTCTATGTTCTAAGCATTGTGTGATCTTGAGACTAATGTGCTTATCTGCCTGTATTTTAGAGTCGTTTTAATGTTTCTTTTCATTTTTCATTGCAAGGACTCCATTTCCGTGCCGTTTCAAACCAACACCTTCAGGTCATTTACACAGCGAAGAAATCTGTATCTCGAAGAACAAAGAAAAGTTGGGGTACATGTATTTAGCAATCATATCAGCTGTAGGCCAGCCCTCACTTTAAAGTCAGTTACTATTCAAATGACTTGTCACTGTTTTTAAAGTGGAAAAATAACAATAGTCTTTGTAAAGCAGCTAACTATTTCTGTTGCATGCAAGAAATGACATTTCATATCATCCCTGCATTTTGCTTAAGCTGGACTACTTTAAACTGATGGTTTAGATTATTTGAAATGGGCCTCTGTGGAAAAGTTATGAACAGTTATCTTACCTGCTGTAGATGGCAATTTGAATGGCCTCTGTTTGGAGAAATAGCTTTATTCTGACCAGACTGATGAGCTAACAGCAAATCCCAGCAATACTGAGGCCAAAGTGAATCACCGCCAACCCTAGCTCCAAACGTTTTATAGCGGTTAATGAGAACCAAACTACTAGTAGTTTGCAGTAATCTTTGTAATTTTGCAGAAACACAGTAAAAACTACAGTATGGAACATAATCTTCTCTCTCATGCTTTTCCGTCAGCCTTCAAGCTAAATTATTGAGAACAATAGGATTTATTAATTTTGCAACATAAACAATGTAAATTCAGTTCCATATAATATTTTAAAGTACAGTAAGCAGCGCAGACCATGTGCCCACACTCCACCCAGAGCACGGCATTTCCGCTACATTACCACGTGGCTTATAGCTACCAACAGTTTCGTTCTCTCGTTTTTTTGTTTGGTTCTTACTGCACCAGATAGGCCTGTTTTTGGACCACATCCAGTATTTACATTCTTCCACGAAGCGTAACCCCTGCAAAAATTGGGGCTTCATTGTAATTCTGTAATTTTTTGCAAGCAGGACTATCATATTTCTGTCAAAATAATGTGTATAGGGAAAACGATAATATAAAGGTTTATAAAACATAATTTGTATGTGTATGAAATTTTGAGGCTGAAGTTGTTTTCAGAAGGTAGTGGTCCACTTTGGTCATGTCCCTTTAGCACTAGCCTTTAGCTCGTCAGTCTGAAAAAACTCTACTTTTCCTAAAAAGGTTTAATACAAGTAAGGTAATGTTCACATTGCAGGCAAAAATGGCCTAAATCCTTTTTACTCTTTTTTTTTTGCCAGTGTTACAGTGTTTGATTCTTTGAACATGACAAATCAAGTTTTTTCAAATCCGACCCCGATCTTTTTCATATGCGGTACTAAATCAGATACATATCCAATGTTTTTTACAGTGACTGCAGTCTGAACAATCATATCACATTTATCTTTATGTTTTTCATCATTGAGGTTATGGTATACAGACAATCCAGATATTGATATTGTCAATGTCACTCAGCTTAAAGGTTAGAGCTCCACATTTATAACCCAGTTGCTTCGTCTTTTTTATTAATGTGTAGATTTTTCATGTCCTGGATGATTTAGCAATTTTTTTCTTGCGCGCAGCCCATGTACTCAGCTCTACTGCTCATCCCACAGTATACACCTGTGCAGGCAAGACGTTCAAAAGAAAAAAAGAAAAAAGAAGGATGATCTAAGCACGGGCTTGAAATTGAACATGAAAACCTGCAGTGTGAATATAGCCTGGGATAATAACTGTCCTTAACATTTTGACAAAATCTTACATGAAAAGATTTGTACTATAAATTTAACAATGGGTGTGTGAGTGTGTGTGTGTGTGTGTGGGGGGGGGGGGGGGTATAATGATAAGTTTTGCAGGGTTTGGGGCTTTCTCCTGACCCTAACCCTCACTAACCCTCTTGTCTGTCCCGCCATCTTTCAGGTGGATGCCTATGGAAACATCCTTCTCACCACGCTGGACATGAACAACGAGGTGATGCCTTCTGACGTGGGCAGCAGCGTCAGTGACTCTCGCAACTCTGTCATGTCCTTCGACAGCTCCGGGGTGCAGTTTAGGAAGCCCATGGCGCCCCGGGACGGCTACAGCCACCATTCGCTGGACCGGAGCGCAATGCGGAGCCGGGCTAACTGTCGGCTACGACGACGCTCCTCCAAGCTCAAGTTGAAAATCCCCAACCTGTCAGATGTTAGCACCATCGACAAGTGGTCCCGAGTCATTTTCCCCATCACCTTTGGATTTTTCAACCTAATCTACTGGTTGTACTATGTGAATTGATGTGCATCCCACTAGGAATCATGGGCCATATTTTGAGAGCACATTAAATTGGCTTTGATACAGTTCCAAAATATGTATACACATATACAAGTTGAACATATGTATATGCATATTTCTATATATTATATTTATATATCCACATGTGAAATCTGAAGGACCTTCTGCTGTACAAAGTATTACTAGGATGACTTGAATGTTTAGGAATACTTGTGCGAGAAGAATTTCAAGGCTTTGAGTTTCCTTTTTCCTCCTGAAACAAACAAACAAAACATCCCACCAGGGGTTTTTGGAACTAAAGACTGCATGATATTTTTGCTAAAAAAGAATAAATCAAATAAAATAATAAGAAAAAGGGAAAAAAATAACAAGGGGAAATAAAAGAGAATGAAAGCTCTTGAGAAAGTAAGAAGAAAGCAAAGGTGTCTCAGAGTTCCATTGACTTTTTATTGATACTTGTACTCAGAAATCCTCTTCTGCAGCTCAAGAAATCAGTGGTGGATTGTCGGTTCAGGCATTGGCTGAGCAAGGTCCTTGGCACCACCGTAGACCCCGAGTCCCACCCTTGCAGATGTCACCTACTGTCCCCACCCGGCACCCCTCAACCCACTCTCTGCGATCACCCATGGGATAACATGCACGGAAATCTCCGGTTCTGCTCTGTACAGCTTTGTTTGGATTCTGTGTCGTCACTCGGGTTTATTTAAGTGATAACGTTCTCTTTATCAGACATCAGCTCCGGCCTGGTGGTGTCCATCAAAGGGGCCGTATGGATCCGATGTTTGACAGCTGCATTCCCACCCAGAGTTGAACTTGTATTCCTTTCTCGTTTTATTTTTAGACACATATCCAGGGGGCGGGGGTGGGGTCCTTGGGTTCTCTTTTTTTTCATTATGGTTAAAAACAAATACTGATTATTGTAGATATGATTTTGTCTTGAAAAATACTGTGATTTCAGAGAGTGTCCGAACATGTTCTAGTGCTAGGGCATTATGAGATAAAGGGTACACATTGCTGATTTTGATTGTTTAGAGAAAAAAAAGAGAAAATAATACATATTATGTACATTTTAGCATTCTGTAACCTCATGAAAGTATACTTGTGCTGTTTCTTTCCTCCTAATGGTTGATTCACACGTTCTCTTTACACGCAGAGCTCATTGACGTCTAATCCTGCTTTCATGTTTGCCGAACAGAAATGCGGGGGAGGGAGGGTTGCTTTTGTTGTCCGTTCGAAAGTATTCCTCAGTGAAGCTGTGAAAACATGTATATTCAAAAAGAAAAGAAAAAAAAGGCCACAGTTTGACCAGGTGTCATTCAGCAGACAGTATTTTTTTTTGTTTGTTCAGCATTTATTTGTGTCAGAGTCACAGTGTCTGAAGGAAGGAAGATGGTTTTACAAGAAAGTAGCAAACACTTCAGCAAAAAAGGGTTCAATGGTTTAAATTCAGTGTCAACGCAAAAGCAATGATTATTGTGGAGAAAAAAATGAAAGAATTTAATAAAATGACCTAGTTGGCTTCTAAATTAACTCGTGCTAACTTTGTTTAAAAAACAACCTTGAACAAAAAGTCCACTATTTCAGCTAGGGTCATCCCCAAAAAACTTAAGGCCCCTGCATACTCCCTCCGAACTGCCGAAATGGGTTCGGATTGTCGCTGTTTCATGACGAAATTTACGTCTCTCAGTTCGCATTGTCGACGTTTCGGCAGCTTCTCGACACAACCCGCTGGTCGAACTATTTACCCCCCTCCACATGAGAACTTATTGTGTGATTGGTCAGAAATTTGTGGGCGTGTTTGTTTGTGCTGAAAGCGCACAAACGCTGCCTTTGGTTTTAACCGCTCGCTACAAACAAAAAAGAATGAAAAGTGACTCACTTTGACCCGAATGTTGTAGCAGGAAGAGGCAATTTATAAATTTAGTCAAACGGCCAAAAACACGTGGATGGAGATAAAACAAGCATATTTTTCACGGTGGAATCTAACTGATAAAAACTTTGGAGCTTTAACCGCAACAGATTTGTGGGTAAATAACATCGGGTGACAAGCCTCGGATTTTTTTTTCCGCATTGTGGACTTCAGCGGGGGGGAACCCCCCTGTAGTGATGTATGCTGCAGCGGGAGGGGTTTCCCCAGGAGCTCGGCACAGGGTGTCTCAGGGACTATGAAAGGTATGTGCGAAAATGAACGCCGAAAAACCACGTGACTGCGCATCGACTGTTCGGCTTCAGAGGGAGTATGCAGGAGCCTTTACTGAGGCTGGCAGTAGCATTTTTAATGCCACCTTGGGAAGCATTAGAGGAGCCGTACGGTTACGTTGGGGCAGGTGTTCAAACAGTTTCTTTTTTTTTTTTTCTATAAGGAGAATGAAGACCACCAAACTGTAGTTGGTTAAAGTTTCTGACCTGATTTGGCGGTTCTGTTGCAAATAATTTGACATAATAGTTCAGAAAACGTCATAACAGTTCAAACAGTTTCTAATGCAGCTGTAGCGCAGCGCTACATTGCTAACGCTAGGTCCTAGCCACTTATCCTGCAGTCACAATCCCCTCTGGTGCTGACTCTAAGGCTGTCTCTCAATTCATGGGTTGCGGCCCACTTTGGCCACGCCCTACGTAGGCCGTAGGCCACCAATGTAGGCTGCACAAATGGCTGTGAAATGAGACAGTCTACACTATGGATGACTTATGCTTGTGTCATCACATGCTGCCCCATTATCATGGTGATACGTTTTATCACATGCCTTCAGTTGTCTTTTCTAGGTATAACTTAACAAAATTCTGTAGTATTAAAACAGTGTTACACATAACTAAAAAAAAATCAAAATTTGGGTTTGTCTCCAGTATCAGTCCTTGTAATTGCCTTTGATGTAACATCTCATTGCAACATAAATGTTGGGGTTACTACGGGACCAATTTCACTTTTTAGATTCTTCTTCCTGGATTATTGAGATGCACCAGGACTAACAATTTTACATTTAAAAGTGAATTCTTTAGCCCGTGATAAATTTCCAAACTCTGCCAGGTTTTTTGTAGGCGCCGGGACAGTCTTCAACGTAAGACAGTGGCATAAGTGGCCGACAAATGCGTCCTACGTAGGCTACAACCCCTGAATTGAGACACAGCCTAAAACAACGCTTAGCCTGGCAGGGAGGGGTAAGTAAGGCCTGGCGGACCTCCATACACTGAAGGGAAACTGTTCAGCCATTTGTTTACTGATTAATCCGACTTTACCCACATAGCAGACAAGTGTGGCCCAGATCTGGAGTCAAGGCATGGGATGTTTTTGTCAATTGGGCATGGGCCAGATCTGGTAATGATGGCATTGTTTTTAAGAAGCCGTGCCACAGCTGGCCCAGTTATGACTTGATTTATGTGGTGCTGGGCCATACATGGACCCCCTCTGGCAAACCACATCTGGGCCACCAAAAGGCCGTCACTCTTTGCTTTAGCTAGGCCGAGTGTTAAAGTGTTGGTGCGTTGTGTGGGCCAGACACATTTTGCTATGTGGCGATATTTATAGTTATAAATTCATTTAGGTTAGCATTAGCCTGAAGAAACATTTAAGCGATTATTTTGGGGGAAGGTGAAACAAAACGTTTTTTTCCGCGACACCTGCACTTTGCATAAAAACAAATAGGAAAAAAAATATCCCCACAGCCATTTGCCTTCGTGTGCAGGCTTGTCCAAACACTAGAAAATATGATAAAAATTGAAGAGCTGAGAGAAAACAGATGTGGATGAAGAGGCAGAAGCATCAATTTGTCATCAGATGCATCCTCTGCTCTGGAGCACAGGGTATGCATGAGATTTCTCCTAAAGGGAATACTGATCAAAAACTAATGTGTCTCTTTAAGTCATAGTGAAGTTTGTACAGTGTTGTGGCCCGAGCTGTGATTTGACTTCAGTATTTCTTTTTGTTCAAGTTTCATGCAGAAGAAGAAAGATCATCTTTATCCTTAAAGATCAATTTTTAGAACCACGACACAAAGTTTTTCATCTCTGCATCTGTAGCGGGAAGTTTGTATCAGTTTGATGACAATTGGGAAGAAAAGGCTATCAATGTGACAGTGAATCAAAATAGTCTATACGTTTTATCTTCTCAAAGCTTTTATGGAGTAGATTAAATATTCAGCATTGTACTGTAACAGGCAAAAATGCTGAAACAGGCCATTTTTAAGTTAGACGATAGTGAGTTGATAGTGAAGAAAACTTAGAAACAAACTCTTAAAAATAAACATTTCAAAGCACTTTACTGCTTTTATATATGAATAACGTCAAGAAAACACAAACATAGTCTCTTTATTAATGTTATTTTTTTTCAGTAAAATTATTTTTGCTTTCGTCACCCTACGGTAAAACTCAACCAAATGACTTCACCTGGGGCACTAAAGCTTTACACAGCTTCTCTCACGTATGCAGTAGAAATCCCTGACACCCGTCAGTTAACCTTGATGTTGCTGTTCCCCTTTAACTCGTTCTCGACTTCCCTGCAATACGTATGCTGCAACTCAAACTTCTGATGGCAGAAGTTTTTTTCTCGTGCGAGATGTTCGAAAACGGCGTCATTTACTGGACGTGGCTCTCTTTTAGCCTGTTAGCAGACGAGTAGCTAGTATTTGGTTGCGTTTCCAAAGTGTTGATCACTGGTTCAGGTACTTTTGGTCATTTGTTTTTCATTTTAAACACGTTGTTTAACAAAAAAAAAACGAATAAATCCGCGTATGGTTCGTTCTTTGGTTTTTCTTTTTTAAAATAAAATGGGAAAAAGCAAACAACCGTATTTTCTTGATTTAAAAATGATGTTTGCTTCATCTGTCTAAATTCAAAATAAAATATACACTGATTTTAATATGTGGCGATTACGGAAATGAAGTCGCCAAAGAAGAAGAGTGGCTGAAGGACTGTTTTGAACTGGAAGCCTTTGCAATGGCTGCACTCGAACCTTATTGTGCATAACTTTGAATAATAAAGCAAATTTGGTCACAGTTAGGTCATCAGCTCTCCTTAAAATGTGTTGACTTTAAAAAAAGAAAAAAGAACAACACATTCATGGTGATAAGTGCAAACGTGACGCTTCAAACCACAATTTCTGGTTCTGCCAGATTGTTCCAAATGTTGCACAAACAAAATAAAAAGGTTGTCTTTGGTTTAACCATTAAAATAAAAAAGAAGCAACAAAAAAGTAGCCTTTTTATTTTTGCTTTTGTCATTTGTTTTATTTTGAAATGGGAACACCAAAAAATGAACCATACACAAATTCGAATGGTCATTTGTTTTTTTTGTTTGCTTGTTTGTTTTAAAGAGAAAAACAAAGAAAGGAAGGTTATTCTATTTTCATTTATACTTCAGAAATGTAAAAAGTCTTAATTTTTCTCAAACCAGGAGTTTAAGCCCATCATCAAGGCAACTCAATGCTGTCCTGTGGAACCTTCCTCGGCTTGAAGTTTCTCACCTCTATTGTACTAAAAGCATCAGAAGCTGCGGGAAACAGTACCAGGTTTAAATCCTCAGTGCTATACAAATTATCAGCTGAGAAAAATAAAAAGACTCACCATTTTTCTTTTATTGGGGTATAAATTGAAAAGATAGGACAATCATCCCTTTTTGTTGTTCAATACCTTTTTTTAAATTGAGAAATGAATGACCAAAACATACACAAATTGATAGAATCTAGTTTATATAGCCTTAGTTGTGGATAGTGAAATTTGAGTTACGGTTGGTTCAGATGTGAACACTTACATTCTTGTTCCGGTAATAATCTTTTTATATACAGTTGTGGTCAAAAGTTTACATACACTTGTAAAGAAACATAATGTTATGGCTGTCTTGAGTTTTCAAT
>JAUBOC010000030.1:4072237-4090739 GCA_032275365.1 Anablepsoides cearensis | reverse complement strand
TGTGATTGGCTGATTAGAAATTAAGTGTTAACGAGCAGTTGGACAGGTGTACCTAATAAAGTGGCCGGTGAGTGTATCTTGTTTAGAGTTTTTGTTGCAACGGTCTTAAAGCCTAATTTAACTGAACAACAATTCTTGCAGATCTTGAAACTGGTGCGGACAGCCGACTTCGCTCCTCTGGTGGTCTTCATCGCTCCCACCAACAGCGCTCCACAGGTGCTTCGCTCCCCCCACACGCGGTAAACCTTTCTGTCTCCAGCAGCGGCTAACCTTGTCCCTTCTCCTTTTTCCCGTAGACCGAAAACCTTCAGATGATCCAGAAAGAGTCCGACGCCATCCTGAGCACCTACAGACACTTTTTCGACGTGGTCCTCGTCAACAACGACGTGGACGAGAGCGTCAAAGGGGTGGAGGAGGCCATGGAGCACGCCATCTCCACCCCGCAGTGGGTGCCTGTGTCGTGGGTCTACTGAAGGACCCCCGGTTGATCCTTTACTGTTTGTTAAAAAAGCAGTGCAATACCACCCGTCACACCAAACCTCTAGAGTTAGCGATGTTTATGGGTGTTTTTCTATTTGAATGCATTGTTGTCACAGAGATTATTTTGCACTAATGCAGTAAAAATAAGCAATATGTTGATCTCAGAAGCTCACCAGGGATGTTTCATCTGGTTGTTGTAGACATTTGTGCTTCGTGCTTTAGATTGATGCGAAACAGGACCACGACTGTGAATGAAATTACCAAAACGTGTCCCCGCGAAAAAAAACCCGACGACGATTCATTTTCTGTCACCACTCCTTGTTAGATCCCGAGATTCTTTTCTCGCCCTGCCTGTGTAACGTCTCACAACGTCCTCCTCCACAAAATCCTTCAGCCAACCACTGACAACCTCGCCGATTTTTACACTGGATTAGATCAAAATTGTATACCTCATGGGGTACTGTAAAGGCACTTTTCAACAACAACAACAACAACAAAACAATAAAACCAATAAAAAGGCATAGCTCTGTTGCAACTTTGTCTTTGCCAGTGTTGTTTTTTTCTCTCTCACATGTGTGAAGGACTTGGGAAGCAAAGACTTGATCCGTCCCAGATTCTGACAGCTCGTAACACATTTAGTGTTTTTGTATTTATATCATGACCCTAAGTATAACATAAATATAAATTAGGGTAAAAGCTCAAATTGCATTAGTAAACAAGTTTTTTGAATTAACCTTTTTAAAGTTTGATAAGAACAAGTAACTAAAAAAACTTTGAAATGTTTGAAAACTTTATTAATGTATCTCTTATTTTAGGATTCAATGCATTCATTTTTTTAAATTTTATATTTTGACCAGCTGAGAAAAGTTGCAGGTACCTACAGCTTAAAGAATAGGCCAAAAATGAACATCATAAGTGAGTTTGGCAACATCCTCTTCCTGCCATGATTTAAAGAAATCTTTAGTGCCACCTAGTGGTTAAATCTGGACATTGAGAGTTTAACCCGTGAGGTTAGTGATCATCTTCATCCTATTATGAAACTTTTGGAGGAAAAATAAGATGCATTTAAACGGTTTCTGCAGCACAACTCTTAGAATATGTTTTTTTTGTTTGTTTCAGTTTATTAATAACATACTTAAAGTAAAATAAAAAACTGTCCTAAAGCTACAAACAAAGGCTTGGATAACTGTAAAATGGAAAAAGCTTTGTCTGTTCAATGCTGCTCTATAAATCTGTAAAGCTTTTAATACAGGATTTAATCAACAGAAAAACTCCCAATCCTTCATATAGGATGATGTTTGTTTTAGTTGTTTGTATTTATCATTTGTAGGCACAATTTGGGCATTCTGACTCTTTCTAAAAACGCTTCTCAACATTTTTTTTTCAAATTTTCTTTTCTCTAGAAATTGAAATAGTTACATAAATAACATTTATGAATAATTATGATGTCATGTTTCGAGACACAATCATTTAGGGTTGTAACTATTTTCTTTTTCATTTGAAATAAAATGAAATTTGAAAGACTAAATAATAATTATAATAATTTTAATTTGTTGGCTTAATTTGTTTAATTGTTTATGTTCACTAAGAGGTCCTTCAGATCCTCTAGTGTGAACATTTTGTGTTCATTATACAGGTAACCCAGCAGAAATATATTTTTGCTAGAAGTGTTTTCCGCATTGAAAGTGCTAAATAAAAGCAACTTATTATTGAAACTGGGTTGTTTTAAAATGCAAACACTCTAATTTGGCAAGATGATTTTTTTATTCCTCTAAAGGGACGTTGCTTAAAGGTATCTACGACAGGTAAGATAGTAACGGTTCATACTCGTCCTCAGAAATTCACTTCAAAACCTGAATAATAAAGTTAAAAGCCACATTGTTCCTTTTTTATTCGTTAAGAAAAAACAAAGCAGTATTGACAAAGAAAGCAGGAAATTAACAATTTAGCCTGAGCTTTCTCTATATCAGGTAAAGTATTTTTTAAAATATTTGTTTTAATCATAATTTATCAACAAAAATAATAAGCAATTCACTGAGAAAATATCTTTAATCCTGGAGACACACTGTAGTTGTGAATGCTTCACGATACTGGCGAAAACTGACAATTTTAAGTTGTTGACAATGAGCCAGCATTGATTTAACCTATTTTTGTTCCTATTACAAGTGTGTTTTTGTCTGTATTTGAGAGTTTTTCTTATATTTTATTGTGCTGAGACCTGAGGACGTTTCCTTATGTGTGAATTGTGTTTTACCACCTGACGTGTTGCCTCTCTGTCTATCTGTTTGTTTTTGTCGCGCTTTAATATTACCATTCATGCTAATCATATTTAACCTCTTTTCCTCTCTGCAAATTTGCTCCTCTTCCTCGTTTTTGTCAAGATCCTCGTTGTCTTCCCTCACAGCTCAAGAATTCACCGACAACAGTTCTCTGAAAAACACTGCCAATATTGTGTCAAACGTTCCACAACAAAATGCAAGTTTTAGCATTTTTTTTTACAGCTACCCACTTCTGCTGGCAGAAGAAACCGTCAAAATAAAAGTTGTTACCGTTTAGTGCAATAGTGGTTTGGTCCCTGTAAAACACGTTGATTAAATTTGCCGCCTACATCACAGGACGTGCAATGATGATTGCGCACACAGACATTGCGATAACGATATAGTGTGCAGCTCTTGATCATTGGCAAAACATTTTTTTTTTTAATTTATAGTTCATGAAGATTTAGGAAACAGTAAAATAAATGTTTTGGTCGGAACAGAAAAAATGCTGACCTGAAAATTTGCGGTTTTAATTAACCTGTAGATCTCCTCCGGCCAGTGGGAGGTGGACGGAGGAGGCCCGCGGGCCACCAGTTGATAGTCCCTGTTTTTTAGTCAGGAAGGTTTTCCAGGACCAAAGAGCTGAAAAATATCTCCATCACATTATTTAAATGACACATAGAGCATCATATCTCATGTAAATTCTCAGCCTAAAATAAACTTGCTCTTGTTAATTTGCTCCCAGGTGGATTAGCTCTCCATCATCTCCATGTTTACCATAAATGATAACAGACACCTTGCATGGCCTCGCGCTCGCCACACCCCCCCACTCTCAAAGAGCGCCATTTTGTTGACACACAGCCTTGCAGTCAACTTTAGCTCCTTTTCAGGAGCTTTAAACCAAAATGTCGCCATGAAACGCGCGCGCGCGTGTGTGCGTAAAAGCGACCATGACCTGGACTCGTCGTGTCAGCAAACGTGGATGAAAAAAAAAAAAAAAAACAATAAAAACAGAACTGTGGCGAGCTCCTAAAGCGGCGTGTTACAAGTCCACGGCCACCCATTTTAACACGACGCTCGCAGCTGCTGACGTCACCGAGCCGTCTTTGTCCACCTAATCCAGGCGGCTGTTTATTACGCCTTCATTACGGCTCAGACTCCAGCTCCGGTAAATAGCCTGCAGGTGCCGCGTCGCCAAAAGAAAAGAGAGGGGGGCAAAAAAAGCTTTTTGTAAGCAAGGGTACAGAAACCAGTGCTCCGCCTCGGATATATTATAGGCAGGGAAACGCCACAAAAAACCCGACCGAGCGAAAAGCCGCCAGAGGGTAGAGAGGAGCGCAGAATCCACACATCCATCTGTCAGACGCTTTCCAGCCCGGATTTCAACGCAGCTGTCGAGCTAATACCACCAGGAAAATGTAAGCACAGCAACGTTAAATAATACAACGTCTTTCTCATGTCTAATGCTAATAGTTTTTTTTTAAATGGCGTTCATCCTGCATTTTTTTTCCTCCATCATTTGCGTGCATTTCCCAGGTTCCGTCCTATTAATTGTTAAATGACGGTCGGTGTATTTTCTCGTGTGTGTGTCTGATAAACGAGGCTAAAGGTGTCGGCCTAACCTTGGTGGAGCAGAAAAAGGAGGATTTTATCTCTCTTCGGACACCTTATTAGCCTTATTATTCCCCCCTTCTTTACAACTAGGCTCCATCATGTTTATCCTCCATTTCGGTGTCTGTTAGCGCCCGCAAGCGCGCATATATTTTCCAGTCTGGACTGGTTCGAACCGTGAAAATGACACATGTCTGTGTAATGCAGGGGGTAATTACAAAAAAAGTATTAATAATTGTTGACCCTGGTTGATGTTGTCCTCCGCCTGACAGAACGAATTCAGGGCTTATAATTTCAGCAGTGACCATTAAGCTAATTCAGAAAGGACTCGACGAAACCTCATCGTTCCGGCATATTTTCTTTCAGTTTTGAAAGCATGTATAACACGGAAAGCGTCGACTGTATTCGACAGAAATTTAACAAATTTCGTGATTGACGGTGATATTGGCTGTGAGTCAGGCGTTCGGGCCTAGTTTTCGTGATATTTGCAGCCTACAGCGGGGGTGAAGGAGGGGGTGGTGGTGGATGGGGGATAGCCTAGCCTCCTACTGTATGTCGTCGATCGTCATGCGAGGGTGGACAGTTCTATATATGTCCACATGTCGTGCTAGTCGTGTCCCTCTCGGTCAGATGAGACTGAAACATGGCGTTGTTTCGACTTGTAGCGCTTTAAAACACGGCAGACGTCAAAATTATAGCGCTATGGTGAAGGTCTGCCAGGCTAATGGCGGTGAAACAACCTCAACCTGAGCAGGACTCCTGTTAGCTCTTCCTCTGTGGTTCCTCTGTGGGCTACAGGTCCCATTTTTTTTTTACTGTATTTGCGTTTTAAATGCTTCACAATAGAGAGCCTCCACGCCCTCACTGTGTAAAGCTTTTAGCAGTCCAGGCAGCCCATTTGTGCTCCTTGTGTGAGAGGATGTCTTCAAAAGACTTTATAGTGTCATAATATACGACTACATTCATGTTTCATCGAACAAAAACATTCTAACAGCAGCTGGATGCTGAGTCGCTGTCCAGTGCTGAATGTCGCTGTCCAGTGCTGAATATTACTGAATGTCGCAGTCTACTGCTGAAATGTTGCTAAATGTCACTGTCCAGTGCTGAAATGTTGCTAAATGTCACTGTCCAGTGCTGAAATGTTCCTAAATGTCACTGTCCAGTGCTGAAATGTTCCTAAATGTCACTGTCCAGTGCTGAAATGTTGCTGAATGTTGCTGTCCAGTTTTGAAATGTTGCTGTCCAGTGTTGAATGTCGCTGTCCAGTGCTGAAATGTTGCTGAATGTTGCTTAATGTCGCTGTCCAGTGTTAAAATGTCACTGAATGTCGCTGTCCGGTGCTAAGTGTTGCTAAATGTTGCTGTCCAGTGCTGAAATGTTGCTGAATGTTGCTGCTTAGTGCTGAAATGTTGCTAAATGTCGCTGTCCAGTGCTGAAATGTTGCTGAATGTTGCTGTCCAGTGTTGAATGTCGCTTTTCAGTGCTGAAATGTTGCTGAATGTTGCTTAATGTTGCTGTCCAGTGTTGAAATGTTGCTGTCCAGTGTTGAATGTCGCTTTTCAGTGCTGAAATGTTGCTGAATGTTGCTTAATGCTGCTGTCCAGTGTTGAACTGTTGCTGTTCAGTGTTGAATTTCGCTGTCCATTGTTGAAATGTTGCTGTCCAGTGTTGAAATGTCGCTGTCCAGTGTTGAATGTCGCTGTTGAGTGCTGAATGCTCCTGAATGTTGCTGACTGTCGCTGTCCAGTGCTGAAACGTTGCTGAATGTTGCTGTCCAGTGCTGAAGAGCAAACATCATGCTTCTCAATGATAGCAACAGGGAAATGAATCCAATAGATGTTTAGACAAGTCTAAATGCAACTGTTCCCTTTAGGAACCCACTTTTTTATTTAAATAAAAAGTCTTTATTTAAGCCACGACTTGAAAGAAGGTTGAATATTTTTAGCACCATAAGAGGACGTTTTTCCCAGAGAGGAAAAAGTCACGTGAAACCCTTCAACCTTCGCAGTATAGGTCATTTTTGCTCTGATATAATTTACCATTTTTCTCACTGTGCTTTATCATGTGATGTTGAAAACCAAAACATTTCACCAAAATGTTTGCGTAACTGTCCCCCGAGTTCACCGGCCCAAAACTGGAGCAGATCCGAGCCCCTCCGTCCACCTGGCTGGATGGGAGGTGGTAGGTGTTTTTCACAGGATGTGGAAGCTGATGAGAAAGCTTGTCACTGTTTCAGCCCCCCCGAAACTCTGTAAACATCACACCTTTGTCGTGAGAAGAGGCACACAGCAGCTCCACTGATGTTTAATTATTTAAAATTAGACAGTAAAAGAAGTGTTTTGCTAATTTGTAGGTGCTACAGTTTTGAAACTTAAAGCTTTTAGTTTTCTACCACCAACATTTAAACATTTAGATTATAATCTGGTTACTGAAACTCTAGTGTATTGTTGCTCTTAGTGTTTGAGTTGATGTAAAGAGCAAGATCAAAGGATTTATTGCTTTTATGGGATTAGTCATATGAACATGTCGAGCGCTCTTTATACAGAGTTTTGTTTCTTGTAAGAAGAGCGACTAAAATACAGCTGAGTCATGCTTCACATCAAAGGCTGTGGCCTTGTATATGAGAGGCAAATTAGGTGGTAATCTATTAATTATTCAAACAGTATTTGCCACATTTTTGTTTAATTGTCAGCTGACAACTTTACCTGTTTATGGTTAGCATGTTGCTAAACAATTCAAATAAAAAGTTTTTAAAATTAAAACTTCTTTCGTCTTTCTGATTTTCTTTAGTAAATATTTTCCTCAGTCTTGCTTTCTGTTTAGTTTAAGGAATGATGTCAGACAAAACATAAACACCCCGCTGAAAAGAATAAACTAGTAAATAAAAGGAGAGAAAATTAGAATAAATTGGTGTGTAATCACTGGCTGGCCTGGTTTCTGGAAACTTCCATCAGCCGTAGAAATAAAATGTCTCATGACCTCTAACTTGTTCGTTTAGCTGTTTTCAGATTTGTCTTTGCCATGTCAGATGTAGGAGGAGAAATGTGTCAGTTTGGCTGAAAATAAATAAATAAATAAATAAATAAATAAATAAATAAATAAATAAATAAATAAATAAATAAATAAATAAATAAATAACCCAAGCACCTTAAGTTCTGAGGGCAGCTTTAGAGAATGACTCCAGGATCAGTGAGTCCCCACAAGGCTGTGGGATACCGTGCTTCAGTGTTTGTTGAGGAAATGAATTCTCACAAATTCAGAAAAATATACAAACAAAAAATAAACAAATAAAATCAGTGATGAACTCAAGAAACTTGTAGGTTGCAAACATTTCTGGCATTTGCTTCCCTTTCTGCAACAAAACGATGCAAGTTGCTTGCTGTTTTTCCTGACACACTCACTCCGCGGTGATAAAATGTTTACTCTCTGTCACATTCTGCAGCCATCATCTGCGCACTGTGCCACCTACGCCAGAATATAACAGATAAACTTCAATTTAAAAAAAATGGCAATGAAACCATTTATGTTGCATTAAAAAAAAAACACTTGGCAGTACATGATTTATATACTTTTGTGTGTTTTCTTTCTTTCATCGTCAGGTCTGCCCCAGCTGCTGGAGCCCCTGGACCAGAGGGAGCAAATCAAGGCCCTCCCAACCTCACCAGCAACCGCCGTCTGCAGCAGACGCAGGCGCAGGTGGATGAGGTGAGTGCCGACGTCCCCTTTAAAGCCGGCCTCGCTCCGTCACCTGAGTCAATCAGCCGTCCCGTCCTGATTGCCGATTGTGTCGCTCTCCTGTCCTCCTCCCGTCCCACAGGTGGTGGACATCATGCGCGTAAACGTGGACAAGGTTCTGGAGCGTGATCAGAAGCTGTCAGAACTGGACGACAGGGCCGACGCCCTGCAGGCCGGAGCCTCCCAGTTTGAGACGAGCGCCGCTAAACTGAAGAACAAATACTGGTGGAAGAACGCCAAGGTGAGGACGCAGGGACACACTGACCCTGTGAACAAAATTATATTTACTTCAACAGGGAATTACACTGAAGCAGGGGTTCACCAGGGCCTTTAATGTGAATTATAATGCAGGAATAACATTGAGTAGGTGTATTCACACAATTCTGTTCTGATTGGCAAAACATGTATATCCAGTCCACTCCAAGTGCCTCTGAACACAATGTTGACCTGAAAAACTGCAGCTTTAATAGATCTGAACCCCACCCACACCTGAGCTGAGGGTGGGAGTCTAAAAGCCCCTCACCATTCAGAGGGCTGTGATTTGATTATAAAATGAGTTTTGCTGCATTTTGAAATATTTGGGATTGTCAGGTTTTGTCATAAAACAGCTGGGGGCAGAAATACAAATTTACATAAATAAACACTGACTTGCTTAATAAAGAGTTCACTATAATATATAACAATAACAAAAACTCCATCAGTTACATTAGCACAGATGCTAATTTAACATTGAGAACACCATAGAAAAGCTAAAGTGATTAACATCAAATATTTTGACGTTATGATTGAAAACAGTTATGTTGTGATAACTGACTATTATTTACTGATGGATTTTCTTCAGGTGTCTCTAAATCTATCTTAATTTACCCCTAACCCACTCCTGAAGGGGTCCACAGGTCATCAGTTAGCTGATTTACCCCTCCATTAATCATTTAAATGCCTTTAATGTAACTAATTTTCCTCAAAATATTTGCAGATGATGATCATCCTGGGTGTGATTTGTGCGATTGTCCTCATTGTCATTATTGGTAAGAAGTCTTCTTAGGTTTGTTCTTACTTTAGAAAATAATCGTCAGGTTGTTTCTGTTTCCTCTAAAACAGGCTTCTCCTGTTCTTTCCTTCTCCAGTGTACTTCAGCACCTAAGAAGAGTCGCTCCTGCCCCAGTCTGATCCAGGCTTTCTTGCAACAGATGAAAACCACCCACCCCCCCTGAATCGATGACTAAATTACCCGCAGATAAATAATTATTTATTATATGTACCTAAATCTCCCCAGCTGGCCTCGATATAACACCCCTAAACCCTTCAGGGCCCCGTGCCCCCCCCCCCCAATTCTCCCAAATTCTACATCTTTACGTTTGGGACCCCCCACTCTGTCAATATTTGTCCTGTAAGTGTGTGACCACCACCCCCCTTCAATCCCTCCGTCTCCTTCCTGGGTCCCCTTGGCTTTTCTAACCTGCCATACTGAGAACCAAGCACCCGCGAACGATGACTCAGCAGAAATGGAAACAACAATTGGCGGTAGTTGTTAAATAACTGATATATATATAGTTCTTTGTAGAGTTTTATTCTGATATATATAATGTTTTGTAGGTGTGTGTGCGTGTGCGTGTGTGTGCGTGTGCATTTTGTACTTTTTATTTTTGTATTACTTTCGCTTCAGCGTTAACTACTGCCTAATAATCAAAGTGTGTGTTCTTGCATGTTCTCGTCATCCGCTGAGTCGGCATCTTTTTCGATGTACAAACCCCGCCCCCGCCCCTCGGCGAAACCCTCTGATTATCATCCATTCTCGTATCCGCGAACACAGTACAAAATAAGCAATTAAAAAAAATAAAAACTTGGATTAAAGAAAAGAAGAAGAAGTAGAGGTTTCAGGCTTTCAGTGTTGGAGCCTGTTTGCTCTTTGCGTTGCTTCTTCTTTGTGTGTTGGACGCTCACCAAACGTACAAGTAGTGCATGACTCGTGGATCTGATCTCCCGACCCGTTTCCGTCTCATCCAAGGAGGGCTTCTGCCCCCACTCCCCTCCCCCCACCCACCCGCCCCGCCTCTCGGCATGCTTCAATCGCCTCACTTCCCTGGGATTACTCAAACTGCCGTCGTACAGTTGGACCAATGTCTGTAGGTGTTTGCGTTTGATTTGAAGCATTACGTAGTGTCTTATTTTTCGAGAACATTCCTTCATTGCAGTCTAGTGCAAACGCTCTTACTGTAGCACATGTAGGTGTAAAACACAACGAAAGAAGAAATACCCGAGACGAAACTTAATGTTGATTGTGAAAACAAAAGGAGAAAGATGTTACCGTTCTGTTTTTTTTTTTTTTTTTTAGAAAGGCGGGATTAGATGAAAATGTGCAAATATTTCTTTAATAATAAACAACGATGAGACGAGTCAAAGCGGTGATGAGGGATTACCGGAGTGAACTGATTTATTTCCATAAAACAAAGGTTGCACTGGCCCGTTCCTTGTGTCCTCACTGAAAAGCCTTAGTTCTCGGTGTTTTTTTTTTTTTTTTTGGTTTTGTTTTCTTGTTGGTTTCCAGTCAAACGCACCCCTCACACGTTCAGTTTGTGTAGGAGGAGCGGCTGACTGCAGGAATCTGTGAAAGATGCACAAATATGTCCAAAAGGAGGCACTGCTGCAGCCAAACCTCTCCACACAAAGAGCACATTAGGAAAACAATAAAAAAAATGGAATAAATAAGTAATACTCTAACAGTTCTTAGTGCATGTTGAGAAATTGTAGCATTCCTACGTAGAGTGTTCTGCCAGCGCACAGATTCTGTCTCAGCGTTTCTTCTAGTTAAGGCCTTTATTTTTTATGTTTTCTTTATTTTTATTAAATAGACTCTATTTTTTATTATAGTATATTTTTGTGTGAAGCGGGCAGGGCAGGTGGAGGAGAGCTCCTGCCTGCTGTGGTTTTTGTAGTTCAGCTCTGCGTTACACACTGCCAAGCGTTTGTTCCCGCTCCGGTTCTTTCTTTCCCCGCCCCCTCCCCTCCTCGATGCGTACTTGACGAGCTGAAAACTTGATTTCCTGAACGTTATTATCTAGAGCGGTGTCGGTTTAAGGACCTGGCACACTTTAGAGACCACTGATCTAAAATTCCATACAGCTGCCAAAGGCGTTTAGTGGAAAATAAAACCACACTTAGAGTTTAGATATTTTATTTATTTAGTTAGTCTTTTTTTTTTTTTCGTGGTTGTGGTCCGAGCTGTAAATCCGTTCCGTTCTCTCGTTTAGAATGAGAATATTAGAAAAGAAGGTGCACAGAAACCCTTTTGGCCCCGCCCACCAGCTGAGAAACCTTTGTCCGCCTCGCCGGTTCAGACCCCGACTGAGTGCTCGTGTGTCAGAATAGCTCTAACCCGAGTTGATCCCGACAGATTAGTCCACTTAAACCTCACAGCGAAGGACGTGTTGTTTCCCTAGAAATTTAACCCCTAAAGAGCCGGCCCCTCCTCGCTCCTCCCACTACAGAGCCGAAGTAAACAGCAGGCGATTACCAAAGACCAGACTTTTGTGCTTACGCTGCCAATCTATGACAAAAATAAATAAAAAAACACAACAAAAACAGAGAAACAAGTTATCAGTTTGAAATCCATCCTAGAGGACGTCATCGGCAACGACTTTCTCACAGCGTTCGGCTCGAGCCGCCGATAAATATGCAAACCAAAACACGAGGGTGCGGCACGCTTCCAAAAAAAAATGTTAAACAGAACTCCCCCCCCCTGTTGCCGCGTGGTCCGAGGAGCTTCTTCAATCTGTACAGTTCGCCATCCCGTAACGAGTTATAGCACAAGTTTTCTTTTCTCCGTCTCCGTCGTGCTGCCAGGTTTGAAAAAATAAAAATAGATAAACAACTGTAGCTGTCAGGTTAAAATAAGAAAAAAAAACAGTTTAAAAAAAATCTGCATTGTTTGATGTTGTTATATGGGGTGTTTTGGGGGGTAGGGGGTCCTATATCCTCAGGTTTATAAAAAAAATATATATAAATATATATATAAGAAGACATAAACTATAAGCGCAAACTGTAAAATTGGATTCTTTTTGGCAATATTAGATGATAAAAAAGGATAGAAATGTCGTCCTTTCAGCCATCTTCGCAGGACTGGAGTGATTGGGGTAGGACGTGTCTGTTATCCATCAAACCAACCTGTGGTTCTGTGGAGCGCTCAACCCGGTGGGTCACGACGTTGAAAAACAAAGCGAGCGCTCTCTCTCTCTCTCAATCTTTTCTTTCTCTGTTGCTTTCTTGTCCGTATAAAAAACGAGCGTGCGTATATTTGAACACCATGGTACTTTTTTTGTGTGTTGTTTTTCTTTTTTTGGTAATTTTTCTTATTTTCAGGCAGGATGACCGAGTGAGGATATTGTGACGGCCTCGAGAGCCGTTCAGTGACCTCAGCGCTGCGTTTAGCTTCGTTCGAATGGGGGGGGGCTAATCAGAAAAAATTTGTTTGCGGGAAGAAAAAAAACAACCCTTTTGAAGGGAGGTGAATGCAGCGACAGGAGGGAACCTTTTTGAGTCACTGAACGCTCTCTGATCATCAGATGTTCCCCTCAGGATAACACGGTTTTACTTTTCAACCAGATGTTGTGTGTTTCTTTCATCAGTTACCAACTCAAGATGTCACTGGATTGGTTGTGTGTCAGCACTGATGGATAAAAGCTAAATGTTGTCCAGAATGCTTCAAATTATTATAACGTTTACATCCTGATAGATTTTTTTTGTTTAGATTCTGGGGATGAGTTCTGGTTTTGCTGTTTTTTTGTTTTATTTGGGGGGGGGGGGATAAAAGCCCACGTTGCCTCTGCTCATCTGGCCCTTCAGGAGGGACAGGACTGGACGATCACAGGCAACATGCTTGATTTTATTGTATTTATTTAGTTCCTGATGCTTTTATTTATGGATAGATTTATTGTGCTGTCTGGGATTAGAAACTAAACAAGCTGGATTCGGCGCTGAAGAAGAGGAGACTGAATGCGAAAGTTCATGAAATATCTGTAGTGTAAATCTATCAGTGTCTTATTATATTGATGAACATCATGAAATATATGTATATTGGAAAAAAAAACAGTATTTATGACAACCTGTACTTTCTTGTGTGTGTTTCCTGTGCTTTGTGGGTGTGCAGCAATGAGAAACTGTCACTTTGACTGCAGTTCTGGGACCTGTGTGGACAAGCATAAATTTATTACCAATACAGACTTTTTTTTTTTTTTTTGCTTGAATTGATCTCTATTACATGTAAGTGTGCCAAAAATACATGGAGACCTGGAGCCATAAATCGCACGTTTCTGCATTCGTCCATAGTCTTTGTTTATAGAGTGTGACCCGGGTTTGAACAAGTCCAGCTCATGAAGGACAATCTTGAGGCCTCAGGGCTCATTTTGACCCAAGGACAGCAGCAGGGCTAAAAGCTTAAAGCTCATAAAGATCTTTTGCTAAACATGAGAGATCATTAAGTGTTTATAGACATACCAACCAATAATGTTGGTCCAAAAGGTCCAGGCAAATTTTTGTTATTTGTTCTTGTGGTTAGACCTTTTCTGGCCTTTTTATTTAGTTTTTTTTAATAACACTTAAACAAGTTTTAGCTCAGTCAGTAATTAGGGTTAATTGTACTTCCCCTATATTTAAGGCATTTTTGTCCAGACAAAATCTCACCCTGTCACTTTTTTTTTGTAAAGTTCCCATGAAGATAAACTGTTTCTACAGAGTATCCTGTGGATGATGTGGAAGCAAAGGATTGAACCAGCAACTGTTCTACCCCTAAACCACAGCAAGTTATTAATATGTGGAGTCCACTGACAGTCCTGGGGTTTGACACTAAAATCAAAAGCCATAAAATATTTCCATATATTCTATTATGCTGTTCTTGGAAAACTGTAATCACACTATAATCACAAACTAATTTCTTATTTTACAGATAATTTTACTGATTCAGGGGTGGAGTAGGCAATCCTGCTCCTCAAGGGTCACTATCATGCATGTTTTACTTGTTTCTCTCCTCCAACACACCTGATTTGAATGAATGGGTGATTAACAGGCTTCGGCCATAAATAGTTTTTACATTTTATTTTGTCCTTTTTCCCAGAACAATTTTTAAAGGGGTAGATTGAACAAAAAAATTCACTAGAAACAAAAGTTTTCTCAAGTTTAAAGCCACAATAGGTATATAAAAACACATTTTCTTTGCACCTATGAATAAAATTGCCATATTTATTCATGTATAGTACAATCTCGAATATATTACCATTTTTTGAGTTTAAAAAGCATAAAAAACTAATCATCAATAGCCCATGTATAATACTACCCCCCACTTTATGGCTGATTTTTAGGGTTAAATTAGTATTATACTTGAATAAATACAATAGATATTAATAAATGCCCAAAACTGGGATTAAAAAGACCCCACCAACGTTTTTGGCTGCTTAGGGCCATCGGTTTATGAAGTTAAACACAGCTAAACATCACTTCCGGATACTTTTATTTTGAAATGCTTGTCGATGCCGAGCATTTTAGCAGTTTTATGTGTTTACCACTAGGTGTCACTGTTTCATCTAACTGCTGGATTGATCCTGACATCAAACAGCTGTTTGAATCTCGTATGTGTGCATTTATTTCAACCAGTATCAGTCAGTAAAATCTACAGAACAGAAAAAACAAAAATATATTTAAGCTATACCAAATGCAGCAGTAATTCCATTACTTTCACCACAGTTTCCCAGCTAATCTGTCAACTTAATAAGAGACAGGCTGAGATTTTCGTTTTTTTTTTGTTTTTTTTTTGGTACAGTGATTTATTGTTTCTGTCAAAGGAATTAACTTTAAAAAATGGATAAACGCCTTGGACTTTTCCCACAGAGTTTAATTTGTCTTCTGAGCGGCCATGAAAAATTAGTTTCAGTCATCGTTAATAAAACGTGACGTCCTGTTATTAGAGCCAGATTAAGTCACTAAATAATCAGTTTCTCGTGCAGTGAGAAGCTCCAACACCTCCATAAATCTGAGTGAGGCCGATGAAGAAAGGAAGCCGTCATTACGTTTCACCAAATCAAACCTCTGTGCAGTCGTTTCTATTTTTGGCTGAATTTAAGGTTTGGACTTTATCAGGCTCGGGGAAAGTAAATGAAGGAGGAGGCGTAATTACAGAGAGCAGCTGTGATGGAGTCACCCCATCGGCTCTATGGTCGTCTTCAGATTGGAGCAGCAACAAATGTTCGTTTTTCATCCATTTTCTGATTTCAAACTGTACCCGCTGGGAGGGGAGGAGAAGATGGTGGAGCAACAGGAGTCATGACCCCCCCCCCCCCTACAAAACTGATAAACATTCACAAACAGCCTTTTCGCCTCATTAATCTGGCTCTCTGTCAGATGGTTTTAGGTTTGTTTTCCATCCCGGCCCGCCCGCTCACTTCACTCCCCCCTCGCTGCAAGAAGGAATGCGGCTCCGGCCTGAAGGAGTCATCCGGAGGTTCGCTGCAAAGAAATCCTGAACTCTTTGGCTTCCATGGCTGCTGGGCATAAAGGTCACGCCTGCTCACACACCCCCTGCACGCACACACACACACACCAGCAGCAGACTCCAGCATTCCTGCTCCTTCTGACTCCTACCAAAAAAAATCACTCCCCCTTTTTTGTCTAAAGTGAGCTGAACCTCCACGCCTGCATTGCTGCACGCAGCTAAAAGCAGCCGCAGTCTTTGATCGAAGCTGTAATACAGCATTAAAACGTGTCCGATACCATTTTATTACACTTTTAACAGGCCTCAGTAATAGGAGCCAGAGGGCTGGCTCATCACCAAGCTTCACCAGAGAAAGAACGACACCCCCCCCCCCCTAACAGCACTATGACTGTTATTCCTGTTTTGGCGGACTGTGGGGGCAGACAGATGTTCTGGCTGGAAAATGTGGAGCTGAGAGGAGATCATCAGTTTTCTCGGGGAGCTTTAAGTCTTCCTCATGGGAACATTTTTTTGTCATTAGGTGGCAACTTTGCTCTGCTGTGGAATGCACTGATTTGTGCCCCCCTCCCTGTCCCCAGGACCAGGTGGGACACCCTTTCTGAACCACCCTGTAGGAGGAAGAAACGTCTGCAGCCAGGAGGCTCAAACCTCTCCAGGAGTTCTAGTCGTTTCCTCGATTTCTCTTTCTTACTCTGACAGAAACATCTGTCTCGGATTAAAACCTCCCTCCCTCCGAGCTCACATCACCCCCTCATGTCTCCCACAATGTTGTGATATTTTGCCTGTATCTTTTCTAGAACACCCCCCCCCCCTCCTCTTCTCTCCTCCCTTTCCCAAAGAGCCTCCTCCTCCCTCACCTCCCTTCATGCTACCTCTCTCTGCTTTGCTTCATTGTACCGCGATGCATCAGGGCTGCGTCTGGGGGCTCCTTTTCTTCCTGTCCCTCACAGCGGGGGGGACAAAGGCTCAGCAGACCAACTACACCAGGTACGGTCCAAGGGTGGGAATAAAACTAGGGGGGTCTAAACCCTCAACTTCAGGCCAGAGTGACTTTCTTTCAGCAGATTCTTTACTGGTTTGTGGGGTGTACAGCTGTCCTGTTGGTTTGCTTTTCAGTCTTGCTTAAATCACAGAAACTTGGCTCTGACACTGTAAAGTTTTGGGTTTTAAACCGGAAGTCGTCTCACTCTTCAGGGGGGGTCCACCGTCTGAGTCCTACTCATGGATAGACAATGTGTTCAGTTCAGATTGCCTAATAGTGTGTTTGCTTCATCTCATCAAACACACATTTTAATGAAACTTGCAGGCTGTAGCCACAGGACTTCAACAGGATAACCTTTGAAGTTAGCACTGTTCAAGATGGCCACCACAGCCAGTAGATTGTAAAAAAACAACAACAACCACATGTATAACTTGAACAATTTTACAACTACTGAGCTGAGACATGATATTAGCTGAAACTGATTCTGAGTCCTAACAGATTGTTCGATATTGTCAATAAATACTCTTTCTGTCTGTCAGCAAAATATCCTACGAAGCACTGAATGATGGCCGCCACCGCCAGCTGACCTTCATCAGGGAAATATTGTATTTATGATTAAAGCTCCATTTTTATGCTCATTTGTGGACAAACTGAGTTTTACAGTTCTGTCAGGGATAACCTGTCTGATAGAAAATATTTCTCATTTCAGAATTTTTCAATGCTTCTTTCAGAATGTTTGACTCCAACCCCACTTTCACGTCTGCAAAAACAAACAAAAAAAGATTTTCACAGATTGAACCGTTTCATCATTTTAATCAGCTCATTTATACTTTAAGTAGAAAAAGAAAACAAAACTATCAGGTCTTTTTAAAGACTAAAACCTTGATGAAAGAATGTTTGAGGGAGTAAAGAGTGACTCAGCAGAAAAATGTTGTGGTTCTCCTCAGTGTTTGTTTCATCTCAGGCCTGTGTTCCACTGTGGAGGAGACCAGGTGGCAGAGTCTGGTTTTGTTGGCAGTGAGGGGTTCCCCAGCTTCTACAGAGCCAGCAGTAAATGCACCTGGCGCATTACAGTGAGTCAACGCCGCCCCCTTTAACCCCCCCCGGCTCCTCCAGCCTCACCTCACAGATGATGTCTCTGCCCCCCAGGTCCCAGAGGGGAACGTGGTCACCCTCTCCTTCCGTATTTTTGACCTGGAGGCAGACTCTCAGTGTCGCTATGACTACCTGGACGTCTACAACGGACACTCCAGCTCGGCGCAGAAGCTGGGTCGTTTCTGTGGGACGTTCCGTCCCGGCAGTCTGATCTCCACCTCCAACTCCATGATGCTGGAGATGGTGACTGACGCAGAGACTCAGTCCAGAGGATTTGTGGCCTTTTTCAGTGGAGTAAAACCTTATGTTAACGGTAGGTGGTCTCAGTACCCCTCACTAATGGACTTTATTATCAGGATGGAAAAATCTTATCTTTTGGGGCGTTTTAGGTATTTATGAAGTACTTTGCGACTGAATTACAGTAAGCTGCAACAGTACTAAGTATGGAGTTTTAACTCAACAAGCGCAACTTGTGTTCACAGATCTTAGCTGGTTCTGGGATTTATCTGGGTCAGTTCAGGACATAACTGTTTGTCCTCAAACTGAAGTTCTGCTTCAGCTTCAGCTGTATGTTTAAAGTCTTTATCCTGCTGGAAGGTTCAGACTGGTTTATGTCAAAAACATCAAGTTTTTTTACTCAATCACCATTATTTCTGATAGTTTCCTAGTTCCATCCATCCATCCATCCATCCATCCATCCATCCATCCATCCATCCATCATCCATTGATCCATCCATCCATCCATCCATCCATCCATCATCCATCACCCATCCATCCATCCATACATCCATCCATCCATCCATCATCCATTGATCCATCATCCATCCATCCATCCATCCATCCATCCATCCATCCATCCAT
>JAUBOC010000030.1:4041406-4052028 GCA_032275365.1 Anablepsoides cearensis | reverse complement strand
TTCACTTTTTAAATGGAATTACTGAAATAAATCTACTTTTTCATGATATTCTAATTTTATGACCAGCACCTGTAGACTCTAATATCTAGACTCCTGCTGCCTTTGGTTCATGGCGCAGCAACAAAATGAAAATCATCTTGCATATGCTGGAGATTTGAGTCACCCACAATCGGCTGCAGACAATTAGCCTGAGCCGCTGCTTCATGAATGTCTGATAATCAAGGCCCCACTGTGAGCAGAAACCGTATCATGCAGAAGCCAAACGCCTTCATTATGCGTCTGACAGATGACAGGAAACGATGGAAGAAAAGGAGGAAAATGACATGTAACAAGGCTCCAGCTGGACATTGAAATTCATAGCTGGCTGATTTAAAAAAAGCTCTGGTGCTAAAGAGGGCAAAGGAAAATTAAAACGTGGGTCAAAATGTAAGTTATTGGTACTTAAATAACAAACAAATGCAACAACTAAACAAGAGTTTGCCTTTGTAATGTAATTTTTTTTTAATTAGATGATAATTGGATGGACACAGACACCATCTACTAGCTTCAAAGTGAGCTGTAAACGATTTTTCTGAAATTCTTTTTTTAACTAATCAATAGGTGTCTTCAAATGACATGGAACCACTTCACAGTTCTTTTCACCGTTTAGACATACACCTTGCTTTGCACTGATAGGTGGACAAACCTACAGTAATTATGTCTCTTTTAGGTAGTACTTCAGATAAGGTGCTTTCTTGCCTCAATGAGGACTTTCAAGTGGCATAAGGGAATGTGGTCAAGTAAACTGATTGTTCTTTCTGCACTAAAACTGCTTTCACATAGCTCCAATAAAAGTTACTTAACTTAATCTACTTTCCGTGCTGCACAAAAACTCGACTGATCTGTCGTGAGTCCTGACTCGCATAACTCCTTCTGAATGTTTGTACTTTTTTAAGCTCTGCATTAAATATTAAACCCAAGACCCACAACACACTTCTCGAACTGTCCACCGTTGTTGTTGATGGTGAATGTCGTGTGTATAAACTGGGCAGCACAGTCTCAATGTTTCCCTGGAGGTGCAAAAGCTAATAAATAGGTTTTTGTTATTGCTTTCAAAGTGGGACTAATAGTCCTTTAAGCTATTTGGTTCAAAATCTTTCGTTCCAGATTGGTTTTGCAAGAAACTGCACCAGTGTGCTTTCTATCAAATACCAACAGGACAGTCCAAACTGTTATTACAACCAAAAGCCAAGATCTTTGATTGTACAAGGTAGCAGTGCCTTTGCAAACTTCTGCCCAAACCACCAAACTTGACTGTGGAAGAAGAGGGTCCCTGTAAAGAACCGACCATAGCGGTCCTCAACACCATACTACTGCACACTTTCAAATTTATTTAAAGTACAAATAGGCTAAAACAATGAGCTAAATACCTCGTTACTTAATAGTCACATGGCTAGAATTCCTTTTAAGTGTTACAGGAAGTAGGACAACATAGTAAAATGAAGAAAAGCTTCGCCATTCCAACATGTTATGGAATGTAGGCAGAAATGAACATTTACATTCAGTGTCAAGATGCTAAAGTCATACTGACCAGCACAAAGCTGTCGTAGATCTTCATCAGCTCCTCTGTCCGATACTGTTCCAGCACCACCACCCCGGCCAGCGAGGAGTTCTTCGCCCGGGCGCAGTCCTCACAGTGCACCACGTAGGTGTTTTTACTGCTGTTCTCACTGCTCACAAACAGCAGATCAAACACTTCCACCTGCACAAAGCACAACCCAGGCTTCTCAGGTTCGCATCATATTCGGGCTTGCATTAGGAGGAACGAACACTGTCGGAAGAGGCGGAACTCACATCGCACTTGTTGCAGTAGTAGGCTGGCTCGTCCTTCACGCGGCTCTGGTAAAATATTTTCTTCCCCGCAGCCACCAGCTGCTCTCTGAGAATTTGGATGTGCTTGATGGACTGCAGGAGGCAGTGTCTGACGGGGACACAGGGAGTAAAAGACGTTAACACACGCCCACTTGCTCAAAAACTTCACACAGACGCGCGTCTTACTTGATCAGCTTAAAGGTATCCTCGTCCGTGATCTTGATGGTTCGAGCAACATTCCACGACACGTGGATCATGGGAACAATCGACTTGACTTTCTTCACCTCGTTCCACTCGAAGCGCTCCAGGGCGAGCTGATATTGGTAAGCTGAAAAACAAAAAACAAAACAAAGAGTGATACAGCTGGCAGAAGGCTGCTCTTGAAGTTTTTTTTATGAAAGTCCATGACTTACAGTTGAGCGGTCCCACATTCCAGGCGATATTGTTGCACCAACCCACTGCCTGGACCCAGTGGACGGTCCCAGCGTTAATCCACACCAGGTCTCCGGGTCTCTGAATGAAGCGGTAGACGGGGATGTTTGAGCTATAGAGGTCCTCCAGGACTGGCCACCAGGACCCTGTGAGGTAGTCCACTCCATGCCTGTCGGAGACGGTTAGCATCAGACCAACTAAGTCTATAAACGAAACATACTGCAGCTGACTAACAATCTGAATGCTCACTTATCGCAGAATTTGTTGATAGCGTCCCAGTAGTGTTCATGGACAGCGAACCACTCGCAGTCCCCCGGTCCGATGTTGATGTTGACGGAGCAGAAGTTGTTGTTTTCCTGATGGCCTGATGGAAAACACAAGCTGAGATTTATCTACAGTGGCTTCTAAAGTCCTGCCTGCGACGTCTGACACACACTGACCTGGCGTGCGGCTGCCCGGCACCTTCATGTAGAGCTGGACGGTGTTCATGCCCAGGATGGTGTGACCCACGAGGCTGAGCATGTTGTTGTTGGATTCAACCCGCATGAAAGATGGCAGCTTCAGCAGCTCCTGCAGCTGGGGCTTCCACCTTGTAAGAAAACAAACAAAAACAAACAAACAAAAAAAAAAACAAACAAACAAAAAAACAAATCAATGCAAGTAATCTAATGGGGAAACGATTTACAATATCCTCACCTTTTAGGGTCAGAAAGATCAATGTTGGTCCCAAATTTAATGATCTTTCCTGCTATTTTCTGCTCTGGGCTGTGGGAAATGTAGAAGTGTGAGCTATTTATTGTTTTCACAGGTAATTGGGGGTTTCTTCACACAGAGAGGCAAGGATTTGGGTCTAACCTGGGTGTGCTCGTGGCATGAGCCGGCTGGCCTTTGTTGTTGGCAGAAGCGGAGGGAACATCTTTACTGTCAGTTAACAACAGAGCAGTTTTTGAGGTTGCTGATTTCTCTGAGGTCTGCTCTTCTTCCTCTTCACTCTCACTCTCCTTCTCCTCCTATAACACATGAACATGCGCTTAGCTAAAATATAGCCAGCATTTCAGTAGCACAGACTGTGGGCACAGTACAGATAGTCTGCTAACAGCTAATAGCAACAAAACAATTTTGTTTAGTGGATTAGCGTTGTTAATCAGTGGGTTTTCAATCAGTGTTTACCTGCAGGCTCTCCTGGAAGCTGGAGGCCTGGTACTGAGCGTATTTGGCAATGGTGGTGTGAGAGCGGCTGCTTTCGCAGGGCCACGTCTGTGTGGAGCCACTCGCGTTCCAGTTCTCATCAGCTGGCTGCTGAACCTGAGTCCTCACTTCCACAGCATGGTCTGAGTTGGCCTCGACCAGAGATTTGGTGGAAAACAGGCCAAGATCTCACGTAGAAGAAAGAGAGTTGAGAGCAGAGTTAACAATAGTTAACATTATGAACAATAAGATGCTGGTGTGGTTTAACTCACTAAGGCGGAGAGAGCCAGCAAGGCCTCGGATGACCGTAACAGCATTTTTGGGATCAGTGCAAAACTGAAGTAGGACTGGAGAGAAGGCGTCCCTCTTACTCTCCAACTGCAGGAAAAGACAAGTTTCATTTTTACAAACCTCACATAACATATTTAGCAATAACAAGCTAATGATGCATCACAGCAAAAATATTGGCTACAAGTAGCCTAACTTCTAGAGTAACTTCTGTTATGGTGGCTAATAATTTTGGTCACTAACGGTTTGAAATTCTAGCTTTAGGTACTAGGTGGCTACTTGGCAGTGCTAGTGCAATGAAAAGACTGAAGCTGAAACTCTCAGAAAGTATAATAGCAACAACTGATTAACGAAAAGAAAAAGAGAGGATGTATGCCTTGAAACAAAACAAGAAAACTTGTCTAATAAATGAGTCAAGACTGTGTACTCACATAAATGCTCGGTGTGGGAGGGTTAAGCTTTTCACGGGGAATTGGAATGTGAACATTGATGTTGGGTTTGACAGACAAGGCAGGAAGCACGTAGGACTCCTTGAATTTGCCTTTTACTTTTGTCCCTCTGTGATGCAGAAAACAGAGGAACAGAAAAAGCACAAATGTTAACGTTGGCGAGCTACATTCATTGATATGCAAGGATCTAGGCTGTAGGACTCACTTGCACGCACTGATCACTTCAGTTGCCGTGTTTTGAATGTTGATCTTGGAAAGTGGGATTCTTCTTTCCTCCAGCTCTGATATGTTAAACGTTTGCCTTCCTGCACTGTCCATCTTAACCAAGATGATCTTCAGCTCCTTTGACAAACCCATGGACAATGCTTTCAGTCTCAAGGGATCCACAGGAGCTTTTGAGCAGGGAGGACTGCTTGCTGGTTTGGTAGCACCTGACTTGGTTGTAGTGATTGTTGCAGCTGAGGCTGAGTTTGAGGTGTTGTTGTCTGAGGTCACCTTATTCTCCAACTCATTGTCTTCTACTTTAATAACTTTTACCAGGTTTGCATCACCGTTCCCAGTGTCCAGTTTGACTCTCTTGATGTCTTTGCCATGGGGGAGTTGATTTTCCTGAGGAATCTGGCCCTTCTTATTGCCTGCGGGGGGTCTTGAGACGACTGACACTGAGGATGAAATGCCCCTCTTGTTCGAAACCTTTACTTGATTAGCCTTATTTTTTACTTTCCTCTTTTTTGCCTTTATCATTTTTTTGATCTCCGCTCCTCTTCCCACATCCTCAGCCTTTTGTTTTCGCTTCCTGTTTGCAGCCATGAGCCCCGTCTCTTTCCTGTTTTCTCGCTCTTCCTTGGTAGAGACGCTAATGACACTGGTGAAAGAGGCCCTGTGTGTTGTAGTCACTCTCAACTCTGCACTCAGTGATTCCTCCAAAAGAGAGGACTCTGATTTCTCCAAGAGGTTCTCAGCAAGCCTCCCTTCTTGGCTCTCCTTTGCAGAACTCTCAATCTTTTCTTGCATTTTGACAGGCTCTTTCAGATATGCTGAACTGTGAGAGTTTGAGGTAGTGTCAGAGGGTGACTGATTGTTGGACTCAGAGGATGGTGTGGGAGTCGATTTGGAGGAGATTTCCTGGTTTTCACAATCATGTATCTGCGGTACCACTGCAAGCGATGAGGAGTACTTCACTCCTTTTGTAGAAGCCCCGCCAAATGGACCGCCTCGACATGTGGCCCTTTGGCTTCCAAGAAAGTTGGCGAGACTCTTGAAGACATCGTCCAAACCTGCTTTATGCTGGTGGAACCCATTGAGAAGTGAGCCAGAGGTTTTTCCACCGGTGTTTACCCGTTCTTCTTTGTCTTCCTCTATGTCTGGTTCGATTGGGCAAGATGGTTTACAGAGTTCAGACGTGTCATTGCAGGGTTTTTCATTCAATTCATCCAAACTAGGCTCCGTTTCCACGTCCTCATTGCTTTCGCTATCTGCAGGATGAGGGGAAAAGCACTGGGTGGGGCTGGGCTGCAGAACGGGCCTACTCATTACACCTTTTTCAAGCTCTCGCTCCTCTTCCTCAAGATCTGACACAGGGGAACCCTGCCAGCTGAGTACAGGAGGAGTGTTTGCATGGTTGTCCCCACCATCTGTCAAATTTCCCAGCATAGCTTCAGGCTGAAGGTCTGGGGCACCGAGAACCCCCCCCTGACCGTCATCTTTGTTATGAATGACTTGTTCTAAGCTAACGGAGCATGCAGTGCTGAGTAGTGCTGAGGCTTTACACACAGCGGAGGGGAATGTGCCATTCAAGTGTGTTTTTGGTCCATTCTCTGAGGGAGATAATGTGTTGCTGGTTTGTTTGGGGCAATTAGAGAGCAATTTTGTTGCCTGCTTTTTGACAGAGAGTTGAGAGGGACTGCATTTCTTTTTTGGCTTCTTAACCGATTTTAATGTTGAATGCTGTGAAGTGCAGCCGGTACGAGGACATTCTGTGAATGGACTGACTGATGTCCTCTCCCTGTGCTTGTGTTTGGGAGACGACTGGCTTTGACTCTCTGGGGATGAAGATGATGTCTCTACTTTACTGAATTTGGCCTCTCCTGGACACAAAGAAGCAGAGGAGGAATAAACCATTTCCTTCTTTGCTTTTTTGAATTTCCCATTTAATTTTCTGTCCTTCAATCCTTTATCTCTCTTTCTCTTCTTTTCCCCTGAGCGTTTTTCTTCTCTCCTCCTTCGCCGTTTCCTTTCCTCGTCCTTTCTGTATGTCTTTTCGGCATTGTTCTTTCTCTCCTTTTTCAGAGCCTTGTCTTTCTGTTTGGACTCAGTTTTTCTGACATTCTCCTGCTCCTTCTCGGGCTTGCTTGCTTTTGAGTGGGTGAGAGGAGACTGTTGTGAGCAGGTCTTCCTGCCTTTGGAGTCTGAGAACCTGGATTTGGAGACAGTGTGAGACAAACGAATCTTGGTAGATGTCAGGCTGGGTCTCGATGTGTGGCTTGGGCTTGTTGGGCTTTTCTGCTGCTCTTTTAGGCTGGGACAACTGGGCTGAAAATCTGGGGAATCTTTTCTGCCACTGGCCTCGGTGTACGACGAGGGACTGGAGGGAGCACCTTGGCGGCTGGAAGCAGAACCACCATCTTTAGGATGAGGGGAACGATATGGTGGAGAGTCTGGAACTGAATTCTTGCTGATTGATGGATCCCTTGAGTTGCCTTTAAGATGGGTGTGATGAGTTTCCTGCAGATTCAAAGTTTTGACTTTAGTTAAATGATAAAGGGTCTGATGCTTCTAATAGCAACACTGAACTTGAAAGGTTGTATGAGTTGTAAGAAAAACAGGTTTCAAAGTGATCAGTCAAGACAGATGTTGGTCTCTTACTGTGCTTTGTTTGTGGTGAGGACCCCAGGAGTCCTTTTCCTCCAGAGGCCGCAGGACCGCGTTGTGCTGTGGGACTCTCGGGTGGGTTGTGTGCCGCTGATGGTGGTAATGATGACTTTGCTGGCTGTAAGGCACACGGGTGTGGTCTGCTGGTGAAGCCGAGATTTTCCGTTCAACCTTCTCTCTGTTACAGTGGTACAATGCTTTGCCTCCGCAGCTCTGGTTCACAAGTTCTGAGTTACCAAAGTCATGGCCTCCAGCTCGCACCTCAGAGGTTTCCTTCAGCAATAACCAAGCAATAACAGTAGTCAGCTATGATATTTGTAGGAATAGTTTTTAAAAAATTACAATTAGGGCTGGATGGCATCAGGAAAACTTGCGATAACAGTGCTTATATTGTCTAATAATGATATGACTTGCGATAAATGAACAAACTGTGTTAAAGTCTTTCTGCTCTGGGTTCAGAGCAAAAACAACAACTAACATTTTATAACATGACAGTTTTATTTTAAAAAAGTGCAACTAGACACAACTGCTGTATTAGCAGGTAAACAAACTGCATTCAATACAGCTTCTTAATAACTTTAAAACATTGCCCCCATTAAACATATTCTATTGCTTTTTTTACATAAATTATAAGAACATCTCAAAATAAGTTAACAAACCTAAATTACACTGTGAATTCTCTCATTGAAGGTGTCCAACATTTTCTGCACTGACCAAGTGGTTATAATTTAATGCAATAACTCGGGTCCATTTTGTTTATCAGACTGATGTTGACCAATAGTCGCAGTCCGGAAATACAGCACTACCTTTTGCTGTGGTCTTACATTTAGCTGTAGAATCCTTTAAACTACAGGAGTTCATAATCGACTGCATGGTGGTCAGGTTCTGTGGTGGCAAAACAAGCCCAAATCATCACACCTCCTCCACCGTGCAGACAGCATATGAGGTGCCAGCTCCTATGTTTTAATTTTTGTTTGTTAAATAATGACGCATTGAGATCTGTTGTGTGTTTTTGTACACTTACGGTCTGCTTTGAAATAATTTCAAACCCGGTAAGGCTGGATAATTCTAATTCTATCCAGAAACCCTACAACTGAAAGAGTTGCGGATCTCAGATGATGTGTGAGCTCACCTGTTGCTGTGTTGATGAGGTCCTGTATTCAGTGTGGTAGCAAGAACCTGCCCTGTCGTCCTGGTTGCACCGGTGGTGGCTGGGTGATGATGGGGCGTGGGCAAGTGGAGGCAAATGCCTCAAACCAGGGTGACATGGCTGCAGAGGTATAAGTAAATAGGTGACTGAGTTTGACCAACAGATGGTGCTGTTTTACCAAAATGAACAGACAAGGACAGTTTTTACTAACTGAGATAAAGTTTGTTACTTGATCAGGGCTGAGGCCTCGTTTCCTCTTTGCCGGACACCCATTCCTGGGAGACAGATGGTGCTGTGGGGGCGGGCTGTGATGGTGTCGCTGGTGGAGAGCTGGCCGTTTCCAGGGTCCTGGTCTGTTGTTTACCATTCTGCCATTGAAGTTCCTGTGTTGGTCAGAGGTGGCCCATCTATCTGGAGGGGACTGCAGTTCCCTGTTGTTGCGATTCAGACGAGGGTCCCCATGCTGTTAAAAAACAAAAAACTGTTAATACACATATATGGTCGTCTTCAGTCGGCGGTTCTCACCAAATTGTTGCTGACATTGTTCTGCCAGTCTACGTATCGCTGGCCGGGTCTCGTTAGGTAACCGTTGGCACCTCCTTGGTTGCTGAATGAGCGTGTAGCGTTGGGATGCCAGTTCTGGGCCTGGAACTGCTGCTCTTTACCGTCCCAGTTTCGGAATGGCTGACGATGTCCCTTCGGCGCGCCTTTGTCCTGGACATGACTTCTGTCCCCTCTGGGAGGAGAACAAGAACTATAAATTCATATAATTTCAACACAGTTTTGAGAAATGTCCAGTGGACATGGAATCAAATCTTTAAAAGCACCTTCAGTAACACGTGTTACAGCTGATCAGTACCACAGTCAGAACCTTTTCAGTCCAGTGTGTGGTTGATACAAACTGCTTCACTCACCTATTATAAAGACGACCTGATGGTGAATGATGGGACTGGTTGCGCCCTTCTTGGCATCTGCAGAGAAGAAGAGACAGAAGATCAATACCGTTTGCTGCGATGTACTTTATTTGAGATTATATTATTACACATCTGACCCCCTTCTGGCGGGACTGACGGCAAACAGGGTTGCTCCTGTCCTCCTGTTTCAAGTTTTTGGGATCACTCTGCATTTTGTTTATTTGAACGCCTCAATCAAGATTATTTTCCCTCCCCTGAGCTGAGCTGGCCTCAGCTGCTGCCGTTAAACAGTAGCGCCGCTGAAGCAGGGTGTTTCGCTCCCGTTTATCAGCCTTGTGCTTGTTCTCGCTGCACATTGAGTTCATCCACACAGCTGCAGCTGAAACAAGAGCGTCTCATGAATGTGCTCATCAGTTGAATTGGACACGTGTTGTGGTACTTACTGTATCTCGTTTTATTGTATGATCAGTTCAGGTAGAAGAGCTTAATGTGGAATCATCTTGTCTCAATTTGCATGATAGATTTCAGTGACATGAACGACTCGTAACCCAGACAGCCTTGTTGGAAATATTACTTGTCTTTAGTCAAGACTAATTAAATCACCCATCCATGGGAGAGAAACAGAAAATACGAGGAAAAAATATAAAAAATATATGTTGGGGACTTCAGGGATCCAGGTTTTGCAAAGTGAAAGAGGCGATGTCCCTCCCAGAGCTCCAGTCTGTGACGTCTATCTTGTAAAGAATCCCTCGCCTTACACTGCCTCTAGGATGAGAGCTGCTTGTGCTTTTAATATGAATGGGTAAATGATGCTGTCTGTTTTGTTAACTTAAGTACTAGTAGTAGTAGTAATGATTTTTCAACTTAATGTAGTTTCATAAAAGTAGTCGACTGAGCAATTTTTAAATTACAGGTAAGTCATTCGGACAGTTTAAATGAACCACTGACAGCCTGGGATACTGTGGAAAAGCAGAGATTGGTGCAATTTGTCCTCCCTTCTGACGTCCCCCCAACCTCAAACAGGATAGTATCGAATAACAAGGAGCTGCATGACTTTATTAAAATATGCAAATGCTGTGTTATTTTGTGACATCAGCTTTGATTAGCAATGTCTTGATTAAAGTTCGTTTCATACTCCACCCGAAGCTGAGAAATCAGCTCTGACTGATGCAGTTATGTGACAAAAATCCCATTGTTTTGTTTTTAGAGTACCTTCGCCCACCTGTTCTCAACACAAGGTCCAGTCTTTACTAGGATTGGGCATCGAGAATTGAGTATCAATTGGAACCGGGACTAATGTTTCAGTTCTCCCGGAAATGTTCATACGTTTAAATTTCGATGCCTAGTTTCAATACCTAGACCGCCAACTGGAAGAAGAAGCCGCCCAATAGCAACAAAGAAAAAAAAAAACCTGGTGAGCCGCCGAACACCAATTTGAGTTGGTGTTCAGACTCAAATTGTCAAATTAGGTGAAATAAT
>JAUBOC010000030.1:4015732-4029675 GCA_032275365.1 Anablepsoides cearensis | reverse complement strand
TAATTTTGTTTTAAAAATTTTTAATTTCTTTTTAATTTAAATCCCCCCCCCCCCCCCCCCCCCCCAAAAAATAAATAAATAAATAAATAAATAAATAAATTGGAACCTCTGTATTACCTAAACAAGAAGAATACTTTCTTGGAAATTGCAGATGAAGAAGAAATGACTGTTGGACACAAGTCAAAACTGTTTGACTGACTGAGAGCCAAGATATCAAGAAACAAGACTGATGATTATGAGCATGTGTTGAAACAGGAAAACTCTAGGAATGTAAAGAAGACTTTCCAAAATGTTGAGCTGGGTTGGCTCGGTTGAACTTTCATAATTTAAATTTTTTTTCAAGTAAGGCCAAAAAATGGTGGAGGGAAAAAAAATTGTGTAGAAAATACAAAAAAAGCTTTGGAGTTGAAATGTTGGGGCCTGGGCTCCATAAGAAGCAATGGGTCCCCAAAAGAAAGCATATTTGGGAACAAAATGGACTTTACAAAGTAACACATGTTAGAAGACTGAATGAATGAATCTCTCTCTCTCTCTCTCTCTCTCTCTCTCTCTCTCTCTCTCTCTCTCTCTCTCTCTCTCTCTCTCTCTCTCTCTGTGGGGCAGCAGTGGGCAGCCTAGCTGGTCCTGCACTTGGTCTGAATTTCTAATTCTAATTGGGAAAAATGCTGACAGCTGAGAAATGTCTGTCGGCATAACTGCATCATCAGCCCCGGCTACATAAGTTATGATTGTCATAACTCAAGATTAGATCAGAGAGGCAAGCTGCTCCCAACAACGCTCAGTCACTCAAATTGACTTATTAGGGCAGTGAAGGATTGTAGCTCCAGCTAATCTGACAGTTTACATTTGCATGAGGCAGGCTTTAGCAGAGGGCAGCACGGCGAAGCACCAGCAGTTCACACCGACGCACTTTTAGTGTCCTTTATATTTCAGACCGTTTAGATCAATGGTCTCTTACAGCCTGTATGAGCTGAAAACCAACAGCTAAAATGTGGTTAGAATCTGTTAGCACTAGCATTTAGCTATTCAGTGTTTTTTAATCAATTAGAGTGAGGTTCTGTGAAAATATTAGGAACATTTAATATTTTACTTGTGGTTAGCTCTTAAAACAACTTCAGTTTGAATAAAAGTAGAGTTCACACAGTATGTGACTGGACTGAGAGCTGGAGGACTGGTTTAAGCAGTGTTAATACCAAAAGGAACAACTTCCTTGGTAAAAATCAGAGATTCATGTAAACAATATTTTAGAATTCTTTATATCACTGGTAGTTTTGCATAACATGGTTGTTTGTTTGAGTTTTTGAATTGTTTGCAAAAACAGAAGTTAGTTGCAGCATTTCCAGTGCAACACAGGGCACTTGTTTCTGTCAAATTAAGCATAAAATGTTAAACTGGCAGAAATGTTAAGGTTTAAATAAAGTGTTCATTATTTTTTTGATACAAAAAAGAGAAAATTTCTATGCCCTTTTGAACTTGTAATTTATTTAAATTAAGTATGAGCATTTGTTTAACCTCAAAAGTACAGTTTTTAAATTAAATGTTGCTGAAACAGCAGGTTTCTCAGTGGATCTGCACTCGAAAATGCAGTCTAGGTAGAGTAGTCAAACACAGATCCACTGATCCTTCAACACAGAGCATCGTCAGAAGACAAGCTGATAAATTAATTTAACAAAATCTGTATTGTTCCATACAAGTGTGTATTGAACGGTTCGATATGGGTATATGTGTTGTTGCACCTGTAAAATATACATATATATAGGGCTGCAACGATACAGAAAATTCACGATTCATTTCAGTTCGGTACTTTAGTCTCATGGTTCAATATTTTTTCAATAAAAATAACAGAGCTTTTCATGCCCTTTTTAACTTGTAATTTATTGAAAATAATTATGAACATTTGTTTAACCTCAAAAGTCCAGTTTTTAAATTAAATGTTGCTGAAACAGCAAGTTTCTCAGTGGATCTGCGCTCGAAAATGCAGCCTAGATGGAGTAATCAAACACAGATCCACTGATCCTTCAACACAGAGCAGCATCTTCAAAAGACAAGTTGATAAAATATATTTTTTAAATAAGTATTGTTCGATACAAGTGTGTATTGAACCTAAAGCACTGTATTAGATGGTTCGATATGGGTACATGTATTGTTGCACCCCTAAAAAAAAATATATATATATATATATAGCCTTTGAACATCTAAAAAATAATTAAATAAATAAAAAGAATAACTAGTTATTGTATCATAACCTCGACATAAGTAGATATTTATGGATAGAACTTGACATGCAGAATACACATCCACACACACATGCTGCCTGGTAGTCAAACTATTAAGTTTATCTCTTTTTAGAATTGGCTTATCCACCACTCTCCCTGCAGTAGTATATCAACTCACCCTCACCACTGTAAGCCTTTTGTTCTTTGTTAATGTGTAAGCTACTAAGGTTTGCATTTTACGATAACTCTCATTCTCGAATATCCAAATTTGAATGTGATCAGCTTGAAAACGACTCCGAACAGTTTGAAGTATATTATTTCCATATAAAAAAGGACGTTCGTACAAGAGTATTGTTGCCTTGATGTTATGTTTAAACTCTTACAATAATGCAATGCTAAGAAGATGCCTGACCTTCACAGGTCTGTAGGTTTACAACAGTTCATTGCTGCAGTGATGTGCACTTTCACGCCCCTGTGCACTCAAGGGTTGTCTTACGGGCCCCGTGTCATCCGGCTTTGCATATCAGCTGTGTAACATTTAAATCATAACTGCAAGCGCTTGTTTCGGCACACAGGCGAGGCTGCGAGGAGACACACTGCCAACATGAGGATGTTAACTCGGTTGCTTTTTGCGCTCGCGATAAATTACCGGTCACTGGCAACCGTGGTGCAGGACTTCAATCATGTGGAGCGGTGTAAGGACTCCCTGTACATGGGGACTCCACCGCGGGGGTTTATGGACACCGACCTGAAGAAGATCTGCCAGCGCTACGAGGACAAACCCCGGTTCGTGACCCTGTATGATCCTCACAAGCGGATCCCTGTTTACTCGGCTTACACCTTCAAGAAAACCGAAGGAGACAGGCGCGTCGACTATCCTTGGATGTATGAACCACAGGTAGGAGTCTTTCAGGAATACTGGCAGTATTCTTATGGAATTTGTCTTTTTATTCCACAAGTTTAGGGCTGAAGGTTTTTCATGTCTCTCCAGTTGGCAGAAGTTGATGGAAATGGGAACATGTCGCCTTTCCCCACTGGCTACCTCCACATGAAGTTTGAGGACAGCCAGGCTGTGCTGGATGACTATTCCGATGTGGTGCTTTACGAAAGAGGCCACCTGAACCCTGACCAGCACCAGTCCACGCCCCACGACCGCGCCGCCACCTACACCCTGACCAACGTGGTCCCGGAGATACGGGAGTTCAACATCGGGCCGTGGCGCGAGTTCGAGGAGCGCATCCGCGTGCGCCTCAACAACTTCTGCCGCGGCGTCGCCTACATCGTCACCGGGGTCACCACAAGGGGCAACATGATCCGCCGCAACAACCAGGACCGCGTGGCGGTCCCCGAGGACGACCGCAACTCGCCCCACCCCATCCGCGTCCTCTTCCCGGCCCACGCAGCCTTAGCCAAGAACGCCAAGGACACCAGCAGTGTTCACGAGATGACGGTGCAAGAGCTCGAGTCATTCCTGAAAAACAACATGGATGTGGACCAGAACTTCCAGCTCTTCTATGACAACTGCATCTCCCCGTCACCGCTTCCTCTTTATCTGCAACACACCATCTGATTGGCTGCTTCATCTCACCATGTGTCAACAGTGGGTTTATATTTACTACGACACATATATGTGCTTAAAAAACAAGTTTCAGATTAGGATTACTGTTGTTTTCAGTACATTTTAAAGGCAGCTGCTTTACGGAGACAGAGATAATATGCTGTTGAAAAAAATGAATTAACCTAATAAAACATTAAAATTTGTTTCCCTTTCTTGTGTTTGTTACTTAAGCCATTGAGAATACTGAGCTTTCAGTAAACAGTATTTATTTTTGCAGAACCCTCATCGATCGGAGAAACCAAGATTTAAACAAACAAACAAACAAACAAAAACTCATTTCTTTTTAATGAAGCCTGTGTTTCATTTAAATCCTTCTGCTCCCATTGATTCTGTTCTTCAGCAGATGTGAGTTTAATTGCTTTACCAGGTTTAAAATCTTAAAATTGTTTTTAGTAGATACATATCAAGCAGTAGCATCCATCCATCCATCCATCCATCCATCCATCCATCCATCCATCCTGTTAACCCGCTTCTTTCATGGTCACAAGGGTCACTGCCCATATCCAGTGGGGGTTGGGGTACACCCTGGACAGGTTGTCAGCCCATCACAGGGCCTGAAGCAGTAGCATTCTTCATTATTTATTTAATTTACAAGAACTGAAAGTGTCTGTATACCAAATTCACCACAAGTCTCATTAATGTTTTTAGTACATTTCTAACACAAGACTAGACTAACCTCACATCAGCATTAGATTCTAAAAATACCACTAAAGGTAATATGCGATGGTAAAATCTCCATGTGTCTGTGAGCAGTGAATTTTTCTTCTTACTTTAAAGGTTCCTTCATGCTAGAAGCAGTAATTTTCCACTGCCTGGTTTATTTGTATTTGACTCTCACGCTGCCACCTAGTGTCAGAGCAGAGACGGTGTCTGCAGCTTGGTGTAAAACATTTTGTTCAGCAGCTGAACAAACACAGACCAGAGGACGGCCCTCATCATCAAACATGTGCTGCCAAATTATTTGAATAGAATCCAGAATGAAAGTTTAAGCTAATTTTTAATGGACAACAGAATGTTTTTTTTTTTTGAGAATTTTAATATTATAAAAAAATGTTTTGCTCCTAGTTGCAAAAGATGGAAGAAGAAATGGATGATGAAATAAATGTCACCCAGATTTACCAACAAACCACATCTATTTTGTGTAAACCACATCCAGAGCAAATCTGACAAATCTTTATTTAGAAGAGTGTCTGATCTAAACCATGCTGATTATTTTACTAAGATTAGAACTGAGTAATTTACATAAAAACCCTCACATATGGTTTTATCTCACTTGTTGGAGTCTCTTCAGTTGCTACTCAGCTATTTATCATTCATCTTGTAGTTCATAGATACAAAACGGTGGTTTGTCTGTACGTGGCCCTGGGATGGACTGTACAGTGTGTCCCCCACCCCTCATTGTTGTGTGTAAAGATAGTGGATGGATGGAACAAATGGAAAGATAATATTTAGATTGTTTTTGCCTTTGAAAGGGTAAATTATATGAAAAAATTTAATTCTGGTAGAAAACAAGAAATGTTATTTTTTGGGGAAGTGATAAAAAACAACAACAACAACAACAAAAAAACACATTCCCAACATCAAATCACAAATTTTACCTTCTTTCAACTGCAGAAAATTATTCAGTCTTCAAATCTAATTTTAATCAAACATGTCTGAATAGGATATATCATACTTGGTCCTATGTGGATCAAGCTATAATGCTAAAATTTGAGGAAAATAATTCCTCAGAATTACACAAATAAACATTTTTTTAACAGAATTTTGGGGATTACACTAACAAAAATATCCGTCCTTCATCTTTACCCATTCCTTCCTGTCGGGGTTGCTGGGGTCACAGGACCCCATGTCCAGCCGTCACTGTGGGAGAGGCGGGGGACACCCTAAGTCCATCACAGAGACATATTTCATACTGAACTGAGACTGGGTTGAGGTGCCCACGTCACTTCTGGCACCTTCAGAATATTTTTAATGCGGGTGGGGTCCGCTGAAGATTCTGGGGTGCCACTAAACCCAGAACAGAATTTCAGATTTGTTATGTTGTTGTCATATTTAGGTTATTTGACCAATACAGCAATAGGGGAGTTAAGGAATCACCTTCTGTTTTACATAGATTTATTATCGTTTTTATATTTATTTAGTTGCTATTTCTTTATTGAAAAAAGCTCTGTCACCACTCAACTCATTGATTTTTTTCTTCTTAGTTTTTTTTTATTTTTTATTGGGGGGGCAATGCCTCCCACCTGGGGGCATCCCTTGACCAAATGACTATTATATGGGAAATTTGGTTTTGAACATCCTCAGCAAGATATTCTGATTCAGAAAAGAAAACTGTAACCAACATGTCGCCAACAGTTTCAGCCCAGCGTTCTACTGGCTTTGTAAGAAAACATACGTATCTCTTAATGTTTTATTGCTTCTTCTGCCCAGATCATCTGTGAACCATGTAAAAACGATGGCAAATAATTTGTTTAAGAATGTCTTTTAATGTTTTCCAGTTCAGATACACAACATACAGTGTGTAATAGCCTCTATTTGAAATAGAAATATTAACTTTAATTATTTCAACCCCGTCTTGCCTTTTTTTTGACTCCCGCTGTACCTTGCGCCTTGAGCAGGTTACTGAATCAGACTAAATGAAACAGACAAACAGGTGCAAGCCTTCCACTTTAGCATCTGACATCAAATATTGTAAGAGATTTGAAGCTGAGTCACGCTTTGAGTTCTAAGCCAACAACAAACCTGTAGTGTAAACATGTAGACTTGGTGAGTGTGCTTCCATTATCTGTTGGCTGGTCCAAACCATTGTTTTTTAAAAGAGAAAGAGGAAAAAAAAAGAAAGTGTTTTGTAATGCATTTTTTTTCCTTTTTTTTTTTTTTTTTTACCTTGAAAGGTCGGGCAACTGAAACTCACAATCAGACAGCTGGGTCAATAGTCCCATAAACAGGATGTGCAGGACAAAATTGCAAAAAGTTAGCAAAACAATCACCATGATTATTGTCTGGAATAAGAATACAAATGATTTTACAAGCTTCCAGTCAGATGGGTATACTGTATGCTCAAGACAATGTGATACAAAAACCATCAAATCCAACAGAGTCACAAATTGAATTCCTTGATTTGTGGCTTGTGTTTGAGCCCATCTGTAACCCTATCTCTTTGCTTTTTGTTTTTTTTTTTCTCGTTTAGCTTCTCAAATCCATCATTTCCTCTTTCGTTTTCCTCGGCAGCTGTTCTTTGGGTTTTTTCACCAATAAAAGAACTTGCTTTCATTCAGAAGCTGCCTTTCGTGACGGATGGGACGGTGCCAAGTCAGTACAAGATATTTTAGATGACCGTAGATGCAGTAAGAGCACGTTCGTCACGATATTTAGGCTACCCTGAGCCAGAAGCATTCCCCTTTTTCTGTGTGGTTACCTCATCCATGCTGTGATTTATTTAAAAAAAAAGTTTTTTGATACACCTTTTAAAATTTGATCTCTCGAGGTCAATTAAATAATCCAACTTTGTGCATGAAGTCATCTAAACTTGCACCTGTTGTCACAAAAAAAAGATCCGGCCAATCACTCGAACCAAACGACAAAACATAATATTTACAAATTTCAGTTTGTTTTCTTACATTAGAAAAAAAATTTACAGTTTGTTTTCTGCCTTTTTTTTTCCTTCATTTTTTTTTTGTCCTTGCACCGCGCTCCGGTTCAGCATGAAGGATGGCAGTTCGAGTGCCGTTCCTTCCATCACACGGGATGCAAGATGTAACAAAGAAGGGCTAGGGGGAGAATTGAGTCCAATCGCCTTGCTTTCATGGTACATGTAGTGAGCAATGTCTTTTAAATCATTTATTTATTTATTTTTGTTCTCAAATGCATCCACTGTGCATTGACGGATCGCACAACGCTTTCTCTGCGTCTCCACCGTTGTCCTAATAATGTAGTTTTCGTTGTTGTCGTCGATATTGTCCAGAGTCCATCCCATCTGGGTGTGCAATTGTGCGAAAGACGTGACATTACAAGGCTCCATCTCTCATCTTTTGGCCATAAATATATGTTTTCCTTTTCCTACCCGCCGTGCAGAAGCGGGAAGGGGTGTGTGTGTGGAGGGGGGGAGGGACACGCCATGAGACAACAAAAGAACGGACGAAAAGATAACTGTCAAGCAGGTCCCCAAAACAATTGAAGCGTGTGGCTCCCAAAATCCGGAGTATTTGTGTAAAATAGTCTCGTCTCTTTCTCTCTGTATTTATTTTTTTGTAACTCAAAAAGTGCAATCTTCAGGCGAGACTGAGAGAGTGACTGTGCAAACTCGACAGTTGTAAAAGAGAAATAACAAAACGCTAAAAGGGGGGAAATGAAAAGGGCTTTCATCAGTCTCTAGTACTGTAGATTTACGGCACAAGCCTCAGTGTTGGGGGGGACTGGGGTAAATAAAGAGCAAATATTTACTTTCTTTAATATAATCTTTACACAATAATAATCTATTAATACTTTCTGAAGTACCACAAAGTGCAGCTGATTTTAAAATAGAAAATGAAATCTTTTCAAAATAAAAAAAACTAAATTATGGATAAACAAAACAAGGCAAATCATCAAAATGACAAACTCTGCCCACACTTAAAAAAATCATGCAACAATCCCACACACAAAGTAGTTAATGAAACTTTATACTTTTTTTTTCTCTTTTAAATGAGGATATATTAATTCTGATTTCTCTTTAAAGAAGAGACCAGCCACAGTGCAACATCAAGTCGAATAAAAAAACAAAACAAAACAGAACAAAACTATGTGTGGTGTAAAAAAAGATAAAGGGGTTGGCACTTTTTTTTTCATGGTAACTCCTTTTTGTACGATACAGTCAGGATGGACCTCTGCAGGCGCTCCACTCCAGAGGAACTTTATCACAGTACTTGGCACCAAGAATGCTGGTAAAAACGAGATATCAGAATTTTTTTTTCATTCATATCCTTACAATTTATTAATAATACATCATATACATTAGTGTTTTTGTATAAAAGACTCTAAAAGGAAACAAAAGAAAAGAGTCTAGAAGTGTTTGTGAGAAAGAGAGAAACGGATTGTGTCAATGGTTTAATAAGAAGAGCTACGAGGGCAGATGCAAAGAGATGGAAACAAAAAAAAAAGGCGAGGCAGTGAGATGAAAGAAGCAGTTAAATGAGTTGAGGTGGAGGATTTAGACAGAGAGAGATAATGAGAGAGAAACAAATAAAGTAATGAACATGATTAGAGCCTGTGAGGCACAGATGCAGCGAGCTCAAATGGGCAGCCTGGATTCCAGACTGCACCCTGAATGGGATTCAGTTCTTCTCTGAACTGGCCACCAGTTGGAGCCCCCAATCTGGAAATGTTTTCAGACCAGCAGCATTAAGAGGACAAATTAGGGGTGAAAAAAAGACTTCATATTCAAGGCATGTTTTCTCCAATCTGAAGTGGGGTTTTGTGGAAAAATTATGAACACTAGATATCTGTGTCTTTGTGCAACCTCAGATGAAAACGAAGCAGCAGCTAGGCTAAAAACAGCAAAAACTAAAGTGGATGTCTGGTTTGTTAAAGCAGCTCCAGCCTCCAAAATGCCATAGAAGTTCATGCAAACACTTCTTTTCTGTTTAATAAACCTTTATATCAATGTCAGTTTTACATTACATACTTATTTACATAGAATTCTCTTGTTATTTGATAGCGCTAATAACAGGAAGCTGTATCACTTCCAGTGCAGCCTGGTCCACTTCTAGTTGGAATATTACATAATTTCTGCTAGAATAACAGTAATAGAAAACCAATGGAGGTCTAAAGGTTTATTCAAATGGATTTTGCAAGAACCACTATAATTTTTTAAAGAAAGGAGTTGCTTTAGAACGGCAAAATACACTTGAGCTAGCCATTGTTAGCTTGTCAATACACCCGTTATATAATGATTTTGCCATCCCAAATCATCCTAAATTTTCAAAGTTTATTGTTCAATCCAACATGTTTTTTTATAAATCTGGATATATTGATGTGACTTTCTCATTAAATGGAAATTTACACAGAATTCTGTGATTATTTGGGAATTTCTAATAGCAGCAGCTAGTTCTAGTACTTCTGGTCCTTGTCCACTTCCAGCAGGAACTTCATAACATTCCTGCCAGAATAACTATGAAATGTAAAATTGATTGAGGTGTAAAGATGAACAAAACAGCGTTTGTATGATTATTATTAAAATTTAAAGAGTAGAGTTTTATGATGCTAAAATGCACTTTGAAAATAGGCCCACTCAAGCTAGCCACTATTAGCTTGTCACATATTTCGGCTGTTTTAAATAAACTTTAATTTTCAAGATTTTATTGCAATTAATGCAAACACTAATGCATAAACATTTGGATAACTGTCAGTTTTGTATTAAATGATTATTTCGGCAGGATCAAAAATACATATTTTTTTTTGCTGAAAGTACCTCAGGATTTAATGTAAGTTGTACAGCTAACTGCTGCTGTCACTACTTGCTCTTGCAAAAAATTCCACAAAAATAATTGTGGAATGCACAATATGCATGGCAGTGCATAGGTTTATAAAATAGCTTTTGCATCAATGAAAATAGAAATAAAAATGATCTTGCCAGACTAGCCAGTCACAAATAAACTGTATTTATTCAATCTGAGGTTGTTCAAAGAGGTTCAAAGAGCTGTCTACAAGTAAGAAAATAACTTTTCACAACTTTTCCAGATATCACCACTTGAAAATGGCTTAACTATCCATTTCAGGTAGCACAAAAAACTGGAAACAGGCTCACACATGTAAATAGAGTTAAATTATCTAATTTTAACAATAAATTTATTCATGTCATCAAACAGTCTTTATTATCGTATTCCCAACCCTGCCAATACAGTTTACACCAAACAATACCTTTTAAAATCACAATGAGTAGACAGCTGTTGGAACACAGTGCTCTCTACAGGGTGCCAAATTTCACTTCCAGATTGGGCCTTTAAAGCTGCAATTTGTAAGCTTCAAGAAATCAGCGCTTTATGACAGACAGCTTGTTGGGACATATGCTGCCTCATACAAAGCTGCTTGCTACTGTATCATCTTTTCACTAAATGAATGACAATGTGTGTTTGTATCCTTTGATAAACATGGTTTTACAAACACACGCACACACACACAAAACCCCACATGCTCTAAACAACCAACTGATTATGACACCTCTTTGAGGGAGCTACAAAGTTCAAGCAGCGCATTTGGCGACTTTCCTAAGCACCAAATATTCGTTGAGCAAGAGCAGGAAAAAGCTGTATGTGCCAAGAATGACAAAAGAGCTTTTCAATCAAGTCCCCTTTGAGTTATGATTATAGCTTGGAGGTATTTCACTGCTTCAGATCTTACAAACTGCAGCTTTTTTTTGAGGGCTTGATGAGGAAAACAAGATAGGAAATAAAAAGAGCAGAGGTTGGTGAGAGTGAAGTTTGGATGGAGCAGTTTGCGTGGTGCATCTTTGTGAGCCCAGAGATGGGTAGCAGAGCTTGTGCCTAGTCCTATACGCGGGTGGTGGAGTGTTGGTGTGGCAGAGCGTTGTTACTGTGGCTGGGGACGGGGGTAGAGGAAGGGGCCGGGACCGGGGGATAAGTGTTAAAGGGGTGGAGCGGCTGAATGCTGCTGATGGTGCTGGGGATCATGGTTATGGTGTTGGCGGTCATCAGCGGCACGTCCTCGGGCGCCCGCCGCAGGGCCAGTGTGTAGTCGGGTGGGCACACCGGAGGTCGCAGCGGTTCCAGGTCGCCGTGAACACCGCGGGAAGGCAGGGGCGTCCCGTGCTCTAGCTCCACCCTCTGCTGCTTCATCTGCAGTGACATTAGCTCCTCCTCCTGACTCAGAGCCAGGTCGTTGTGTGGCGGGGCCCCCACGACACCCATGCCAACGCCCATGCCCATCGTGGTGCCGCGTTGCGGCGAGAGCCGGCGATGACGTCTCTGCATGAGTTCGTGTCGCTTATCTCGTTTGTAGTAAAGCGCCGCAAAGGCCAGGACATTTAGGAAAAGAAGGGACGCACCGACCGCTACGGTCACGCTCAGCTCGGTGGAGTAGTCCCTCGTCTCATCGGGGAAGGGGGAGTAGCGTGGCCTCTCTGAGCCATCGGGCTCAGGTTCCGGAGGGTAGGTGGAGATTATCGGGTGCAGGGTGGAGCGGGTGCCAGAATAGGTGACCTTCCGGCGGCCGGTGCCGGCGGGCAGTCGAGTGGTGGCGGTGCTGATGATTTTCTCATGCAGGCTGTGAAGGTGTGGCACAAGCTCCAGCCAAAAAGCCACCTTGTTGGCACGGTAGTTATCTCTGACACGAGGCTTCAGGCCAATATGTAAATACTGCTTGTCTTTGGAACTGAATTTAGTCCAGATGACCTCCTCGAAACGGTTAGGCTTAGTGTGAATGAACGTTGTGTCCTGAGGAACAGGGAGGTTAGGATCCCTGGAAAAGAGAAAGAAGAGAATCAAATGATTTTTGTCATGGCCAGTCTTATTTGTTAACGTTAGAGAATGTCTTGTTTGGGTGAAAATTAGGTTGTGGTTTTTTTTTCTGCTTTTCTGTTTGCATTTTACAACAAAGACGCTGAATTACCAACTAAACAATTTCAGAGCCAGCTTCAAGACAACCATTACTGGAGACAGTGTGACCCAATTTTACAGTTAAAAGAAACAGAGAATCTTGCAGATATATGTTAATTTATTAATATTATTTTAATTCACTGTCAAACTGCTTGTGGGAAGCCATTGGGAATGGGAATGAACTGGGTATGAGTTGGCAGAGTCCAATTTCAAGATATCCCAAGTCTTTGTCTCCTTTTAAACTGAAGACTGGTGGAACTGACCTGTGGAAACCTGTTGATGTTAGTTATTTGTTAGCAGACTTAAAGTTGTCAAATCCTAAATTAGCAGAAGCTTATTGGTATGCTAGTGGTTTTCAAAGTTAGTGAAAAAAAATCACTATTCGCTGACTAGTGGAACCATACAAATGCAAATATATACTGTACACATCTATGGTAATGTATTTAAATGTGACCTTTTACCTACCCTGTCTTTGCAAAGTTGGTCCAGTACGTCATGACTACAGCACTGAGCATGACGTCATTCTTGGAGAAGTTACAAGGAAAGAGGTCAGTGGCCCCCACCATGGGAATCCCAAACACATAGGGGATTTCATCTCCATGGGCAGCGTCTGCCCACTCTGGCCTCGCTTCTGTCTGACAGTGGTGGTGGAAGGTATAGAAGTAAACGGGCGACTGGAACTCGGCGTGCAGTTTGGCAGTGGCAACAGCTGGGGCCACCCACTGGTGGTCCGTGAACAGAGCCAGGAGGGTCTTCCTACGCATGTCACTGTTGTCCCTGTCAGCCCAGTCTGTGTACATGAACTTTATTGTCTCCCTCAGGATATCTGTACCTTGGAAAAATCAAAAGAAAATAAGTGGCCGTTCAATGATGGAGTGCATGGTAAAACTTTAAGATAACAACTATGAAATTGGAAGCTGCTTTTTTATTTTTGTTAAATATTGGAAAAACCATTAAAGAAAAGTAAGAGGTTTAAGAAGCTGCCAAACGCATCTAATTAAACATATCCAATTAGTTTATCATCAGCAAGATTAACCACCACTATAAAAGCAAATATCTTGGCAGTTTTTAAGTTCGATCAAGGTTTCTTCTCATCAATTTGTCAAAGGTTAAGAGATTATTTTTAAATAATGTAAAATCGTCTTAAGACTATTAAGAAGCATGAATAACATAGGGTGACATCCAGGCTTCACGAGAGCTGATGGGTTAGTCCATTATGAAACTTTGTAATTCTCAAAATTACTCAAAAATTAACAATGTGATCTCAGACTATTTATGTCTCAGTTATGCTGCATTCCCACCGAAAGCGTTTTGCGCTGACGAAAAGCACGAAACGCCTCCTGTTGGCCGCTTTTAACGTTCACACGTTCACACCGGGGCAGAGACTAGACTCGCAGCTGAAGAGGGAGGAGCGTCTGGGTCTTTTTCCGGTTAGTCTCACCCGCGGATGAAATAAAAATAAAATAAAGAAAACGACTTTGCTTTATTAACTTTAGAGCAAGCGAACGTTGCGCACAG
>JAUBOC010000030.1:3967560-3987350 GCA_032275365.1 Anablepsoides cearensis | reverse complement strand
TCTAGTGAGTAGCTATGCATTATGGCAGATTTACTTTAGTTGATGCTGACTTTAAAGCATCTTATTTTCAGACATTAATAATGTGCTATCCAACTAAATTGCTCAGTTACTTAAAGTGACCTCAACAGTCCAGGGGTAGGACAATTGTTATTATCTTTCATCTAGTTTCATCTTAAGTTTGTTTTGCTGCATTTATTTATAAATTTAAAGTTTAATATTGATATAAGAAACAATTTTCATGTTGGGTAAAAAAAAAAAAAAAAGAAAAAAATTTTTTTTTTTTTTTTTGGGAGGATGCGGCCCGCGGGCCTTGTATTTGACACATGTGATTTAGTGGAACCACTTGACATAACTGTGTTAAGTAAATCCAACAATCTGTTTTTTGAGTGTAGGTATAACTTGGCACTGGTGGGCACAGCTAACCATAAAGTTAGCTTCACTAACCAACCAGTGGAGGGCACAGCTCCCCTAAAGCACTAAAGCGCTAAGAGGGGAACTGATTTCCTGATTAGTGCTTTAGGGCTTTTGCTAATTTTAAAATTGACTAGTGGATTAGCACTTGCTTAATTTATAGGCTAAATTTAGAAGCACTAACGGAAGTCTTTTAATGTTAATGGTCAACGTTAATATTAACTCCTGAGGTTGAAAGCTGTCACATTTTGTTTATGTGTGTCACTTATCCACCAGGTGACATATTGACAATATGAACCTAAATACAGCTGTGGAACGTCAATGAGTCTTAAGAGAGCAACATGGCGACATGTGACTCATGTTGTCTGTTGAAGAACGTTCATGGGTTGATATTAGTGCTTTAGAATTAGCTTTTGCCAAAACTCTCAGTGCATTAGGGCTTTAGAATTAGTGGACCCAAATATTTGAGTTAGTGTTTTAGGGCTAGTGGAACTATTTTTTAGATTAGTGCTGCCCCCTAAACAAGAATCTTAATTTCACTAACAATAAACTGCTAAACAGCTAAACCAGGGGTGTCAAAACATTTTGTCACATGGGCCAAAATCATAAAGTCATAGGGACTTGAGGGCCAAAAATATTTTTTCTTTACCTGCTCAACAATAAACTAAGCAGTGAATACTTTAATTAAACAAATGAAGTAGTCAGATTTATTGCTGGAAATGGATGCATTAATCAATCTAAATCTAGAACTTTAAAAGTGTTTTGCCGGATTCCCTTATTAAAAGAAATTTGGCAACTGTCTAGGTATCATTTAGGTTGTTGGGGAAATTTTTGTCAATTCTGATCAATAAAATCAGGATTTAGGTCACTCTTTTGTTGAAAATGCTTGCTGTATTTAGACAAAATTTAATAAATTAATTGAAAGCAGACTGGAGGGCAGAAAAATCAGGTTTTCCGTAGATGTCACTAGATAGATGTGGAAAAAGCTAAGAGCCTGGTTATTTAAAGACATATTTGGCATTGTTGCCAATATTTATTATTGGAAGAAGACTTCACTTTGTCTGGGATCATTTTGCCCTAATAAAAAATAGAAAGTCTCCATCTACATCAAACACCTGTGCTGGGGGGACAAATTTGTCGACAAATTTGTATAATTCTTGAACTGAAGTCAGGGGCCACACAAAATCAATTCAGGGCCCACAAATGGCCCCCGGGCCACACTTTGGACACCCCTGAGCTAAACAGTTAAAAAAAACAGTGGTCTCCAGCAGTGCCAAAATTGGTGGTCATTAAAAGCCTGCTGCATTGACATAAACCACCGATGTCGTTTGACGTTTATCAGATTTGTTTGGGTTAAAAGCAGCAGCTGATGCATCTTTCAATGGATCTGTCATCATCACAAAGAAGCACTTTTTCATGACATAAAGAAGCGATTGTTTGCTTTTCTGCGAGTGTCTGGCCACATTTCTCCAGCCGGAGATAAAAACTTCCTGTTGTGTTTGTTTGTCTTTCTGTCCTTTCTTATCCTCATCATAATAAAACATTTGGATCATAATGACGACAATGTGGCTGGTTTACGTGACTTAAATAAACAAAACTTCAACATTTTCTTAAAGTTTTCGATAAATACTGTTAAAATGTGGCCCTTGGCTTGGACTAAGTTTTGAACTTTGGCCTCCTTGTGTAACTGAGTTTGACACCCTTCCTTTAACGGACTATAGTGACAGGTTCAGGGGGTTTGGCTTAGCCCATATCTAAGGTCAGCAGAACCATCAAGGAGCTCACTGACTTTCCTGCCTGCCTCACCACCACCGGAACATTATTCAATCCTTTCATTATCAACTAACTTGATACTGTCCTCTTTGAAACCCACCCCCACCACCACCCTCTCAGTGGTAATGTCTTACCTTCCAGGAGAAAATGCCTACTTTCTGCTTTTCCATTCCTCAGCCCTGCTCGCATTCATTCCCTTATGGTAATTTCTATTGATTTGCGCGTAAAATACCTAAAAGCTCGAATTAGCACTTTCTTTTGTACTGGAACCTGCAGCCGAGCAATGCAGTTCCCGATGAATGACTTTGAGAATAAGATGCCTTTACAACACTGTTCGTATACCTGCGTCCAGCCCACACTCCAGCAGTGAAGTAAGAGCTCAACCAGCGGACCGGCCCTCGTGATCCTGTCAAGATCCGTCAGTTGTCGGCAGAAAATGTCAAGCTCTGCCGGTGTCCTACTCATCCATCCTCTCACTCTCTATTTCTCCACATCCCCCTCACTTTCAAAGCTCTATAAATGTCATTTCATCATGCACTTGTCTTTATTATGAGTGTGTTTTCACCCCTCTCCCCCCTTCTGTTGCCCTCCTCGGTGCTCTGACACCGCTCAGCTTTCCCTTTTTCTTTCATCTTCGTCCTCTCAAATCAACCCCTCTCCTCCTGCCGTCCCGCTCGGATCCTTCCCTCTGTTGTCTTTTTCCCCGTTAAGAAACCACACAATTAGATTAGCCAGATCTGCCTCTTGTTTGTGTTTTCTTTTTTGTTTTTTGTTTGTTGTTGTTTTTTAAGCAAAACTATTAGAGATTGAGGAGTGAGGGAGAGTTCAACGACCAAAACAGAATGGAGCCAGAAATACATAGAAGGCAGAACAAACAAAAATAATAAAATATGTAAAAGATCAAAGACATTCCTTGAAAGAACTCATATCGCCTTTTGTGACAGATTGCACATGGAATATGTGTTAAGGATGACTCTCAGCTACTACCAAATAAAATATATGTCATTGTCCTAATTTTGAATACGTTATCCATTTTTGTGTTGGCAAAGACAGATTTTCTGTAGCGGCCAATTTGAATTGGGTCAAACTCGAATGTCAGTCAGTTGTAATTTCACATCCAAGGATTACTTCCCAAATGTTTCATCAAAATCCAATCAATGGTTCATGAGATGTTTTGCTAACAGACAGTATTTTATCATTTTAACTGTTAATAACAACATTTTAAACAACTATGTGGCCCAGCCTGATGCTCTGAAGATGTGTTAAAGATGACTCTCAGATACTACCACACTAAACTTTAACACAATATTAGTAATTGGCTAAGACTAATTAGTAGAGATGTTCAGATTTTCTCAAACCAAATACGAGTACTTCAGTTTGGGTAATCGCTGACTACCGATAAAGAGTACCTACTAAGTTAGTTAGAACTTAAACATTACAGTGTCTTTAAAAACACATTTTTTATTTAGAACAATGTGTCTGCCCTTCCTTAAGCCTACAGCCCCTCTGACTGGATCAAATCAAATATACAGCATTATATACTGTTGTAACATTTTCAAATAAATACTTTTTTAAACATGAAACTGACAAACTTTTTACTTGAAATGAACACTGTACAAATTTAATGTATCAATACAAGTATTGATATTGGTATTGATTCCTAGTCTGTGACATTTTGTATGAGTACTTGTAAAAATTCTGGTATCGAACCTGATATCGATACCAGTATCAATCTTGGGACACCACAACTGATTAGCTCTGGGGGACATCTTGAATACACTTGATAACAAAATTTAATACATTTCAGATGAAGATCTAATTATACAGATCAGTACAGGGTCTAATACCAGCACTTTTAAAAGTACTTGTACAAAATGCTCCTTATACTCTGAACCAGTATCAATACCGGTATTGATACTCGGATACTGGTGTCAACACTCCATTGAATGGTACGTTTATATCTCAAGTGAAACGTTTGTCAGTTCAATGTTTAAGAAATGTATACAAATGGAAAGAAAGCCTAATTTAATATTTTGATTTATTTTAAAATGTTGCAACATCTCTCTGTATATTTGATTTGATCCAGAAGGACTGTAGGCCTATAAGGAAGGAGAGACACCTTGTTTTAAATAAAATAAATTTAATGTATTGTATTGTTTATGTTCTAACTCAGTAGCTACTCTGCATCAGTACTTGGTTTGAGGAAAAAGTGGTATATGGAGAACCCTAGCTCAAACTGAATTAATAGACGAGTTGAATCACATAAGTTACCACTAAACCAAAATTTAACTCCAAATTGGTAAAGCTGTCTTAACTGCAGCCATTTTTGTATTATTTAAAGATGTTTAAATGAGGCAGCCATCTTGAATGAAACTAAATCTATTCAATTTCAAATTTATCCTGACAGTACAGATAAACAATAACTTTACCCTTCACCTTCAGCAGTCGCAGATAAAAATGGTTTTACAGCCAAATTAGAAAATGTGCTTTGGTGGACAAACAAGCTGCATGAACAAAACAATATTGTTCAATACAGACTGCACATCTGAGCATGAGTGCAACAACATGTGCAAGTATGACAAAATTTCAGCTTTTCCTTAAGAAAAAGGGAGATGATTTGATAACGTCACGTATAGAACAGTAATTTTAGCCGAGCATTTTATGAGCCGTTTGGAGCCAGAAGAAAAGGCACAGGTGAAAGAGGAGTGAATATCGATTGTGGGAGATGCATCACACAGGGCAACAAGAACATCAGCGTGTGGTTGATCAGGCACATAGCAACCAAGAAAAGAGAGTAAATTAGCTTCTTGTGCAAGTAGCAGCTGTTGTGATGAGGGAGGGTACTTGGAGGTAGTTTTTATTAATCTACATCTGTGCTCATGGCTTAAAAAAAGCAGGTCTTTTTCTTAATGAAAGCGGTTAACATCAGACAGTGTGATGTGCACACAGAGTGGTGATTGTTATTACAGATGCAAACTCTGTCTGCAACTCCCATGGAGTTTGGAAAGTGGAGCAAGATGCAGAAAAGAGAAGAAGAAAAATAAAGCATGCAATTAAAATACCTTCGTCCCTCGGCCGGTTCGACGTAGACTCGTCGTGTTTTTTCGTGAGCGGACCTGAGGTTTGAAACAGAGGGAAGGACAAATTCAGATCAGACAAACAAAAAACGGAGACACAGTGTGTTTTGTTTCACTTTAGGGACTAATAATCACAAACTCAATGCTTTTTATGCCAGAGAGTTAAATAAAACATTTCGGTTTCAACTCTTCCGGGTCAGGTCAACCAAGAAAACCCTGAGGTTGCTATGAAAATGTCATTGGAATTGTGCAACTTCAGCAGGCTCAAAAAGCAGATTTAAAGATTAGACATTTATGAAAAATCGAATCTATGATCCTAAAAGAAAGTTTAACGCAAATCGGTTTAGAGCAGTTTTCATAACGGCACAATGGAGCAGTTTGATTTGTTCAATTCAAATTGTGTTTTTATAGCTACCGCAGCATTAAAAAAAACAACAACAAAAAAAATGTGTGAGCTTGGCCTGCTTCTCACATTTTTAACAACTTTGAAGTACAAAATGGTCTATTTCAATTAAGTTTTAATGAGAATGGACAGAGTTAGAACTGTTTAGATCAGTGGTTCCCAAAGTTGGGGTCCAAAAGCAATAAGCATTTTTTTTTTGGGAATTATTTCCGTCAAAAAATGACAACAATCCCTTGCCTTAATAATAGTAGCATAATGAACATTGAGAGGATACAGAGGGTTTTGTGATAAAAGTATCATATGGTGCAGTCAAGACTAACTACTAGTGCTCAGTTTGTAAATAGAAAACTAAATAAGACTGGATGATCTCAGATAAAATGTTAAAGTCTGGTTTTCAGTTCTGCCTTCACTAAATATGGATCTTATATTGTTTTATTAATGCTGTAAATTTAGTAAAATGCATTAAAAAAAATGGCTGTAAAATGCACAGTTTTAAGTAGATCTTTTACAATTTTTGTATACCTCTGTACCCCCCTAGAACTGCTTCACTCCACAGCTGCTGGTTCCTTGTTACTGTCAGCAGATGTTGGCAGGTATAAGGTAGACTTATAGTACCGGTTTCAAATTAATTATATAAAATATTTTAATTAGACAACCTGGTTTCTAAAGATAAAAATAATAGAAAAGACAAAACTTTAATTTGGTATCTGAAGGTATGTAAATTGGGGGAGAGATTTAGATATTTGCTCAAGGGGCGACACCTGAAATCTTGCCTAGGCCACCAAATTGGCTATGACCGGCCCTGGAGCTCGGCATGTGTAAAACCATCTGAGTTTTAGCTGTTTTAATGTGGATTAGCTGTGATAAGTACTTTCAAAGAGTTTCATTAAAACTCATTCTGAGGTTTATCATATACTTGCTAACACTCCAAACAAACACACACAATCAAGTAAAAAACACTGTCACTCTTCCACCCCTGGTGCTGGGTGATAATAACCTCAGTGGCTACTTTTTTTCCCCAGTCAGTCCAGACCCATTTCTTCCTTGTTGTAAAAAAAAATATAAATCAATAGGCAGAAGCGACCTATCACTTTTTGGGGTCAGAAGAAAAAAAATAAAAAAAGATTGCTAAGATTTGTTGTCCTGCGACGTGACCAGAATTGACAACAGAATACCAGCCTACAACTAGAAGTGTGAGCGTTTCTGAGGAGTGAGCTGTTTCTGATGTTCCTGCAAAGGCTGGTGACAAGTTTCTCCTCATCAAGGTCAGAGAGGAGCCTCACATTAAGCTTTAATGGTAACACCAGCTAAATGCTCCGTAGGGCAGAGCCAATAACAGGCATTTATCGCAGAGACCAACCAATGCCCTGTCGTGTCAACCCCTGTTAGCCCTAACTGATAAGGATCCCATTAATTTGCCTTTTTTTTTTCCCGGCTTTCAGACAGTGGAGCTTCTCATCAGCAAACAACCAGATTCTGTGTAACGCTCTGCTCTCGTCCACTTCAAAGAGTTTTTCAAAAACATTCCTGTCCTTGTAGCCCGACGCAGTCCAGACATCCACATTTAACAGCTTCCTCATCATGATGTCATCCTCAGCCGGCAGCGCCTCCCTTACCGTCTCTCCACTGAGGTTTTAGCGGTTTTTATTTATTTTTTTTCTTTAAACAATCCTCTGTGTTGTGTTGCCGGGCGGTTTATCACACTGATGGGGTGCTGCTGACATATCTGTTTCTCCCCTGCTCGCAGAAAAGGTCGCAGTGAGGTGTTGGCATGTAGCCTTTTCACCGCGCCGTGCATCCACCGACGAGAGAGCCGCCCCGTCCCACCATTTGCGCCGCGGCATCTTCACTTATCCGTCTGCATGTTTTTATGGTTTCCTGATATAAAATGTTTATCTTCCGTCTTAATGGGAGAAGATCAATGGTAAATGGATTAGCTGCATCCTCTCGGTTCCACCATGCAGGCGCCTGATCCTTAGAGCACTTACTGCCATGGCGGGAGATGGTACAGCCAGGTGGACGGAGCAGTAATGGATAGAAAGGCCTATTAGTTCTAGGGATTGTCAGCGATCCCTCACTACTTAGCGCCACTCTAAACCACACCTTTCTGCCTAATGGAGACAAGGTTTCAGCCCAGTTCCCACTGCTTCCTAAAGAGCCAAACTCTATCTGAGGAGATGCTCAAACATCACATATGGAGCTTGTGTGTCCAAAAGAAAAGGAAAAATTACAGCAAATCTGTCAGTTAATTAGTTTATATAAACTCTAAAAGAAATAAAAACCATAACAGCCTTACTGAACCCCAAACAGGCACAATCATTTAGACCTGAAATGGATTATTCAGATTTTTTTAAGTGGAGTTTTGTGGTAAAAGTCGTAAAGAGTTATTATCTTACCTACTAAAGATTGCTCATAGAACGTTCTCATTTTGGAAAAATTGTGTTCAAATTTGACTTGCCTGGGTGAGACCAGGACCAGAATGGATTTCTGACGTCTTAAATCAAGTGCCCCAGATTGTACAGGGCGTGCTGCAGCTAGCTGCTGCTGTTGCAAAATCTTTCTGGATTGTAATGAAGTGACCAACTTTGGTCTGAGCATCATTTGGACTAACGTTAGCTTAAAAATCTGGGCAGAATTGAATAATTTTGCTCTCCAGCTGCATAAATGTCAACATCTACATATACATATATCTCTGCCACTGTCATTTTCATACTAGACTACATACATCTGCTATGTCCTGCTGGGTGTGACATGATTTGTATCATACGATGTGATAAATCATACAAACCAACAGAGTGTCAGAATGGTATAGATTTATACTTTACATCCAACCACAATTAATTTTACTTAATCTGGGAAGTGACATATATCTGGATAGTTTTTTAAACAGTAACAGTCATCTGAAAAATAGTTAGTCCAGTTAGATTATCAAAATGTCTACTTAAGCCAGGTAACAAAGTTTTTATACTTTACAACTCTGTCTACAGCAGGTAAGATATTAACTGTTTGGCTCTGTCATACTATCACATTTTAGAAAATTTCCGTTGACTTATAAAAATGTTTTTAAGACTAAATTCCTCAAATATTCAATCTAATATGTAAACGTTCAGTAGAGACTTCCTTTCTTTATTTCATTTTCAGCAAAGACATCTTTAGTGTCCAACCTGGTGTTAAGGAAGCAAACACTTAATAATCAATAGTTTACGTAAAATTTCCGTCACAGCTGATGGACCTAAGAGAATCCCCACGATAGAAACCAAAGAGTTACAAAGTTGTAGTTATTTTTTTTAGTAAATAAAAAGATTGAGTTTTAAGCCAAGCATCTAAAAAAAAAAGAATAGGGTTATTGTTTATATAAGAAAAATAATAGGCAAAAGACCTGGGGAGAAAAAAAAATCCTAACATAATATATATATTTTTTTCAATACAATGATTTTTTTGTTCTAAAAAAGAAATATAAACTCTTTTATTCTACAAAATTATCCCTTCTTCAAAGGACCAAGTGACCCCGAAGTCGTTACACTCATTTCTGCTGATATGTGGTATAAATTCACAACACAAGTTTACAGAAACACACCAAGTAGAAACAATGATATAAGTGAACTATTCCAGATTTACTTGAGCAATCAGAGATAAATGTAATCAGAAATAACAGCCTGCTTCTTTTAAGCGCTTAGGAGCTGTTAAATTAAATACTTACTTTGCCTTTATTTTAGAAAATGTAATATAAACAGTTGGACATGATGGCGGTGAACGTCAGAACCAAGTTTCCTGGAAATGGAAGTGAGAATTTTTCTTATAAACTATAAATGTCAGACTAATTAAGGCTCTAACAGGAACACTCTGAATATCTTAAAATGATTCAAATATGTTTAATGGTTTGCATGAATATCTGTACTTTATGTTTATAATATTTATTTTTTATTCATTTGCTGCCTGCAAAAGATTTCACTGCATAAAATAAAATTTTGATTTCCGGGGTGGTTGAATTTTTTTGTTCAAATGAAATGATGAAGATCTGCCCAGCAGTTATTGGACATTTTTAACCAGGATTTTACAGTCAGAAAGTGAGCTAAATAATAAAAATATGTTAGTGACATTAAAAAAACATTTTATTACACTTACGGTTGGTGGAAACTATTTTTTTTCACCTGGTTAATAAGTGTGGCGGCACAAGCTCAGTTACTAAGTCTGTAGATACATGTTTGTGTCATGTAAATTACTATGCAAGTTTTCATTTAGAGTAGTTTTTTATAGTTAAAACATTAAAAATTATTTTATTGGTTTTATTATTTTACCTCGTTTTTTATTGTTTAAAATACCATTTTCACATATTTTGTCTTATTGTGTTCAGTGACACATTAAGTGTATTTGCACAAAGCATCAGAATTGGATCAGTATCACTGTAACAAGTCTGAGTTTTAATCATTATCAGGATCAAAAATGAAATGGGTGGTGTTACAGTGCTACAGTCGGATAAAGGTAGATGCGACTTTAAGGAAAATAAAATGTTTTAGGCTCAAAATTATCCATCTGTCCTAGATGACTAGGACGGAGTGATGAGCCACTGGTCAGTGAAATCCAACAGTCTACAGAGGCGCGTTTAGCACGGGTTGTCCCGGGACGGTCCGGTTTGACCCGACGGCGCGGCGCCTCTCGGTCAGCTGCGTTTCCTCTTCGCCTTGATGAGCTTCGTGGCCAGAGAGCAAGCTGTCCTGCGTCCCTCCCCATTTGCTCAGTGCAGTAAATGGGATGAAGCTGCAGTATGTCATGTCTGTGGTGGCCTGCCTTCTTGACGAGGTGTCAGACACCCCCCCCCCCCCCCCCCCTCCATCTTCACTCTTACACACACGCATGTGGGCTGCAACTTGCTGCACATGCAGTTATATCCTTCTTGCTCTCCATCTCCCCCTCTGCACCCCCCCTTGAAATATGGTTTTTAATAAAGTGCACGGTAAATGGCTGCTCTTGCGGTAATAAAAATGAAGGATCTCCGGCCCTTTGCCTGGGGAGCGTCTCCACGAAACAAGAACACGGTGAAACAGCCCCCCCCCCCCCCCAACATTACCACACATGAGAGTTGGCGGCGAACACAACAGAAGGTGGCCGGCGGCAAAAAAAAGAGCTAAAACGGAGAGTAAGAGAATATATGTTATTTACTTTATGCAGAGAAGTTATTTAAATTTCATTCTCGTTGAGCGGGCCACTCAGTGGTCTGGGAGGGGAGGGCATCGGGCTCATTTACATTCCAAACAGGGACCCACCCCCCACCCCCACCACTTCCACTGCCATCCGCATAAAGATGGAGGAGCCGGAGGAAGAAGCGGAGAGGAACGGAGCAGATACAGCAGGAAGACACCCCATGAATTTCTGTTTATCTCCATGTAGACCTGAAATCTCAGGACCGCGGTCGGGGAGAGAGCCTGTTCCCCGGCTGTGAAAGAGATTCACCGCGCAGGACCGGAGCCGCAACGGGAAGGTCACAAAGTGCCGAACAGATCTGGCACCGGAGCGTTATCATCGAGGCCGTGGATGAATCTGAGCTGCCAGTTCATTATCAGAGTGTGAATGCAGCTCCGCGTCACAGAAGCAGCCTGGTGTCATAAAAAAGAAAAAAAAAAGAAAGAAAAAGTCCAACAGGATCCAAAACAACCAGCTCTTTTTAAACTTCAGCTAATTATTGTTTGATTTGTTTGTCCAACAATGTTCATGTAAAATTACATAAACGTGAGCTGCTAAAGAGTAGGTCGGTAAAACGAGTGTGATTATCTGTATTTAAGTTTGTATTTTCCTGTTAATGAGTAGTTTGGAGGGGGTGAAAATGTGAGAAAATTTGCACAATTTACACAATGATTCACACTGGATTGATACTTATGACACATCTACTTACACGGGTAACTATAAATAAATTGTAAAAGTCGTGCAACACTCCGTATGCTGGTTTTTTGGTTTTGTTGCAGTATAGTTAAAAAGTTTGTTTTTTTTGTTTCAATTTAACTGTAATTTAGATAATCTGATTCTCAGATTAAAAGATGAATTATGGTTTTAACAAAAATCCAAGTTTCACTTTCTCTAAGCTTTCTTTCTTTGCTAAAGGTGATCAGGCCAGTGAGCTAGCAGCTAATGGTGGAAGGAACAAGTTGGATGCTGGTCTAGATTCTCAGTCATCCTGACAGGATTTGAATTGTTGGTATTCTTTTTCTTTTCTTTTTTTTTTTCTGAGCCATCAGTCATGTGTTCTCCTCAGCTCTAGCTCCGCCCACTCTCACCTGTTCACGGTCATTTTAAAGGCCTAGATGGCTCCGCTTTTTCAACATTTGTCAGTTGAGAATTTGGGTCCCTTGTTCCAAGTCTGGTTCTCCTCTATGTTTTTATTAAAAAATATATTTTTTAATTTTTTTGGAATGTATTAACTTTTATTTAACCAGCAAATCCCATTGAGAATCCCATTGTTTTGTTTTATTCGAGTTTCCTCATGTTGGGCTGGAGGGTTCAAAACCTTCAAAACCATTACACGTCCATGGCAAATTCAAAAAGTTTAAGTAATTAAGGAGGATGTGTCAATGATATAAAAATCATGTAAAAATCTTTATTTGTAACAGCAGAACTATAATTACCATAAAAAATTGATGAAGCCAAACCAGAAGTTCCCACTGCAGATGCAGTAGCTCCACTTGGTCCATTGATTGGGTGTTTATGTTCTCAGGTTTTCAAGGATATTATCGTGAACACCTTTTACAGAGTATTCATGTCCAGGGCTTGTAAAAGTGGTAACGTGTGAAACATCGGCTTTATTTCAGGAGCGCTCCGGTCTCGTCCTGTATTTCTCTCACACACACGAGTTAAACAAGTCTTTGGAGACATCCTCCGCCTTGTGTAAGCAGTGACCTCTGACAATAAGTGACAGATTCTGACAAGCAGACGGGGCTACATGTAAAATCTGTCTCACTCATTTGCACACCTTCTCTCTGGAGAATAACCCCGGAGACTGAACATCATCCTGTCCTTGACTGCATGACATGTGCATCACACAGCGAACACACCGCACAACAATAAGAGCTCGTTAGGAAGGCATTTTAAAAGACGCACAATCACTTAGAATCAACATTTCTCTTCTTCTGTGTGCTGCTGTCTTCTTTTAATCCTGTGATTATTAGATTTTCCACCAGAATTTAATCTGTTTTTATCTGTTTGTTAACCTGTGGAGCATTCATCAAGGAAATAATCCTGTAATTACTTCAATTTTAAATATATTGTATTTAATTAACTGTAAAAACATTTTTAAAATAACGTGTTTGTGAAAACAGAAAATATACTGTAGAAATATGGAAGTATCCATTTTAAAAATAACAGAAATATACATAAAGTTAACATAATAAACAGTAAAATTACAAGGAATCAGAAAATATTATGGTAATTTTCTACCAGGACATTCACTGTTTTTATACAAACATTTTTTACAGTGTGAATTTGAACTTTTCTTAAAATCAAATACAGTAATTCTAACAAATTTAGCCTCAATTCAGTCTTAATTAATTAATCATACACCTATTATCATTTAGTGCTGCTTACAGTAATCAGGAAATGTATACTTTTTTTTATTAACTGCTCATTTTCTTTCTCCAATACTAACCAAATAATAATAATAATTATTATTATTTGATCATTTAAAAAAATGCATGAAAAAATAAAGTAATGCAATAACAAAATGAAACATACTTGAAAAGGAGTGAGAAAAACATACATACATATAATGGTTTGCCATTAAATGTAGTACTAGTAAAAATGATAAAAAATAAAATTAACCCTATCGTTTTAGGGAGAAATTAGTTTAGCATTTTGGGGATGTCCATCTAACTAGGGTTAGGAAAAACAAATAAAACAAAAAACAAGGAATGTTTGCTTCAAGTAATTTGGCCTCGACTTGATGCAAAATCAAACGCAGAACTGAATAATAAATTAAAATGTGGAGCATTCTCACCTAGCTTTTCAATCCGCCAATGGCTTTCCACAGTGTTAGAATTTACAGATTATGTGACATAAGTGCTTGCCATACATGTACTTTTAATCATTCTGTATGTTCAAATTCTCTTTACACATCGGTTATATGTTATTGGATTTTCCTGTCTTTGTTTTTTTTTTTTTTTTTGTAATATGCAGTGTCAGACTTTTGGTTTTATTAGTTTCATAAACAAGCTTGCTTTTTAAAATCTTGCATTTCGGGTCTAAACCATCCCCAAGAACTGATTATAATGAGCACCAAATCAAGGTGTCTGCAACCTTTACAATCAAAAGAGCCATTTCTGCTTAGTGGCTCACTAATAAATGCATCTAACCATCACAAGGGCTACAACTGTGATTATCAACTGGTAGCCGATGGGCCACATGACGTCTGTTGAAAGGGGTCTTTTCTGGTCAGTGGAGGTGACATTGTGAACTTTAAAATATTCAGTGAATTTAAACACTTAATATTTTTACACTTTAGGACACAAGAAAAAAAAACACTATATTAATGTAAACAAGAAAAAAAAAACAGCTTAAAAAATAAAAATTACAACACTGAACTGTGAAGACCTTTTTTTAATCAAATTCTTAAGGTTATCTAAATGTCTCATATTTTTTGCTCAACAACTTGTATTATAGATAAAAAATGATAGATTTGAAAAATCATTATAAGGCTGAAAGTGTTTTTCAACTCTGGTCCTCAAGGCACACTGCCCTGCATGTTTTAGATGTTTTCCCTGCTTCAGCACACCTGATTCAGATGATTGCAGTTCAACAAAAGCCGTTAATCAGTTATCAATTGAAATCAGCTGTGTTGAAGCAGGGAAACATCTAAAACATGCAGGACAGTGTGCCTTGAGGACCAGAGTTTAAAAACACTGCTCTAATCAACATGTTTCACTCCTTGTTGTAGAGTCCGTCATATATGTGCAACCAAATTGACAAAACTGCTAAAACTAGCCTTTTCTGTTTTGGTTATAAAAAAATAAAAATAAAAAAATATATTAATCTTGTGTTAGCTTTGGTCAAAGCTTCAAAGGGAACAAAGAGACGCATGTGGCCCCAGAGCCGCAGGTTGCAGACCCCTGACCTGGATGGAAGCAGTGCTCACCTGAGACTGGTGTATTTATGGTCTAGTTCAAAGTCCAAAGGATCTGGTTTAGTATGAAAACATCTACTGTTACGCCATTTACAAAATACTTATACATAAATATGATTAAAAAAAATGTGACTTGTGAAATATTCTGGCTGAGTCAATGGAAAATAACTAAAATAGATGTTTAGTTTGAGTTTATTTTTAAAATATTTCAGTCTCAAATGATTATAAGGGAATCCATTCATTTTATGCGCTTTTCACTTTCCAGGTCTGGAAAGCTGGGTTCCCTTTTCAAGAGGGATGGTACATGCTTTATGCTGCACGTGCACTCTAAAAAACAGATGTTGGATTTACTTAACCAGGTTATGTGACCTGGCTCCACTTAACTGAGTTGATTAATCTCAAAGCAACATACTCATGTTCTTTGGTTAGAAAATGGGTATATTGCTTTGATTTTACTCAACTCAGTTAAGTGGAACCAGGTCACATAACCTGGTTAAGTAAATCCAACATTTCATTTCTTAGAGTGTGGAACCAACTATTTAACATAAAGTGCAACACTTTTATCATCGTTCATTTGAAAATACCCCAAAAGCTGTACAATTACTGAGTGAATTTATTTTATTTTGAAGGTGATTTAGTTTTTCCCCCACTTTTGTTCAGTAAAATCTTGGGAGAAAAAAAAAACATTCTATTAATCTAAATATGTTTAAACTCAAAGCGGCTTTAAGACTTGAATATTTACAGTTTTATGCTGTAACTCCACTGTAACTCTAAATTTATTATGTTTATGTCATCACATTATGCATAAAAATGCATTAAATCATCACATTATGCATAAAAATGTAAATGTAGGGGAAAAAGATGTCAATGCTGTAATTAATGGAGTTTCAACTCTTAATCATTTTTAATAATATGGTGATAACTTTCTCAGCTGACTGATCAGGAAACTTGGAGCCAAAACGGCCTGATTACAATAATTCTTTGTCAAAAAGTAATTATCAGACTCATGAGAGGAAGTTTATGAATCTGAAAAGGTAGGGTTAGAACATTTTGCTTGTTCTACATATGAATACAAAACAATTATTTAATAAAATTTATGATTTATAATTTAATATACAGTACAGTGCAGTTTCTAAAAGTAGATTTTTTTTACATAACTCTGAATAATGTGTAGTTTTGTAACTATGGATTGTACTGGTTGTTTTTTAAACAACCTTATTGCATACGACAGAGCATTAGGGCCACACAAGATTATTTTAAAAAAGAAAAAAGTAAAAATCTTATATGATGTCCATTTTATGTTCCTGATTTTGTTTTTCTTATTTCTTCATCATATCATTGTCACTGTGTTTATGAAGTAGTCCATGATGACCTTTAGGTCACTGTTACTAAAATGTTTCCATCCACAATATGTCACAAATAAATCCATCAATTCAGCCATTAACTACAATACAGCTTCAGTTTTTCATATAATTTATAGTTGTTGCACAAAGTCCTGCTTTTGATAATAATTTGATACTGATGTGTTAAAATATTAAGTAATCTGTTAGGATATTCCTGCCATAGACGCTTCCCCACCCTTCCCCACAAAAAAATTCTACTTTAAAAGTGCTGATTGAGAAATGTTTCACAGAAAAATAAGACTGATAAATTAATAATATATTGCATATACTCAGCTTTAGCGTTAGCTAAACACAGACTAACAAGACAAAGAACTGAGACTCCATAATGTGATGCGAGGGTCCCTGAACAGACTTTGTTTGTTGAGCAGAATCTCACACAGAAATTTCACACAAAAAGCTAAACTCCCCAGCCCTCACACCATCAAAAAACAAACAAAAAATGACTCATTGAAATTTTTAATTTGTCTGTTTAAGCTGATTTTAAGCAATAATCAGATTTGTCTTGCTAATAATAAAAATAATGACGGTAGCATAAAAAACACGACTTAATAATCACTAACTTCTTCATCATTCCTAAATCCCAACAGCTTGTGCAAACATGATCTTGCCAAGAAATAAATTAGAGTTAGACTTTCTTATACAAACAGGCTTTTAGCTAAGATTTTAGAGCTTTTTGCTGTGGATTCTATAAGCTGTTTCACTTGTACATTTTGCTTTTTGGTGTATGTTCTTAAAATAGTTTTTCTTTTTCTCTTATTGTGAAACAATTTCTGATTTTATATCTTAACTGCTATATAAATACACATAATTTGAGAATCTAAAATTTATTGAAACACTGTTTTAAAGAAAGCAGCTCTGTTATTCATATACATCTTTGTTAATAATGAAACATTTAATAAACATATTTAACATAAATGCATATTGGGAAGTGCTTTTCTTAAAGAAGAGTGCATCTTTGTTGATGAAAGTAAATCTGTAAAATGACCTGGAACTGGCCTGAAATAAATTAATAACCTATAGATAAATAGTAACCAGACCCAGAATATAAAGACTATAATCCCTGTTGGCATTTTGGGTGGTGTTGGATTACATTAGGAGCTCCACTTTTTGCACATTTATTAACTTTATTCTATTAAAATAAGTAGCCAGAATATAAAAAACAAGCAATAAAACATGTTGGCATTGTGTGAAATATTTGTGATATATTTTTTTTTATGCAAAGTTGAATGACAAAAACAGAGAGGAAACATTTTAGCCCCGCCCCCTTCACACACAAGACTCACCGTCTTCAGTGGGCACGTAAATGTTGAGGTAAAGGCAGTCCTCGCTCTGGTTCTGAACGTAGGTAGCTGCAGCGTCCAGGTTGTCTGTGAACCACACAGGCAGCATGATCTCAGGTAGGACTCCGTGCACGTTCTGTGGACACACGGGTGCAAACTGGGTGGCGTTGCGTATTTCCTGCCAGGAGCCTGGGGCCTCGGGGGGCTGGAAGCGCCGCTCGCCGACGGGCGCGGTGGCGTACGGCACGCCTAAGAACTGCTCCACCGGGCCCAGGATCTCATTGTTGAGCTCTTTCCGGATGCCTCGGACCTTTCCATAGCCGGTGGAAACTATGGGGTGTTTCAGGTCGACCCGCTGAGACGACGAGAGCGCCAGCTGAAGCACCAGTCCCAGGAGCCACATCAGGCAGGGTTTAACAGCCTGCAGAGACGCCTTCTGGCGTTTCCCAGAGCCCCGGAGGCCAGCGGCGTCGAAAAGCAAAAGGAACATTTCCAAAGTAAATCACGGGGACTCAGCTAGGGGTAGACAGGGATCAGAACCCCAGGGGGCTACGGGGAAACGACAAAGGCAAAAAGAGGAACGGTGACGGGGGACCAGTTTTCAGTGCTTCTAAGATGACATGGTGAGTTGGAGAGACGGGTAGCATTCTCAGTCGGACTCTGCAGCTTCAGCCGTCCTGTTCTGCAGAACTTTTATTGGGTCCAGCTCAGCAGTCAGGACTCCAATTAAACCTGAAAGACACAGACAAGACACAGGGTTCAGGAAGAGTTTAGATTTACTCTGAGAAATGAGTTTAAAAACACACAAGTAGAGCGAGAGGGTAAATTAACTTGACCTAAATGAAGGCTGTTATAACTCAACGGACAGTAAAGATCTTTATATTCTTTAATTTTCTACAGATTTAACCATTAACTTTCTTTTTTTTCACATTAGTTTTGTTTAGTTGTTAATTTTGTTGTTTAAATTCATCTATTTTGTTTATTTGGCCTTTTTTTCTGGCTTGTGACTGTAGAACTTGTTCAGTGGTTAAATCAGCAATTCAGCTAATAAAAAACTACTTTCTTCAATGTAATATTGGGACTTATGGATATCATAAGTGATATAATTTTCAATGATTGAACTTGTGTTTTACATATCATCCATCCCTCCATTTTCTTTACCCTCTTCACTGTTTTGGGTTTTGAGGAGCTGGTGTTGGTTTCCAGTAGTCAGAGGTGAAGACACCCTGGACATATCACATGTTCATCACAGAGACAACCAGCCATTCTCTCAGTCATACCTTGGGATGATTTAGAGATACCAATACCATGTTTTTGGTCTTTGTAGAGGAAACTGGAGTACCCAGAGAAAACTCACCATGCTCCAGACAAAATGACCCCAGGCTGCAACCTTCTCTCTGAGGGGGCTCAGCTCTAACCACAGCTCGCCATGCCGCCTGTTTACAAACCAGTTAATGATTTTCAGACGTGAAAGAAACAAAAAGCCCCCTAACTGTCCACCATCATCCCGTCCAGCCATCGCCACCATGTCAGAGTTCACCTTTTTTCCTCTCAACTCCGCTCAGCTGCCTCCTGCTTCAACGTCATTACAGATAAACGAGCTGCGCTTATCTCAACCTGGCTTTGGGAGACGCAGGAGTTTAGGTGTGTGGTGGCAGCTGCTGGTTAAATGCGACCTCATCCCTCCGACCTCGACCCTGCAGTTTCCACAACTCCACTTCAACAAAACCAGCACTAAGAGTTGCACCTAAATTTAACAAGAAGATGGTGTGAAATATTTAGTTTAAAGTGGGTTAGTAATCTTGGTAATCTCTGCTTATTCCAAACAAAACTATTACAAGATATGATTTTGTGTTAAATTTAATATAAGGTAATGAAAACTGGGCTCTTCACTGTATCACTATAGTGAATTCCCTTATTATGGTGCACCTAAATACTATGGTGTATTGTATTACTATGCTGCATTACATTACAATGGTGTATTATGTTACTGTACCACATTACTATGGTGCACCCACTTTACATTGGCTTTAGAATTAATTTGCATTTATAGGTAAAGCATTATTAAATGTTAATTTATAGCTTATTATAAAGCATGAATCATCCTTAATTAATGATGTTTTCAAAGTCAACTAACCATTTATTAAAGATTAAGTAAGACCAAATAAGGTGTAGTTATTATAAAGTAATACCAAGAGAACAGTCTGACGGAGATCCACTTGAAAAGAGCAACAGAGAGCATGAGCAAGAAGAAACCTAAAGATACACTGCAAAAACTGTCTTTCTAACCAAGTTTTAAAATCTTATATCCAGCCAAAAAGTCTTTTTGATCTTGTTTTG
>JAUBOC010000030.1:3875497-3889333 GCA_032275365.1 Anablepsoides cearensis | reverse complement strand
ACAAGATTAATATTCTTACACAATCAGTTCTTGTTTAGTAAATCAGTCTCAAAACAAGATCAAATAGATTTTTTTTGCTGGATATAAGATTTTAAAACTTGGTTAGAAAGACAGTTTTTGCAGTGAGCAAACAGAACATTGTGGCGTTACTTTGATACAACACAGTAGACAGAGAAGTATTGTCCATCTTTACACACTCTGTGGTTGCAACGCAAACCTTTTGAAGCATTTTGTATTTCAACTCTTAAAGTTTACATCCTTGCATCTTCACAGTCTTGGTGTATTTTTGTGAGTAATTTGCTGCCAGATAGGAGCTAAGGGGGTGGTCTACTGCAAGTTTTTTTATGTCTTAGCTTGTGTTCAAGCTTGTGTCCCTCTCTACATTTAGCTACGTCAGACATTAAATAGGTATATCAGAGAGCAAGATCAGTTTATTCAGATGTCCTTCATCTAAAGGCATCTGTGGAGCTCTGAAGGGAAGAAATCACGGTGAGATCGGGAAGGTAATCACTACAAGGGCAAAGGAAAAGCTTTGAGAACAACAGGAATGATTCCTCTCAGAAAGACGGAAAAATGGACTCAATTTGCATTTTGTTTCCCCTTTCCTCTCCAACATGTCCTCCCCCACTGTTTCAGTCAAAAACGATGAAGCTTCTTTTTATTTTTATTTTTTTATTCCTGCAAAATAAAATTGTAGTTTTTGTGAAGTGTCTGTTTCCCCATCTCCCTCATTGTCATCCCAACCAAACCCCCCTTCCCGTCTCTTTCCCCGTCTCTTTCTCATGAATGTCACCTCTACTGATGGTGGCTGCTGGAATCCACACACACACCACACACATGCATCCTCTCGCACTGGCTTCAGATGGGAGGAGGAGAGAGAGAGAGATAGAGAGAGAAGAAGATGAGGAGGGTGGGGGGGGGGGTGGATTGGTGAGGACTGTGGGAAAAGGAGTGTGCCATCGAGAGGCAGAAGAGGAACCTCTGTCTGTGTGTGTCCATGTCTCCGCTTTGTTCCCAGCTGTGTTCCGACAAACACTGCCAGCGTCCCGCCTGCTGTTCCACCTCTGGATTTAACTCGGCTGGATTGCAGCTCGGACTCCTCGCTCTGCCGCGTTTCAATGGGAGGCAAAGTTGGACCTCTGCGGACTGCACGATGGGCGACAGACAGTTTGGGCTTTCTTGCTCTTTTAAGAGTTTCCTAGCATTCAAGATGAGCTCACTTTTCTTCAGAAAAAGTGTTTTTATATGTAATATAATTTGAGCTTCTTTTCTTTGCTTTGTCTCTATTGGAAGTAGTTATTCTGCATTACAGTGTTTTAAACTTAAGGTACGTTTTGAAGGGGAAAATGAGTGGGGAAGAGGGTTAAGAATATCTTCTCTTTATAAAAGACATTTGTTCCAACTGTGATCTTAGACTAAAAGGCAAAATGTGACTATCAGATTATCCTGCGTTCTGTTTGGTTCCGATTTTTATTTTTGGCCAGAGTGGAGGCTTTACACAGGACTACATCTGAAACTTGCATCTCTTCCAGATCTGCACTTTCAAAGGGATTCATCAAGCTAAACTCTTCCCTGTTAACCCACTTAGTAGCCTGATCTCCCCTGGGGGACTTCTTTAAAACATCTGTCCTACTCTAGTTTTTTTTTTCTAAGGAAGAGCAAAAAAGACCAAGCAGCAAAAGGGGGTACAGAGACGTACAACACCCCCCTCCCGAAGGCGTGAGGGGGGGAGAAGATGGCAGCTCTTGCCAGCTCTCTCATCAGACAGAAACGGGCGGTCAAGGACGATCAAGCCAACCGACCGGTCGCCAACAAGCGCAGGCCCTGTCCCAAGAGCAACAAGTCTCTGTGCCAGAAACAGATCCTGGTCCTCATCTCCAAAGTTCGACTCTGCGGGGGGCGTAAAAGTCGAAACGACAAAAGACCAGGTGACTCACTACTATTGTTTGGCCTTTTTCGTATTTACGTTTGCTGCTTTTTGGGTTTTTCTCAGAGATTTTTTTTTCTAAAACTCTCAATTTGGCTTACAGTGGAATTTATTTCATGTCAAGATGTTAAACTCATCTGACTTAACTTTATTTTTACATTCATTAGTCAGTTTTTTGTTCTAACATTTGAAATAAGTTTAATTTTATCGCAGTTTAAACTTCTTGAAGTAACAAAAGGATGAGTCAAACTCCATAACTCATTGCATCAAGAGTAAGACGCACACCAATTATTTTACCCTTCAAAGTTCTTCAAATGTTCCAAAGATTACCCAGATCAAATAAGCAAACTTTGCTTTGCTGCAGCAACCTTTAGATGAATTTCCAAATGCCAATCAGTAATTGCCTGCCACAGAAAGTGAAAGGTTGATAATGTTTTTGCTGATGTGTACATGTGTTTTTTCAGAAACACCGGACAAATTATACTGAAATTATCATAAAGAGGACATCATTCAAAATTCACTGTTTTTACTTGTTAAAGGCATTTTGTTGTGTACTTGAAGAGTATTAGCCTGGTAAAAACCAGCCCTTTGTCCTTCTCTTTGCTTCATACAGAAGGTCTGGACTCTTGGCTATAGAGAAATGATTTCTTGCTGGAGGCGTGGGCTTTGTTGAAGTTTAAAACGATTGGATCTGACTTTATCCAATTGCTAATGTTTGGCCATTACGAATGTAGTGCCCCATCTCAATCGTGAAGGAAGCTAAGCTAAGCTAAGAAGCTAACTGGCCTACTGAGAGGAGAGAAGTACCGAGCTGAACGAGATGACTATGATTGATGGATTGATTTGAGATGGCCGCCACAGTTTATCAACCTCAGCTAACACAAAAATGTATTTAACTCAATCTGTTTGACCAAAATGGTTTGTATTAATGAGGTACATATATTGGATAGAGGTGCTATTGTGAGTTTTCATGGTTGGAGAGAGTGGCCATATTGTTCAGAGCGAGAATAGGCTAGTGCACCTTCTTGGTTTTTACTTTGTTTCTTCTCATCATGAGATGATTTGAGTCTAAAACTCTGAGATAAAAGAATGTTGTATCACTTTCAGAACAGCAAGGCCTTTAATCTGTAGTTTACTGTTTTGACATCATTTTTTGTATTTTCTGACTGTGATTTTCTGCCACATTAGTAGACGGTTAATATAAATATGAATGTTGCTGAACAAACATTCTTAGCCTGGAAATATGATGCTGTACTTTTATTTACTTTGTTTGGTGGGTCCAGCTGTTGGATTTCTGCTTCTTCAGTGAAACATATGGTGCAGCTTAAACACACAACCAATCAACTCTTATTCTTTTGTCAAATAAGAAAGTTTGTCACTCTAACTCAATACTACAGGTTTATCAAAGCAGCTTCTGGGGAATAAAAAAAGACAAATATTTTATTTTAGTTGTGTTTAGAGAGACGTATTAGGATGAATATATTGTATCTGTTACAGCCTAACACAGACAATCCCTGGCTTTCATAAAACTGACTGTTTACATAATAATACCAGCTGTCTGGCTGGTGTTGTGCTGCCAAGCTGGGGGGGGGGGGGGTAACTGTACTCTCAAATCAAATGGCTCTGAGCTCACGCACTGTTACAGTAATGTCTTTATGGCTCCTTGAAATGTTAACGGGTGTCCATGCTTGTCCCTCTCGTTTCATATATGTACTGAACGCTTCGTGGGACGTGGATTAGCTCTGGGGAGGAGGGGAGAGGGAAATAAGCACTATGTTGTTAAATACCACTCAAACTATATTTGAATTTGTAAAACGTCTGTCTACAAAAAGGTGAAAAAAGGTTTTCCACAGAATATTGTGCTAAAACCCTTTATTTAAATAGCATTTTATATTCCTATTTTCTTGAAGTGGAGATCTGTGGGAACAGAATGAACAAATAATATCTTACCTGTTGTAGATCGCTCTTTGGAGACACAGATTAAATATTGATCAGACTGATGAGCTATCTGCTCATCCAAGTGGGCCCAATTCTTAAGACCAGGGTTGTTTAATAATGGCAGTATTTTACTTTGCTCTGATTTTGTTCTAGCCATTAGCTCATCATTTTGATCAGAATCAAACATTACATTTTTTTAAACTGTGGCACTTTTAGACCTCATAAATGTTACATTTAGTACAGGTGTATGTTCAGAATCATGTTTATCGCCTTAGTGATAACTTCGTGTGATTTGATATTTTTAATTTATTCGACTTAATGACAAGTGATCTTTTTTAACCTTATTTTATCTAAAACAAGCTGGCGTCCAAAGAAGGTAGAAATGTTCCTACAGCTTGTTAACTTTTAAACGTTACAATCTGATTTAAAGCAGCTGCCACAGCTAACTTACTCTAGCCAACACAAAAACAATATTTACAGTTAGTTTTAAAGATGTTGGCATTAAAACCAAGATACTGTCTATTCTGCGTTTTTATTTATTTACTACTTTTGTTTTAGAAATTAAGCGTTCAAAAAGTTTATTTTGTTTTGGATTGAAGTCTATAACATGAATAATAACATTGAAAGATTCATTATTTAATACTTGACCTTCTGTATCCATGTGGTAATACCTAAACATAAGTAGGATCTTTGGTGTAAGCTAACAAATAAAACAGTAGTCAATAGGGAGTAATGATTAAGCTTAAGAAAACCAGTGACAACTATTGTAAAGCTTTAATACACCACAAGAAACAGACTTTAAGCTAAGAAAATGAATAAACAAATAAAAACCATATTCTTTGAAATGCTGCAGCTTTCAGAACCTCCATAATTCATGCAAAGTAAAAAAAAAAATATGTGGGTTTGAAAAATGCTCTGAGATTAGAGATCAGTGTTTCACATTATACAACACAAGCACACATCCTCTGCAATATGTTCAACAGTTTGTCATTTGCACAAGCTAATACCTCCACGCCAGGAACCATTTTAATATTTTGTCCGTGCAGCAAAATCCTGACCGGATTTTAGATTCTCTATTTTTATCAGCCAATACTTTGAAATGCGGGTAATTGTGTAACTGTCTGTATCTGTCTGTTTTTGTCTAGTCTTCTAGCAAAATATCTCATAAGCCGCTGTATTTAATGAGGATCTCAAAAACGAATCAGTGTGTGTACATGTTTGTAGTCTGTTCCGTTCAAGATGGCTGCCACAGCTAAACAACTGTGAAAAAAAAACCACACAAACATGTCTGTTTTGCAGATATTGAACTGAAATGTGTAGTTGTAGTCACTGAGAGTCATCCTCAATACAAACAGTGAGCATAAATTAGTTATGAAAACTTAGTTTAAAATTTTAGTAATAACTGTTAGCTCAACCATGGCTATGTGTTAGCAAAATATTTTTGTGGACCACTTGACATATTTTTATAGAAACTCTCAGAAAGTAATCAAAGGATTCACTGTACATCTGTTCTATGTTTACATTTCATTTGTTTTATTTATTTATCCTGGGGGTTAGGGGGCTCAGTGGTGGGTCCAATGGATAGTCCTTCATCAGAACTAAACAACAACAAAAACAATTTGAAGCTCCTATGTTGAATAGTTTTTGAGTTACATTTTTGTATGTCCAGAAACCCCCCTTTCAAGTGGAGCCCCCTCCTCTAATATGGGGTCTATCGTAAAACCATTGGATGGCAACGTGAAGGTCATACACATCTACATTCCTACCAAATTTCATGTTGATCGGTGCAGCCGTTTCTGTGATACAGTTGATCAAAAATCATTGAGAAAAAAAATAATAAAAAATATTATTATCCCATTATTATGACCCCTGCACTCAAAGTGGGGGTCATAATTATTGAGACAAACACTGTTGCGTGTGCATGGCAAATATTTTTGACAAAAAAAAACAAAATAAATTACTTTACCACTGTCCTCTCCATCAACCTCCTCCAGGAGCCCTGCACAATCCCCTTAACTTCACACAGACCCTTTGAAGTGTTGGCCCTTTCACCGTCAGCAGTCTGCACTGTTGCCCTCGTTTCAGATCAATTCAGCTCATTAATGTATAGTGATTAATCAATAATCCACCTCTTACTTTGTTCAAGGTGGAATCTGACTTGAAAAGGAAGGGATATTGAACCGCCTGCCCCCCTGTGTATCACCTTCAGTATTTTTCTGTACATTAAAGCCACCAAGCGCACTGTTTAAACACAGGACTGACTATAGAAAGTTTTGCGTACCTTACAGAAACATGCTCTTAAAAAAAATAACAATGCAAACAACCGAGTCATTCGAACACATGCAGATATATTGCAAACCATAGCCGTCCTGTAGAAACCAGCGAGTCTTTTGGCATTAAGGTGCAGTAGTACGTTGTAGGTGTAAGCGTCAGTGGGGCCAGTGGACGGTCGGGAGCTCAAATGGAGGCCCCGGCTGGCAGGCAGCAGACCGGGTTACAAGGAGATCCAGCAGAGGATAGCATTAAGCTGACCCCAAGAGATCAGGGCAGCAAACCTGCTTACTCAACAACACCTGATCAGACGATGCAGTGTTATGTAGCTTCTCATCCGAACTTTACTGACTGTGACAGGGGTCAGAGCGAGGGAGGAAGACAGGGAGGAAGGCTCAAAGGCAGCCATCGCGTGAAGGTAAACACCAGCTTTAAAAAGAGAAATGTTACTAATGTTGACGAAAACAACGGCGGGTTCCAAAGACGGGCGTAAAGCAGATAGAAACTGGCGATCAAAATAGATGGAACAGAAGCAGAGGAGATGCCTTTAGAAATTTAAATGGGTTTTCATTGTTTTTAGTGGCGTTTTGTAAAGTTAATAATGTGAGTCTTATTAAATCCAATGCAATCCTTCACCGGAAAAATAACCAATCGTAATATAATGTTTCTGTTGGCGAGTTTGATAGACAAGCAGAACAAAAGTTTGTCCAAATCAGCCTTTCATTCTCCAATCCTTCATTACTTTAGCATCCTTGCTAAATTAAACAGATTTGAATAAGTTGTTAAATTCCATCAGGTCTTCAGATTTTCAGCTTTAAACAACCTTTTTTTAACCAAAGAGGACTAAAACAGGAAGCAGATGTTGCTGACTTGGATTTATTCCACAGAAGCTGATGATCCAGTTTATCTTTTAGTTTTTGTCCAAGATTGACCTAATCTAACCCCCCCCCCCCTCCCCCCCAAAAAAAGCCTGAGCTGCAAAGTCCTTGAGAGTTTCTCATATAAATTAAAACCCACCAGTGTGAGATATTTCCTACAAAGCCTAATGGTGTTTACAAAGCGCTTCCTTTTGTTTCCTGTCCTCTCGTAGGTCCCACCTTTACCTCCCACACGCACCTGCTAAATTAAATCAGTGGGTGCTTTGATTAAAGCTGACAAAGGTAGATTGAATTTACCTTCTAACACGGGGAAGACCGAGGGTGGAGGACATTTGTAGAGGTAATAAAGAGAGAGGACAAAAAGAAGGAAGTAAAGTCAGAAAAGAAAACAATGGAGGATACACTGCATGAGAAGAGGGCAGGAAGAGGTCAAAAGATGTTTTTTTTTTCACAGATTACTCTTTTTGTAAGAAACAACATAGCTCTATTTAACTAATGAATTTTCATTTGTTGTCTCTATGAATCGAGTGTAAGCAGCCAACAAGCTGCGCCACTAAGTTTTACGCAGCAAATCTTTGGAAATCCCTTATTTGAAAATTCAAATGATGTCTGTCATAAGGAAAGCTTTCATGCAGGTGTCGAAATGTAGCTCTAGCTCTTTAAAATAACAAAAACTTCATTGAGAAGAGGTCATTATGCCTGCGACTAATATGAAAGGAAATATGTTGCGTTACATAACAAATCCATGTGGACAGAAAACTGTCAGGTACAACAGTGGTGGGCTGATAATTTGGGATTTTTTTTGTACTTTTTCAGCATCGACAACTGAACAACAAATAAACAAAACAAAATAAATCACAGTAAAATAACTCAAATGCTAGACCTGGAATTGTTTGAAAGGCTTTTCTTTTAAAGGTATTCAGTCATCCTTCTTTCCTTGTACAATTCTCTCATTGTTTTTTCTCATTCTGACATTTCTGTTCACATAGAAATAAAAAAGTATCCAAACGCTTGTAGTAAAAGCTAATTTTAGTTTTAAGTTAATACAATTCTTCAATGGGTTTCCTCCATCAGTGAAAAACTGCCCTTCAGAAATCTGCACTCGTGGTTTAATAACTCTGTATAAAAAAAATCACTCTGCGTGCAAACTGTGTGTTTAGACTCTATCAAAGTGCTTCATATGGAGTAAATCGATGCAAGTTCAAACTCTGAATCTTTTGTTGTCTGTCACTCGGCGCAGTCCACGGCTGTGATCGCCACCCTTTCTGACAGAGGTCTGAACCCTGTGGGAGTGCAGAGGATGCTTCTTGTTTGTTTGTTCTGCATATATTAAAGGACCTATTTGTGTCTTTGCTGGAGGGTCCGGGCGAGAAAAAGGTAAAGGTAAAGCGAGAGGCAGATGTGCTCTTCTGTTTCTGCACTGGTGCGGTTTACACCAAAACGCGAGGGTGGATTTCGAAGGAAAGGTGTGAAATTTGCTCGGTAAAGTAGCCGTGCTCCTGCCGTAATGCCAGTGAGGCGCATGTGGTTATTGAATGTGTGTCAGGGATTGAGTGTGAGTCGTATTTGCTCCTGCTCATGTTCGACATGCTCCTGTCAGCACCGTTAATGAGCTGCAATAACTCCACCCCACTTTCTGCCACTGTCACGTTAAAGGATTTAAGGGGCCTTGAATTCACATGAAGAGGTCATTTCTGAAGCTGCCAGTGATGTATTCATTTCTTCGACTTCGATCTGTTCTTCTTCCTCCTCCTGCATCATTTTTTGAGCTTGTCGCACCGCGTCTTTATATCGCTCCATCATGGCCCTTTCTGTCCTCCTCTCTTATTTTAGCGCAAACATTCCTCCGAGATGTTAGTTGTAAGTTCATTCTCTCTGCTGCGCCGCTCCGGTTTAACTTGCCACAAGGTGGATAATTACCAGCAGCACAGTAGAGCGCATGGCCCAGTTTTTGGGGGGGAAAAAAGAGAAAAAAACTCAACCTTCATTTTATTTGACACAGTATCAAACACATCAAAAGAGACAAGGGTTTTTTATTTAATTTTTTTTTTTTCAGTAAAACTGAATGTGCCATCATACAAAAAGCTGAAAAAAGAGCTTTTTGAGAAAGAAGAGGAAAGTCAGGGAGTCCTGAAAATCCAAAGCAAGGGAAGCCCCGGTTGTTTGGTTCGGTCAAAGCAGAAGAAGAACAGATGCCCTTGGCTGTGAAGTCATGCGGGCCCCCAGTAATTGCCTCTGAACCTTATCTAGAGGCGCTCGCTTACAGGGAGATCAGCCTGCAAAAACACGGGGCTCAAATCCAGCCAGATAAATACATTAGTGTAATAATAACCAACACGGAGCCGTACACTATGCTGATTAGCGATAAAAACCCGACCGCTGCTTATTTCTTTTTCCCGAGCAATTACAGTGCAGCGAGAGGTTTAAGTGTCCTTGATGGCAGCCGTGAGGCACAGAGTGATTAGATTGGGTTCTTATGTGCGCTGACCTCATTTACACAGAGACGCACATAATTGCAGTGTGAACGATGGTACCGGAGGACCGGGCGCCGTTCTCCCCCAGGTGATTTTTCTATAAGATCATCAACGCAGAATGTGATTTTGATGAGGGGGCATCCCTTTGTAAAGCCTGCGGCGGTCTCTGCTGGGATTAGACACAAGCTCACTATAATAAACAGAACACTCTCATGACTGTGATCTCTCTCATGGGTTAAAAAAAAAAAGAGAAAAAAACTGCATAATCGGTATATCTTTTGGTAAATTTTAAATATATGTGAGTTTATATTTAGAAAAGCATGAATGCAGCATTTAAACGAACGTAATAGCTCTTTTAAAGCAAATGTTTTATTTGCTTTTCGCACTTTTTCCCTATTGTTTGCTTTACCGTTCGCTAGCTGCAAATCCTGTTTTCCCTCATATGTGAAGAGGTCACTTGGACGATGAGCGGCTGATGAGTCAACATGTTTTGTCGGCCGTGATGACAGCACCTGTGTGCGAATGTACATAAACACACGGAGAGCTCTCTTTGACCGACACTCCACTGACCAGGATCAGCAAATGTTTTCCATCACTCAAAGCCCACACACGTCCCTGGAGAGATGAATGTAGTCACCCACACACAGACTCTGCAGGGTAAATAGCTGCTTATTGTGTTTCTGGCAACGCCGTCCTTCTCCCAGAATGACCCCCGTGGTTTGTTTGTTCCAAACATGAATTATTGAACTTAAGAAACGTGGCACTTCTAGCGATCATGAGAGCAGCTGCGACAGCAAATGTTGTCTGTTTAAAAATAGGGTTTTCTGGGTAGCGTTTGCATCTCTGTGTGGGGTTTTCTTCAGTAACTCTGGTTTTCTCCCACAGACCAAAAACATATATGATAGCTTTGTAACTCTGGACCAGCCTCTGATGTGAGTGATGGTTGATTCTCATTTGTGCCTATGTGGCCCTGTGATAAGCGTGCGAGCTGTGAGATGACAATGACTGCTTGAGAAAGACACCAGCTTTCCCATGACCCAAAAGAAAGAAAGGATGGATGGATTAGAAGGACTGCAGGTCACAGCTGACATTCAGTGGATATTTTCAACATTAAATTCTTTATAAATCTATTTTAGTTTGGCTCCAAGGTTTGGCTACCTTAAGACTGGAGTGTTACATACTATGTATCAGTAGCTGCGTTTCCATTACAAATGTGCGCAAAACTTTGTCAATATTTTGTTAATGTTGACAAAACACAATTTCCATTAAGTAAGAAATGCTATTAAAGTCACGCGTGAATACGCTTGTTCTCGCGATAGGTGGTTACAAACATGGCGGCAATGGATGTAAACAATCATGCTACCACGGCACTAGCGATCAACGTTGGCGTCTTATCGAGACTTTTGAGCAACAAGCTCCTTATACTTGGGAGCGGATATGTGGCGTTTTTGGGAAATTGTAGTCTGAGTCTACTAGTTTCTTTTACAACTTCAGTGATTTTACTACTATTTATTTTACTTCCTGTTGTCGTCTTTTTGGCCAGTAGAAACAGCCGGTTCTTGATCACGTGACTCCCGTAATGCGAAAAAAGTGTTTCCATTGCAGTTTTGCGAAATACACAAATTTCGATACGGCCGAAAAACCACCTCATCCTAGTGCAAAAACCTTTTGTCGAAAAACGTATGTTTTTTCAAATTGACGTGTTTCCATTGAGCAAATTTATTTTCAAAATTCTAATTTGCGCATTTTCGTGGTCATTGGAAACACACCTATAGACCAACAACTAACAGGCAGTTTTGTGTGTTTATTTAGGACTATTTTAGGATCATTTTTCCCATTACTGACCAACTTTTCAGAACTCACTGCAACTTTGGTGGACTTAAAGCCTTGTCCTCACATCCTCAAACAACATGAGGTATTAGAGTTAGATTTAAGGCTAAGGTGTATTTTAATAGGTTGGTGGTTAGGGTTGGGCATTTTCTGGTAGTGTTTGGTTGAGGGTTATAGTACCGACATACAGTCCCCTCCAAAAGTATAGGAACAGCAAGTCTCTTGTTTTTCTTGTACACTGAAGACATTTGGGTTTAGAGCAAAAGATGAACAAGAGGCAAGAGTTCTGAACATCAGCTTTTATTTACTTAAACTGGTATTGATATTCTATTACATGTACTAGTTTATATAGAAAAAATTACTAGTTTATATAGAAAATCTTTATTTTTATATATTTTAAAATATTGCAGTATACTGTATTATATGATTTGATTCAGTCAGAGGGGCTGTAAGCCTATAAGGCCTTTAAGGACGTAGAGCCAGCTTGTTCTAAATTAAAGAAAATGTGTTTTTAAAGTCATTGCGTAATGTTTAAGTTCTAACTCAGTATGCACATCAGGTACATATTGGTAAATTAAACATCAGGATCTCCAAATTTTATTGGATATTTTAAATGAAATCAGTTTTGTTCATATAACTGCTCTGTCTTTTACTACGTTAGGGCAAACATTCTCAAAGATCACAACACACAACCTTTTGAGTGATCATCTGCATCATGTGTTAGCCCCTTTGGAGCTGCATGCACTTCCCCGAGATGCAAACACTGGATTTTTGCTCATGTAAACAAATCTGTGTGCTTTGCTAATCCAACCAGAGGTAGACTGCTGTCAGAGTGGATCACTGTCTGTCAGCGTACTCCTCTAGGGGCTTATATTTGGGCGGGGGGTGGGGGTTGATGTGCCTAACAATGTGGTTTCTTTCTTTCAAAGGCTTGGACACAAATCATCACATTTATTTTGTTTTCAACAGAGGAAACGGTGTTTTACCACAAGTCACAGAAAGTCCAACTCAGAGAAAACAGTTGTTTCCCCCTCTCTGTCCTCCCCCCTCCCTCCCAAAAGGCTTAAACATGGACTGATCTCAGTTTGAGATTAAAGTTTTGGGATAATGTCATGAGCACTTACTGGGCACTGTGCATCCAATGAAAAACCTGTCCCTTTGCATTATGGGTAACATATTTATCTTCATTTTTTTTTCTTTTTGGTAGAGGCAGAGTCTTGCTGAAAGCAAAAAAGAATTTCCCCAGACTCTGCTGCTTTGTGTTTGCGTTCATGAAGGGATTATATCAAATAAAATGCTTCTGAGATGCTGAAAAGGGACAGTAAAGAAGATTTTATTTTTACTAAAATACAATATAAATACAGCAATGAAATCCTTCATTAATATAAAGTCTCTGTACAAACCCTTAACTGAAAGTGGGAATACGGACCTAAAACTGACATATTCTAGCATCATTACTATGTTAGTAGCATGTTGCTGTTGTAGCTACTGAGACTGGAGCAGTTCTGTGAACAGAAACAGATAAAACTGAGAAGTTCTTTAAACTTTAGCAATATGTTGTTTTTAAAAACTAATGTCTTGAACTAATGTAAAACCGTAACAGTAACCATTGATTAAAGCTTCAACATGTAAAGTTTGTGGTCGAGTAAAATGTACTTTCTTTAGATTTGGTACGGTAAAAAGTGTATGGCCTACATACATATACATGGCCTGAATTTTAATTACAATGAAATGCAGTAAGAATGTTGCATGTTTAAACTACAACTTTTAGGAATCATATGTGACCCATCTTATCAAAATGAGGATTAAGTCAAATTTGGTCAAAATGACCTATTAAAATTTTCAGATTCCAGGGTTTAAATGGGTCATTTTGATACCTGGATCATTCTTATATCATAAGCTTATCCAGAGATATGACTTAATTTACCTTGTTGGTTACGATGATGTATTAATGTATGCTCTGAATCCCAATTGTATGTAAATTTATTGAGAAATTTTGATGTCATTATCAAGAGAAAATTTCAATAGTATTTCACATTTAGATTCCCTGTTGAAAAGAAACAAAAACATTGCTAGCTCACGGGGAAAATTTTACTTTAAGGTGTATTTCCTTAAAATCTGTTTTTGTTGTTGTTGCTACTGCTCAAAAAAGTGCTAAAAAAATTAGGATTATATTTCAGACAGTTCATTCAAATGATACATTTGATAAGGCATTAATTTATAATATTTTGACAAAATGCAATTTTTGCACACATTTAAATCAAAACCCTATATCTACCTGTTTCTCCACATTCTACTTTTGGACTTAATCCTTGGGTCACATATGTTCTAAAACCTATTTATTTTTCTGAATTGATGGTTTCTTTCCAGTTGTGTAATTGTGGCATGCGAGTGGTAGTAAGTTGCTATTTGGTTGGTAAATGTAAATGGGACAGCTATGAACAACGCCACCTAGTTATACTAGGAATTAAAATACCAGGTTCTAATCGCAGGGGTGAGCAGTGTTTGAAATAAACAG
>JAUBOC010000030.1:3813417-3825753 GCA_032275365.1 Anablepsoides cearensis | reverse complement strand
CTTATTGAAAACTCAAGACAGCCATAACATTATGTTTCTTTACAAGTGTATGTAAACTTTTGACCACAACTGTATGCACCCATGCACACACACTCAGACCAAGCCCTCTGATTACAATTTTTTTTTCTTTTTCAATGTTTTTGTCTCCTTCATTTCAACTTGGCCTACATCACATTTTCAAACAGCTGCATGGATTTCATCATATTTTCATCCTGGGGAGAGAAAAGATAAAAACATGTATTAAACTGTCAGCAAATGTCTGAAAATCTGATGTTTTGGCAAAACGCAGTAGATGATGGAACATTGTAAATGGTTTGTTGATTCTTACCTTTTGGCAGGCTATAATAAACTCCTCCATAGTCACAACTCCATCTTTATTCTTGTCCATTTTCTGTGGGAAAATCAACAACAAGATGTTAGTATTAGGATGTTAGCATTCCTTGAAGGAACATTTTATCTACCTACTTTTACACAAATAATAAAAATGTGTTTATTTTTTAACATTTTATTTTAAACTTGGTGACCCATAGAAGCAAAAGCAAAATAAATGCATGCATCACTTTTTCTGTTAGAAATCTGCAGTCATTTTGTAGAATTGTCTTCAAATCCAATTAGAAATCTAATCTAGAAACAAATTAATTTATTTTAATTGAAAACAGTGGTTTGTTTGATGAACTGCAGACTTCTGCACACTTCTCACAACATACAAGTAATTCATCTCTTGAGGTGCAGGAGGTGCACCTGGAAAAAGGCATCCACATGCTGCTGCGGGACGTCTCCCTTTATAGCCGGGTAGGTGTACTTGCCCATCATGTCATAAATGGCCCTTACAATCTCTGTCATTTCCTGCAAGAACACACAAAACATAGTTCCTGAAGGACGACTTCCTATACCCGGGCGATGCTCAGGAGAATAAACACATCAAAACCAACTTTCCCCTTCAGTGAACTCACGTGACAGCTTGATAATGGTTGTGTAGGTTGAGTTAAAGGGTGAACAAATGAAGAAGTTAAATCAAAAACATTTTTATATGTCAAAACTCAGAAAGCATGAAGGCAAACAAACTTTGCTACTTGTGTTGACGAGTGTGACAAACCAGCTGTCTGAAAACACAAGCATTTCATCTGACCACTTTGTATGCAATGAATTTCAAGACTAGAAATAAAGGACAAATTCATAAATCAGAATTATGTTGTTCGTTTCAAGTGTCCTCTTTTACCCAACAGTGATCCTCAAGCTATTATTGCTTTGGTTAAAAACATCCAAAGACTATAATGAACATAGTTCCTGCATAGTGTAGCCCATATGTGTCAAACTCAAGGCCTGTGGGCCAAATGTGGCCCACCGCTGTATTTTAGTAGTATTTTAGTAGTCTTGTGAGAGTTTCAAAGATGTATTATTGTCTCAAAATAAGTGAATGCTGCATTCGCATGCATTGACCATAAACTACATTTCCTATAACACATTTTATTTATTTTACCCATAAAATGACAGCATCTCAACACTAGCTGGACAGGGTTCAAAAGTAGTCAGCAGCTGCATTTTTGCCAGCTATTTTTGCAATGGTCCAATCATACTGGAAAGTGGGAGTTTCCCTCTTACAAGTCTGGATAGATGGATGTCTAATTGACAACTTTTAAATTGTAGATTCAAACTGGGATATTCACTTCTGTGGGAATTCTCTGTCGGACAGTGGGAGGAACTCCGTCAACCCCAGTTCAGAATTCCAGATGGCAGCTGTAATTCGATTGATGTAACCGGAGGGAGTGAGTTCAGCTCAACACATTTTGTTTTTGTCCACTTTATATGGCTCAGTCCCAGTTTTTTCTTCATACCTTTTTCAACAACACACTATTTAATGTGTCTCTATTACATCCTTTAGCATCTGAATAAGCTGCAGTTGAAAACGACTGGTAACATTGTTATAGGTATCCAACCAAGATGGCGTACTTCTGGTAGGACCAGTTTCCAGTAGGCTCTAAAGGGTCCTATGTATTCAGCTTCTGTAGAGACAAGAGACTGAGCTGATTCTGTTAACGCCGTTTTGTGGCACCTCCGACTCACCTCTCTGTTTATGTATCCATCACAGTTAATGTCGTAAAGATGAAACGTCCACTCCAGCTTTTCTCTCAGCGTGCCCCTCAGCAGAATAGATAAGCCCATCACAAAGTCCTGTCAATGGGAACAGCGCTGAGTCAGCATAAAAACAAAAACATGCACAAGGAAAGATTAAAAGTCATTTTTACGTGATTTGTTTTTACCTTAAACTTAATAGAGCCGTTGTTTGTGGTGTCAAATGCGTTGAAAAGATAATGCGCGTACATGCTGGCGTCTGGAACAAGATTAACATGAACGAGTTAGGCTCTCCTGTTCAGAAAACACCTCAGAGACAGCAGGAAAACTGACATCTTTACCTCCATGGGGGAAGAATTGGGCATAAATATGCTTAAATGTCTCCTCGTTCACGACTCCACTGGGGCATTCCTGTGAAATAAAACACTTCATCAATTTTATTCTGCTTTTGTTGGAAGAAAACATTCCGGGGATGAAATCAGAACATTACACTCTTAAAGCCACGATAGAGGATCTGCAGCTCCTGCTTGGTGAAGTTGGTCTGCGCTTCCAGCTGCTCCAGCCCTTCTGGCCTGTGACACACCGTGGTCATCTCCAGCTCGTCATCTGTTTTATCTGCAGCAGAGGGAAAAGACAGAAAGATGTCCAATTTAGTCTCTTCCTTGTTTGTTGGAGGATGGAAGCTTGTAAAAAGCGGGACAACGGACAACTCTAAGCCTGAGGCTGGCACAAAACATCTAAAATCTGATTAGCCTGCAGAAAAAAAAAAAAACAAACGCTCACGGAGGTGAAGTGAAGCAGAAAAACAAAAGACAAGAAGGAGGATAAGGAGAGAAAACATGATTCAGGAAGAGCTGTGAGAAGAATGACAATAACCCTCCACACAGGAGCTGAAGCATTTTATTAATGGGAGGATGGTGCTGAGGAGATGGATGACGGTGGGTAATGATCTGAGGAGATGCTTCTGCTGTGGGTCTGAGTTTGTCTCTGTCACATGTCTTTGGATGCAGGTCAGAGCTTACTGCGGTGGGCAACTAACCACACATCAGTGAGTTCACAAACACCCACTAAGAGAGCAGCAGTTTTAAAGACATTAAAGGGACAGATCAGACCATTTGAAGTCGGGTTCTGTGAGAAGTTATCAACAATAAAAATATTTTTTGAATGAAGCAGATAAAAAGATTAGTTCCGACTGAATTGATGAGCTGATGGCTCGGTCTCTAAAGTTTCAAAGTGGTTCATTTATGGGATAAATCTTGTGCCAGCAGGAAATGAATTTGAATTGCTCAGGTTGAATCTGTAGGTGCATAATTTAAAATTGAATGCATTGGTTTGAAAATTAATTTTACTAATTTGAAACAAAATTTAATGGTTTGAAACTGAATTGAATGTTTTGTATCTGAATTAATTTGCTTTGAAATTGTATTTTGGTTTATTAAAAATCCAGTTTGACTACTTTCACTTTCAGTTCCCACAGTCACACATACTGGTCCTTGAGAGAGCCAGCCAGAGTAATCAAACACAGATCCACAGATTTACATTTCACTTTGGTGACGTGTAGGATGTTGGATCACATATTGATCAGATGCTGCTGCTGACTGATCCATGACGGGATGTAAACGTAACATTTTCTATAGGTAAAATTAATCAATAACTGTCTGTTTTTGTCACTTTTACGGTGGATGGCATCAACTCTGCAGAAAGGAAACTTCACCAAAGTTAAATCATAAATCTATCAATCTGTGTTTGATTACTCTGCCTGGCTTTCTCAAAGAACAGAATGTGTGACACAAAGATCTGAATTTTGGAACTGAATTTGAATTATGGAACTACAAGTGAAAGTAGTCAAACAGAAATTTTAATTAAAATACAATTTTAAAGCACATTAATTCAAATACAAAACTTTAAATTCAGTTTCAAATCATTAAATTCAGTTTCAATTTAGTGAAATTTATTTTCAAACCAATGCATTCAATTAAAAATTATGCACATTCAGATTCAATCTGAGCAATTCAAATTCAATTCCTGCTGGCACAAGATTTATCCCATAGTTCATTTAAAAACAGTAAAATCATCATGAATCTCCAGCAGGGCTACAGTTGGTTTTGCTGCTAATAGTGTGTGCATATAACTGGGATTCTATGTAAGCAATATAAAATTATTCAGCAATATAAAGGTTTATAAAATAGCATTTTGATGTAACATTTTGTATTTGTATAAAATCCAAATTATTTCTGCTGTTTGTTGTCTTTGATCCTCTACAGCATCTCTTACATCACCAAGCACATCTGTTCAACTCATCTGTGTCAATTCTAATTTGAGCTCACATCCTCACACACTAATTTAAACTCACCCTCTATCTTCCCCGGAGCTGCCATCCTGCGACCTCTTGTTGTCATGGAGATTGATGTGCAATGCAATTTGCACGTGTTTTTTATTAGCATGGTAGCCAAACTGCAAAGGTGTTCTTCAGTTTTTTTTTTTTTTTTCTTTTGTCATGTTGCTTTGATTTCCAGTGACTGAAACAGATGAGATGAGGGGTGTGAAAAGGAAACAGGCAGAGGTGTTGATAGAGGGTGGCTGTAGAACTGGGAGGAAAGAAAGTGGGCGGAGAGTGAGAAAAAACAGTGGAAGAGAACAAAAAAAAAATCAAATTGTATTGGTAAAACTAAGTTTTATTGCAGAATGAAACAGATATTTCAAGCCCAGAAAATAAAGTGATCTTCTTATGAGAATATACTCCTCAAGTTTTTCCAAATGCACTCAGATTCTACAGATGTTTAGCAGGAAGGAGGCTGCTTTGAACTGATGGCTCACACATAAAGCTTCATCAGCCCCTGCTGCGAGAGGAAGCGATACACGACGACATGATGGAGATAATCAGAGGTGGGTACGAGCTCTGTTATGTTGTCAGTGGTAACCCCTGCAGCTGCATCGGGACGTGTTCCTCCAGAGCGCCGCTGACATTTTCCAAGTCAGCATTTTGGTGCCAGTGTGGGGCAAACATGTGAAAACAGAGAAATGTTGTTGAGGTGGGGGGATGCAAATGTTGCTAGACTTATGCTACTAAAGTATGAATTGAAAAATAAAAAGTTTGATGCAAAGACCCCACAAAACACTGCATATCAGCTTCATATCAAACCAGTTTACAAAACAAGCCTGAGCAAATAAAGTTTAATTAGTTTTGAACTCTGCTACCTGAGCACCTGTCAATCACAAACAGCCTTTACCTTTGAGCAAAGCGATTTGTTCAGACTCTTGCAATTCATCATTAACTTTAGATGGTGGGATATTCACAGGGTGAGTCAAAAGTCACAGGACACCCTTTTGTTTCAGAAAGACAAGTGAGAAAAACACGTCTGAATGCCCCAGCAAGTAATAAGTGACGGGACCTATCTTTGAGGCTATATGTCCAGAACATGGCTGTTATATTGGATTAGGATCACATTTTAACTAGACCAACCCCTCTTACTTTTGTTTCCTGAACAAAAAGGTGACCTGTGACTTCTGACTCACCACGTATTCTGAAATTGCTCCACCATTCTCAGACACAGTTTTTTTGCAGACTGGTGAAGCTTTGCCCATTTTTAATTCTGAGAGATCCAGCTACTCTAATTCTAAAATTCTCTTTATATACCCAGCTTATCTACCTTTTACCAATTAACCTAATTAGCTGGAAAAAGGTCTTCAAGTTATGGAAACTGTTGAAGATCCATTAAATTGATATCAAACTTGAGCAAAAAAAAAATATTGTGATGGTATTACATATAAAACTTCTCATTTTACAAGTTTTTTTCTAAGAGTGAAAGTAGTCCTATGTGTGTCATCTCTTGACAAGAAAAAATAGTTCAGCAATAATAATTTTGAATTCTGACTGGATTGAAGAGCTGACAGCAAATCCAACTAGAAGACGAAAATTCCTGCTGCCTTTAAAGACAAAGCAAAAAAAAAAAAAAAAAATCACAGTGGCTTACACGAGTACTAATTAAAAGCCTTTATACGTGTTTTTTAAGATTCTTGGGCAAAATTTCCTCACAAGGGCAGTTGTCCTCTAAAGACAATCCACACCAAGATAGCAATACATGTGCACACACTTTAACTTTCTATCTTCCTTGACTTTATGTCAACTTCCATTCATTTTTCATTCATTTTTACAACCTAACCTCCCTCAGTACTTAGCTAATCCTAAAGCTAAACTCAACTCTGTAGAGTTAATATTTGAGTGGCAGCTGAGTTAAAAACAAATCAGAAGAAGTTCATCAGTGGGTACCACTCTGCAGTGCACAAACTCTTCTTGACCCAGTTTTGTCTCCATCTGTTTGAACTTAAGTTCAGTTGTTGCCATCAGTAGCAGCATGGTCATGCATTGATGGCGTCAGCAGAGAAAAGGAGACAGCAGGAGAATCTGGCACACACTCTTAAAACCTGTCAATCTAAAAGACCGGATTGCAAAAAATAGCGCTTTAAGGCTCTTAATGATTTTGCCCTTCCAAATAAGAACCTTTTTTAATTTATTTCCTCATCATGACACAGAAAGATTAAGACTGTGTATCCACTTTTCAGAATGCCCCTGTGCCTAACCCTGGGGTGAAACACCTGCTTTGAGTGAATTGGGGGTTAACAGGTGTGTAGAAGCTGAAGGGGTAATTCAGTCACTGGATCAGGTGTGTTGGAGCAGAGAAACAAGTAAAACATGCAGGATGGCCGACCCCTGGTCTAAACTGAACCAACTTTTTGAGAATAATAATAATAATAAAAAAAAGTGAAGATTTTCTTTCTTACTTGCTGACATTCTTGAGGTTAGTCTTTGTGATACATTTACTGTCAGGTGATCCTACACCCTGGCAGAAACCTTAACACTTCTTTTAAATGTTAGATAATAATAATTTGTTTTGCACAGTGACTCAATTGCTTTATACCTTTAGGAATTCTTTCAAAACTTTTTAGTTGCATAAAATAACCGTATCATGGTGGCCATGGGAAAGTTTTTTAAAGTTTCACTCTGACTGTCATCTGCATGTTTAGCTTGTCCAGGCAGACCAGATCCCACAGAGAGACCCCGCAGACAGATTTAATCTAGAATCTGTCTGGAGTCAATATACCAAACAAGCCATTTTCTGAGGGTTAAATCTTATCTCATGTGACTCTGCACAGTGAGCACAACAACCCACTTTTCACTGGACCACTTTATTGGAGAGAGAGAGAGAGAGAGAGAGAGAAAAGAGCAACAAGATGACCTGTTCTATTAAAAGGCTTGTAAAGAGCTCAATTAGCACACGAGATTTATTTATTTTTAAATAAACCCAAAGCACAGCCCTCTTCTTGTGTCAGCTGATAATTGTTGCTTTTTATTCCTTCAATCCCCATCTCCTGCTGCTATAAAACAAAAACTACAGCCTTCACCCAGATGGAGAACGTGTTTGCGCTCTCCTTTTATGTGCCTTTACAACCCGGTCTCCATGACAACTGGCTTCTCAAGCATAAGGCCAGAGAGAGGTATGATATGTGAGCTGCGTGTTAATTCTCGCCTGAACTCTGCCTGTTTTTCTTTTTTTTACACCCGCGCTGCGCTCGCTGACACGTCTGACTGGCAGGCACACAAAAACCTCAGAGTCTGGGGCTGCCATTTGAGGGGGGTGATTTTTCAAGGACATCCTGTAGTCTGTCATCAACACAGCACATGAGTTCACAAATCCTCATCAATATAAAGGATTAATTGTCCTAAAGAAAATCAGTTCTGCAGCCAGTTAGATACATACTTGTTTCTATTCAGCACTCTTGTATCCATCAGTGCAACTGGTTGCATGCTCAAGTGTTTTCTTTAAGAAAAAGCTTATTATGTGATAATTAACCTGCAACAACATCCTCAAGCGAAAGCATGAATGGACCCGTTTTATTATTATTATTAGTCTAAGCTGTCATCCTGAAGTGTGCAGGTCTCTGCTCCTCTCCATCTCCTCCTGTTGACATACCTCTCGAAGGTCTCCTCTGTTTGGTTTGCATGGTCAAAGTGCCCACCACTGCACCCATGACGTCCCCCGTGGAAACCAGCGACTCCAAAAAAAAAAAAAAAAAAAAAAAAAAAAAGGTTCCTCCGTTTGGCTCAAAGGACCGGTCGTCTCCTTCCTCTCAGAGGGCTTTTTGCCCCCTCTTCTGCCTCCCCCCTCTCCACTCACTTCACCAGGTTCCAGATCAGTCTCCGGGGACGGTTCTCTGCGAACTCTCCCGAATTTCTGATCCCCAAACCTCACACACACACACACACACACACACACACTCACTTACACACACACAAGCAAGCTGCTGCTGCCGCCGTTCTGCGCCACTCCCTCCACTCATCTGTCAGCCTTTCCCCCACTTTTTTTTTCATGCTGCCTGCGTCCTCATGCCCCCCGTGTTATTGCAGAGCCGTGCACTCACTGATATAACAGAGGTGGCCTTTTTTTCCCTTTGCCTTCAAATATTCATCTTTGATCAGTCTGCTTTGATTCTTTTATTTAAAATAAAAATAAAGACAGTTTTTTTTAATTAAAAACTGATCATTAAAATTCACACATAGATGTTAAATAAAGAGGAGCTCTCTGCCATTCATGGTTCTGTTCACTTGGGCTTCAGACCCCTCCAGCTGCATCAAAGTGAGTGGTGGGGGACATAACACTAAAACACATGTTAGAATGTTAGGTCTAAACTATTACTGTATCTGATCAATCCTCCAGGATGCTGTTTGCAGAGACACAGTAAAGGAGGCTGCCTCTGTGTTGTGTGAAGTGTGAGTAAAGGCATGGAAATGTGAAGGCCGTCTCCAATATGCTGCAGACAGGAAATAGAAAAGTCCCTACACTTTTTCTTTGTCAGCCTGTGTGTGGCTTGGTAAAAAATTCATGCGCTGCAGTTTTTTTTTTAACATGGTCTCAGTTCTTCGTGTTTTTTGATTTTTTTTCTTCCCCCCACACGCACTTGAGTTGAGTGGTAAGACAAAAATAGCTAAAATATGTAGAAGTAGTGCAGTAAGACTACTAAAAACTGTAGAAGTTGCATACAAATATTAAACATTTGAAAAAAAGCCAACAAATCTTTGGCACTTGTTTTTCTAATACTTTCAAAAAGTTGTGAAATAAGCAAGAAATCATAAATGGAGTTTTTCACAGCAAACATTTTAACCAGAAATAGTTGAAAAAAAGTGCAAGTGTATTGATGAAATTAACTTTTACTCATCTTTTGCAGAACAGCTGGTTTATAAAAGTGCAGAAAAATCGTAAAATTAATTCTTCAATTCAGTTGTGTCCCATGCAGCATTTTTACAACTTATACTCGTACAAAATGCCCCATTACTCTGAACGGTTACCAATACCAGTATCAGTACCAGGATGCTGTAAAGTTTCCATGTTTAAGAAATGTATACAATTTGATAGAAAATCTTGCTGTTTCTCTTTAAAAGTTTTGTAACAGGTTAATATAATTGATTGATTGATCCATTCAGAGGGTATAAGTAAGGAAACCTTATTCTAAATAAAATAAATGTATATATTGAGGTAGGTACTGATACTGAAGTATTTTTACTCATACTCAGTTTCATAAAAACTGGTACACTGTGAGTTCAAATACAAGTCTAGCATTCTATGAAGGATTGTTTATCATCTGCTGCCACTGCCAGAATTATATTTTTTTTGTTAAGATCATCCAATGTTGTGAAATGCTGTAGTTGTGGCTGTTTTGGCCAAACTTTGAAAACAACATTGTGCTCAGTCTCATGAGATATCACGCTCAGAGTGTATCTGTAAAATGGACTGAGTTACAGACGCTTACTGTATGTGTTCACTAATTTCATTTAGCTGAAGTGGTCACCTTGAATCGGATTAACTCCCAAAGTTTATCAGTGGTAGATGAACTTTCAGTTTCAGTTTCCTGAAAGTTTCATTAAAATCTGTATAGTAGTTGATTTTCTTGCAAACAGTCAAACAGGCTTAACTCCAGAGGACTGAATGATATGGCTGAAAAACATTTCAGTGCCTCATATCAGTCAGTAATAATTATTGATTAGTGTTTTTTTTAATCTATTTGAAATAAGGACCAGAGGAAAAAAGGCTAATTCCTACCAAACTGGTGACTTGATCTTTCCTTTTTTATTCACAATTTCCTCTCAAGCTGTTGCATCATTTTCTCCTTAGTTTTTATTTTGAAGCAGTAATGAGGCACGGTGGTGAAACACGAAACTGCTGCACATGTTACGCAACAGGTTGTTGCTAGCTTAGCGAAGAGTGAAAGTTAGTTGACATCCCCCAGAATTATGTCATGAGGAAACTATCATCATTTTATCAGACATATTTTCTATTGATATTGATCATGTCTATTACAACATCTGTTAGGTTAAATGATTCATAAGCATTTTGTGCAACAATGTTTTGTTTTACTCTCTTTCTCATCAAAACATCTGCAGTGAAAACCGCCCGAGCCATGTGCTCATCACGTGACGATCGCTCAGGTGGAGCAGAGGTTTGACCTGAACCTGCGCTGATGAATTAAACATTAAATCATTTATAATTCAGATGTATTTTCATCCCTTTCACCGGATCCGCTATATTTACCTGAATCCTTTTTTTTGTTAATGCATTTGTCTCCAATCAAAGGTTTGCACTCAAAAATGGAAAAGCCTATATAAATTCAGTCTTAATCCTTCATATTATTTACCAGCTGCAGCTAACTGCAGGAATTTCCCTGACTTTTCAATCAAATATTTATTGTTCGTTCTAAGGGTGAAGAAAAGATGGCGCCTATGCAGTGAAAGTAATATAATGGATGTTTAAACAACATTTCCCATCATTCCTTGCATTCCGAACAGAACTGATGCACCAACACTCGAACATTCCCAGATGGGGATTTAAGAATCCGGATTATCAATCTAAACTTTTATCTCCCTGACAGCTGTTTGCCATCTGGATGAGCCTTTCTGCAACACGTCATGCTGCAGAGTGACACGCAGCGATGGCATCGCACTACACTCTGAAGTTTTCATTATTTTTTAATAATAACAATAAGTAATTTGTGAGTTCCACACACATTTTCAAAGTTTGATCGAAAGGACTATAATTCTATCATTTCATTTAAAACTCAAGCTGTTGAAGCAGCAAACATTCCTTTAACGAATACTCAATATTTAATTAGTACTTGTATTTTTACTTCAATTTGTCTGTTTATCCTTCTAATCCAAAAGTAACAGTAAAGTTTTAACACAATAATTAAACATTTAGCAAAGTACTTTATTTGTTTTTTAAAATAAACTTTTCTTTAGATGATACTTACTTATGAATCAATTTGAGTGAAAATAACTACTATTTGTTAGTCTGAACTGTGTGTTACTGAGATGGATTCACTGAGTCATCCGGAGCTTTGAATTCCGCTTGAAATTAATTGAATTGAAGGAACTCAGAAGGTATTGAATTATATTTTGTGAGAATTTGGGAAATTTGGAGTAAAGATTTGACTGTCTTTGATAATTTATTTAAGTGTTACAGTGGATAGATTTTATTCTAACTGAGCAGACAGTAATGGAAGTCTGAACACAAGTGGCCAATAAACAACAGCCTTTTTGTAATTTTGAAGTGTTGCTTATTTACCAACAGATGGCAGCAAAATCCTAAAAATCCAGCTTAACCAGCAACATATTTTACTCCGTAATACATACAGAATTAACACAAATCTCCACAGCACAGCAGCTTGTGAATGTGTCAGCAGAACATAAAAATAGTGTCCTGTAAAACACACAAGCCATTCATCAGCATTCTCTGCTTGCATCAACTTCTCCTGAATCGATATTGTGAGTAGTAAAACATAGTTGCAGGAATGAATTAAAGTAGAGACTGAAACAGAGAAAGAGAGAGAGAAGAGGCAGCAGCAAAAGATAAAAATAAATCGTAGGAAAGGGCGGTTACATAAAAGTACGTAGCGAGGTGATGTAAAAAATTAAAAGCAGAGACACACACTGTCAGCTCCGATCCAGCCACAAGAAAAGAGGAGGAGGAGGAGGAACGGTGGGTTATCCTGACAAAGTTTTAGTCAACAAACATGAGTTGGTGTTACACGTCTGACACAAACTACCTTGGTGGGTGCGGCCAGATGACTGTTGTTCCAACGTTATGCATGCAGAAGACTCCAGCATGAAGCCTGAAGCCTAGTTTATAGTTGAAAAAAGCCTAGTTTATAGTTGAAGAAGCGCCCCCTGCGCTTGGGGGCGTGCGGACAAAATGACGTAATTTCAAGTCCCCG
>JAUBOC010000030.1:3779415-3791391 GCA_032275365.1 Anablepsoides cearensis | reverse complement strand
GTCTGAAGCCATTCTATGGGCCTGCTAAACGCTAATAACGTCCATTTAATGGACTGATAACATCCGAACCGGCTGGAAGTGAGAAGTATATTCCTAATGTAAAGTATTTTTTTAATTGCCAGTGTTTACATAATTAAAAGTAACATGAATCAGTAAGACTCAAGTCAAACAATAGGCTAACAGCAACAGATTAAATTCCTTATTCTGGATTAGAAAATCAAGATTTACAGTTTATGCTTCTGACTAAAGGTCCAACATACTAGTTTTGCTTTTTGCACAATGCTTCTCTATATAAAGTTGTTTTTAATCCTAATCTAATTTGCAGGACTAATGAGAGCAGCTAATTCTTTTACAAGTTATTACACAGATTTTCTTATTTAAGAAAGGTTTAATGGCCTTGGGTTTACACATTTTGACTTAGCTTAGGCAGAATTCATGTGTAACCTCTAAAAACACCAACAACAACAGAGGATGTGAATCCTACATGAAAGGGAACTTCAGGGCAGAACTCTAACATGTTTACATCCCATTCTTTCAGCTGCTGTTTTACACAATGCCTCACTTTTGTGATTTAGTCCTCATAAAGTTAAACAACTTCCTCAGTGCCATACTGCTTCTCCTATGGTTTGTTTACCCCAATGGCTGTTTATCTTTCTCACACAACGTAAAAACAGAATTCCTAAAAAAGTCAAACGGTTCTAATCACAACCGTTTTGTGATCATCAACACGTCCTGCGCTTCTTCTTACAGGCCAACGAGATTTGTTCCCTTTTTTCTGAAGCACTGTCACTTTATTGTACGTAACTCTTGCCTTACTGTCAAAACATCACCAACATATATACAATACATTATTTACTGTCCGCTCATTGCCAAGAGCTAACTGATATAGGTTATTTACAAGATTTTTTCTGTATTTGCTCACCAGTAGCAGGGTTACAACATGAGCTCGTATCAACCATCGTAAAACATTCAGTCCCAGAGGTCACGTAAATTCAAACTGTTTATTAAAATAGTTTGGCAAAAAAGATACAATCTAAAATATCTGACCACTTAATTTTAGAAATAATGCCAAAGCCTGCTTTACTTATGTAACTTGTTTTATTTTATATATTTTCTGTTTTTTGCATGTTAAAAACACTTTTTTTTCAGTCTTTTTACTACTTCTCTAACAGGTGTTACTGATCCACAAAGGCATTTTGTTTTCTTTTGTGTGCTTTCTCACATTCCCAGCTGTCCTCAACTTTAGCGGCACTGAAATAACACTGATGTATGAAACTCCCACCGTTTATGGCTTATTTAATTAGAAACAAGCTAAACCAATTTCACAGTAACAGCTAATTCAATTTGATGATGTCAAACTGGGCTGTCAGAGCATCAGTCACTGCAGGAGTCCTTCATCCTTGAATAGAAAACAACTATAAAGGATTTAGATTTAAAATTCAGAAACTAGTAAAACTCACTGAAGCGGTTAGAAAATCTTAATGATTTTAAGGCCATGATAACTGATGATAATACAAATAATAAAGTATGTTATTCTTGAGAGATTATATTCTTTAATCACATTAACATAACTCAATGTAATGGCTTCTACTGGTTTCATAATGCTCTTTAATGAATGCTGCATTTGAACGTTTTGATGAAACTAGTGATGAAACCCTGGGTCTTTACTACAATGTTTGCACAATACTGAAAAAAAGACAAAAGCAATATTCAGTAGGAGGTAAAAGATAAGATATCAGCACCACGAGGCTTATGACGCATGCTTAACAAACTCATTCATGCTTTATTTATACAGTATATCAAAGTTTTAGTCGTCAGACAAGCAAAAACATTTAAAAGAGGGACAGGTTTACTTAGAATAAATCTTTTGTTCAGTGACACTGGTTCCTGTTTTGGTTAAAGGGTTTTCCTAGTAGAACTTAATCCTGGTCTTAACAAATTTGATAATAATATCAGGTAACAGCAGTAAGAGTGATAAGGTCAGGGGATACGTATTAATGATATTTACATTTTAGCAGAGGAAATTATTGTCAAACGCTTCTATCAATTCACTTCAGTTAACTTGATAACACCTGCAGTAATAACAATTTAAATCATCAGGACTTTTCACACAAAAATCAAACAAACTAAATTCAAGTCCACTTAAAACTATAACCCAGGTTACAGATTATGAAAATTTAATACATTACCTTACATTACATAACAAATTTATATTGTTTCAAGGGCATTGTTCAAAGTTTTCCTATAAAATATGATTAGAACATTGAAGATTGTGATCTTATAATACCTGATGATGTCCATTATAAAAGGTATAAAAGTTTTTTGCAGCAAATATTTAGTGAATATAAACTAGTCCACATTGGGTATACACAGTGCATACACACTACTGTATATTCATAATTGTTTCAAAGTGGTTAGTATTGGAAGCTGACAACAAAATAGAACCCAGATTTTCTCAAGGGCTTGAGAAATTGCAATTTAATAAATAAAATGTTCAAAACAAAAAGGCTGGCGAGGCAGTAAAATGACAAAGATCACAAATTCCATAAAACACACGACAGAGACCCTGGACAAAGCAGAGAACCACAACGCAAGACAACACATGAAGTGGGAAAAGGAAGATTTAAAGGCAGAGGCAGATGATGTTAGTGGTGACAGGTGAGACCAATGATTACAGGGAACAGGTGTGAGTTGGAAGGGCCAGACTGAAGAGCCAAACTGACGGAGGGAAGTTACTGAGAAATGGCTGAAAACACAGAAAAGGCTAAACACACATGACCTCAAGAGCAATGAAGTGTCAAAAAAAAAACAAAAAAAAACACAAGATGCAACATGAGGCAAAGGGTGTATTCACAGCAGGAAAGTCCTTTGGTCCACTTCTTTGGTTTGGATAAAAAGTGGACTTTGCTTGCAGCAACCCAAAGGAGTTATTTGGTCTGCATCAGGGTTCACAAGTGTATTCACACCTACTGTACATAAAAGGTCCAGACCAATGGGGGACACAAACTCTGGTCCGTTTAAAGCAGACCACATGTCTCCACTGTGATTACACCCAAACACAAAGCACAAAGGAAACACAGAAAACTCAGAATCTTGACAATTAGTTGAAAAAATATTTAACTTTTTTTCTGTTGTGCATCAGGTTTATTATTCTAAAGGAGCTTATTTTTCAGCTATAGGAGAAATAAGTAGATTTTCTCTAAGGATAGATGCTGCTTGTTTACATTGTAGCTGGGACTTTTTCAAAATACCAAAAGAGCCTGGATTTACGGGCATAAAGGGTCAAAGAAGATTTAAGGTTAAAATGTAAAAACAGTATGCTTGCTGACTTGTCACACATTAGTAATACATGTAACATATCACTAAGGTACCACAAATGTCCTTAGATCATTTTCTAGCTCCTTTTATGTTATTTTGATCTGCTTATAAAACCAAGCCTTATTTCTAAGAGTCCACACAGTATGTGTTGTATGTTCTACTTGTATCTGTTCCACAGACACACTCAGACCATATGCTGTACTGACATGAAATATGTGACTCACTACATAGCATCTCTAATATGTGATGCTGTCACTTTAAGCCATAAACAGCAGTGGCTCATAGTGCTTGAAAAAACCATTAACATTGCTGTGTAGCACATCTGCAAATTGATCTCTACGAGACACACAAAAGGTATTAATCTACTGTAATAAAACAATATTATGGTTTATTTCAACACATTTGCACAACACGCCATGGGTTTAAAGATTTGCTGCAACAAAAGTGGGTTTAAGAAGCATTTGGGTCATAAATGTCAGGATTGCGTCAGGAGATGAATGACATTATTTAAATCTGGCAGATTATTGCCTAAGTGTTTGTTATACTGACATTTAATTATATAAAACAGTTGCTGGCATCTTTTCATTTATGTGAACCTTAATTTGTTCAGTGAGTTAAATAAACTGCCCCACATCATTGTTTTATCATTGATCATTGATTGTGCAAGAGCTTTGTTCAATAATTTAGATGTTGGAAACAACCTTGTTTGCAAACTATCATGTCATGATCCTCATCTACAGCTGATTAACCTTTGGAGTCAACCCAAAAAAAGATGGCCGCCTCTGTTAATCATCATTAGACAACACAATAATAACTACAGTGTAATTACATTTACAGATAATAAGCTAAATTTCAGTAGCAAACTAAACACATCTGAGACCTAAGAGATTTTTAAAGTCATTCTAAATATTCAACAGTTATTCTATTCTAAAAGTCTGGTGTGAAAATCAAAACTAAACCACAGATCTATATGTTCACACTGTTAATGCTTAATCAAAGAAAATGTGACATGAATAAATCACCATGCAACATATTCTAAATAAGCTTTTCTCAAATCCACAAAATTTAGTTTTCATACTCATTTGTAACAAGACATCTAAATTTTGAAACTTTTTATTTTAATTCATTTTATTAATGGGTTTTTTCAACTCAGTCTTGTTGTTTTTTTATCTTGTTTAGAACAGAACAGTTCTATAAAACAATGAGAAATCTCTCACCTTATGTAGTTTATCTAGAATCTGTCCTTCTTTCCAAACCCTGAACACTCTCTGGTTCTTCAGTGCTGCAGAAGTCAACATTTACGTCTCACTCCCTCTGCTCCTTGTCTCCACCCCTCTCTCCTCCTGCTTTTTTTTTACTCATAAACATGAGAGACATGGGTAAATTTACTTTGTATTGCTTTTGTTTGGCTTTTGGACGAGTTTCTGTGGTTAAATTGATCACATCACGTTTAGCTTATGTGTCTATTTTCTGGAGAAGGGGGACCACATAGAATACAAATGATGTATTGTGACTTTAGCAGAAAGTCAAAACAAGACAAGATTAAATATAAATTATGAAAAATGCTAAATAGAAGAAAAATAATTAGATAAATAAAAAATCATAATACAAACAGCACAAAACAAGGAGAAACCTGTACAACTTTGAGAAATACAAATACAAATACCCTTTTTGCCCACACCCCTTTTCCATTGTGGCCATCAAAGTTAAGGGTACTGTAAACTCAAATGCCAAAAACGTAACTATAAACCAACAAAAGATTATAGACAAGAAGATTGGTATTGATTCGTTATACAATTTAAATGACATTTCCTCAAACGATTATGCACACAATGATGTCATCGGGGATAAAAAGCCCAAAACCAGACAAAAGACCAAAAATATTTTAATATTTTTCTTTTTCTTTTTCATGCACCTTAGGATCCGCTTATTCAGAAAACAAAAATAGTTATTTCTCCACAGAGAGAGTTTTTGACCACACTTCTACTCACTGTGAGAACAGTTCAGAATTTCAGATTACTTCACTATGTAAAAAGAAAATATCATGAATGTGATGTCAAATGATATGTAGTGAAATGGTCTCTCACTTAGATGTGCTTTAGTTCTTGTGTATCATACCACTCAAGGCCCACGGGCCAAAATGTGGCCCATTAGAGCTTCAAAGGTAAAAATGACCATGAAAAAAATATGACAAACAAAATGATCCAAACAAATTTAAAGCAACTTCAAAATTAAGGCCTACCATTTGCAAGGAAACTATAGATGCAGCTTGCAGAACAATAGGCAGTTATTCTTGACAAAATCATCAAATAAAGCTACACTTTATCTGAAACATTTAGTGTCTGATCAAAGTCAAATAACCATTTTTACAAGTTAACGGTTAAAAAGAAGTTTGCAGAACTTTGACAGCAGTGCAGATTAAACAATAACACAAGTCGCGCAGATCTACAGTTCTGCTGCTGCAGAAAGTCCTAATTCCTCTGAATCTGCACTGCAGTCCCACATGCAGCAAACATGTGAACATGTGCACATAAATAGCGTGTAAATCAATCTGAGAGGAAGCCGTAAATGCTTTACATTTTATGGAAGGTGAAATTCAAAAGCACGAGAATAGCAAGTGGTGGTGTTTGTTCAAGAAGAAATGACACTGTTGTGTGCTTCATAAAACATGTTGTGTCAATGAGGAGAACATAAACAACCATTTTAAACAGAAAACTGCCTTTACAATGATGTCTAATTAAAGCAGAGACTGTTCACTAAAAGCTATTCAAAATATTATATTTAAAAGTACACTTAACTGTTTTTAGATAAGGTTATTAAAGTCTATAATTGATTAGAAAAAAATACCTTACAGATATGATTAAATTTGAACAAAACAAACTTAAAAAAAAAAATCTTAATTCTCAATATAAAACTTGAAAAGCTCTATGCTGCCACCTGCTGGTAATGAGTAGGTACTAATACAAGACCTGAAAACTCAACATAACTATGTATGTATTTCTAGAAGTAGTTACTGAACAAAAAAAAATTATATATATATATTTATACTGTAATTTCAAATAAATAAATAAATAAATAAATAAATAAATAAATATTGTAGTACATTTAAGAACATTTAGATTTTTTTATGATTTTTTGCAAAACAACTCAAAACAAACAAAAACACATTTTATGCTTGAATTATTGAATAAAGGGTTTATCTGGGAATTGAATTGTTAAATTAACAACAACAAAAAATCAGTAAGGTAACAGTGAGTGGTTCCTTTTCCTTCAATGCCTCATCAGCACAGCAATTATTTAAATTTTCTTTATGTATTTTTTACTTTGTTTTTTTTCCCCCTATATTCACTTTTTTTGGTGCAAATAGTACATCAAGTTAAAAAAAAAAAACAGAAAGGCAATTTAATATTAAAAACACCAGAGTGAGAAAGAGGAAGTTAAAAACATAGTTTTTATTCTTTATAAAGTCAGTTGGTTGTTGGTTGGTCGTGGCAGCCATCTTGAATATGATTGAATCTACAGGTTATCAAATGTGGTTGACAAAAAATGACAAGTATATCAACATTTTACATTGTTCTTACTTTGCTGCTGTACATTAAAATATGCAGTTCTTTACACGTTTCACTATAATTCATATTTTCATGTTTGAGTAAAGAATACTGTATATAAAATTTTGATTGCGTGTGTGTGTGTGTGTGTGTGTGTATGTGTGTGTGTGTGTGTGTGTAAAGTCAATACTTGATGCTGTTGGTCAAAATGTTTAAGTTCTGTATCTAAAGATCATGACATTTTGTGTCCCAAATCAAAACATAAAGGTAAAAACCTAAAGTTTGAAGATGTGCTTATTTGAAGGGGTAATATGGAGATGAATAACTTTTATGTGTTAAAAAAATCCTCATCATCAATCACACCAGAGTGCTAATGAGATGTCAGTGAGCCTGCAGTGATGATTCTGACTAACAAGCTTTTTCCTCACTATTGCTTTGCACTGATGTGCTTCCAGACTCCAGCTTTCTTCTATCATCAAAGAGTCTGTCGTTTTAATAATCCTCTATCATTAGAAAACCATAAAAAACAACACAGAGCAAGAAAAAGTCCATCTAATCTCCCCTCAAACTTTTCCAAAGTCCCATAGATTCATTAATTAAGTATAAAATACAATGTTTTTATTGTTTTATTGTTGCATTTCCATTTATTTTTGAATCCTAAATATTTTAGCAATATGGAATAACTATATAGTATTTTTTTTATTAAAAAAAAACATCTGCAGTTACCATTTATTATTACTATTAATGTATCACCTCTGACTAATGCCAACATTCTGATCTTTTCGTCATTAAAATAAGACTAAATGTCTCATATATATTTTTTTAGAATCTTGACTAATAAACTATAATCACCCGATACTTGTGTTATTAAGGGATCATTTAGTTTTAAGGAACTGAGTGAAATCAGATTCATGGTATCGAATCAGCAGCTGTTTAAACATCCATTCTGTTCTTTCATGACCTTTTGTGAATATTTTAAAGAGAGACATATATATTTTTTTAAATATCCGGATACTCTATCTGTATCTGTATAATAGGATTATTAATAATAATAACAGGATTTAATCTAATTTTGGTGGAATGCTGTGTGCTCACCTCCTCCTTGCGGTTGCAGTGTAAAAGCTCTCATTGGTTAGAATGAGTTTATACTGCAGAGTTGACACAGTTTAAATTGGGGGTGATTTTCTTCAAGGATAAAAGAAATAGCTTTTGTCAGTACACTGGGTTCTAACACATGACACAAGATCTTTATTCAACATGTTGCCGTTTGCTATTAGGAGTATTCTCTGATCTGACTTTAGGAAACACAAAATGGCTAGACCTAAGCCAAATTTACAAACATTAGGCTAGAAATTGATGCGGCAGCTGAGAATCACTCACATCTCATACTTGACTAAGACCCTACAGTCCTCGCTGCAACAGGTGATATCCATTTATTTAAGATACACTACAACTTTATTATTTTTATGTGTTTTATTTGAGATTTGTCAGCCCAATGAGTTGCCATCATAGTAAAATAAAAGGTGCAAATATTTTTTATGTTTTATATTTAAAGGACACAATTTGAAAGACACCAGCTGACTTCTCTTGCAACCTTTGTTTGACGTTAGAAAAATAAATTGGTTCTGCAGGATTATTGAAGCCCGATCCCCTGTGTGGATATTCAGCTCTCCTCCTTCCTCTGTTATTTGGCCGTCATATTACATTACCATCGCGGGGGAGTCCGTGTTTCACTTCTCTGTGGATTTCTGATCCTCTAAAGCTCCACTGAAGGATAGACAACCCTGAGAGGAGGAGTGAAAGTAAACCCTAATATACCCCCCCCCCCCCCCTTCCACACACTCCTCGAGGACCACTGCCTCTGACTCCCCATGTCACAGTGACTCATCAGCTCACCCTGTGATTTAAACCAGCAGCAATGTTTCTATATTTAGAGAAGAGAAGGGCAGCATCAGGGATGTTTGTGTTTTTAGACAAAAACAAAAGATTAGATATCCGGCTGATATTAAGTGGAAAATAAAACTGACATGGGAACAGGCATACAGCCAACTTGTAAAAGTAACCATATTTAAATAAATACATTTATTCAAGTATCCCCCCCCCATCCCAACAGCTATTTGTTTTGAGGTCAGAGTTGAAAGCAGCAACCAGCTGAAGCATGCTTAAATGTAAACACTAATGCTGGGTGTCTCCAACATCACATTTAATATGAACACATTACGCTTCCAGTATAATCAAATTCATGCTCTTTCTACTTTCCTCGTGCATTATTCAATAACTTGTGATTTAGTTTATTATAGACTGAGTCATTATGTATTTCAGAAAATATTTAAATATTGTTCATCCACAAAGGATTAGCTTTGGGAGTCAATCAATTCAAGATGGCCACTGAAACTAATTAATTTCAGGAAGCACAAAAATCCCAATACTGCTATCAAATTTTACTTAAAATGAGCTCTAATTTAAGGTGGTAGTAGGTGAGAATCATTCCCAATGTCCCAATCTGATCATCAACTTATATCACACGAAAATATTATTTACAAGACTTGACCAAAACAGAGATAATTTTGCCTTTTATTCATAAGAATGGCATGAAAGATAGTGAGTGACACATGTCCCTTTAAATTTGAAATCTGAGTCAGTCAGAACCTTCATTTTCTGCCTCGTTTTCAAATGGAACAAGTCAATTTAAGACGCTGATGAGACTGAAAATACTGTTTTTGTTTTGGTTGTATAAGAGTGAAGCTCATCACAACAGAAAACACAAAGTATTTCCTAATGTTTTTATTAGATCATTTCAGCCTTCAGGCCCACAGGCAGAGGCCGATTCTTTCAAATTATTCTATTTGTTTTAAAGCAAGTTTTTTCTGGCTCATACAAAGATGAACATACAGTACATGCTAAAGTCCTGAAACATTTCAGCACTTTCAGGGCCTTGGACAGTTCCTTCAGTACTTCACACTGTCTAAAGCAGTGATTCCCAACCAGGGGTACGTGAGCATATTACAGGGGGTACGTGGAAAGATTTCCCAAGAGAGTAAAAAAATAATAATAATAAAAATAGGACTGAGATTTTTAGGGCCCTATGATTTCCGCAACACAGAAATTGCAGTCGGAATCATGGAATTGACACAAAATGAAATCCAGTATAAAACATGAAATCTCACAAAATTTGCTCATTTGGGCAATTATCTGACGTATTTTCGACAATACAACATACTGTATTTTGGATGCTGTTGTTTTCTGCACCTGCCATTACCTGGTTTATTTATTTCAGATTTAGATTTATTTTGGTAAATTTACACAAGAAAAAGAAAACAAAATGAAACAATTTTACAAATACAAATCAATAAAATGAAAAAATAAAAATAAAATAAAATGCCTGAGAATTAAATGTTCTAGGGGGTTAAATACATATTTTTAAATTTAATCATCAGTATAATATAGTTTTGGAGAATCATCATTATGTTTGACTGAAGGGGTACTAGCGGTACGACAGAATGACTCAACATACACAAATCTGCAAAGGTTGGGAACCACTGTGCTAGAGGGTTGAGAAATATCTGAGTTGAAAAAGCTAGTATTTTTGGCATTTTGGAGAGGAGATAAGATCTAAAGCTCCTTACAATGATCCTGAAAGCACATTTATTTTGGTTGGTGTTGTTATCTACAGATGTTTTTTAATTTTATGTGGCACCAAGTGTAAAATAAAATGTAAAAATTCAACATATTGTCCTCTTTTGAACTCTGGTATGTCACCCATAATGTTGTATGTGTTGCAATATTTTGAGCAAAACTGTGCTCTTACCCTGCTAATTGAACCTTCACACTCTGCTCTTACTGGTGCAATGTGCAGTTAATGAAGTCTGACCACCAGGCTAGTTTAATTTAGCCATAAAACCTCCCACAGTAAAATGACAGGTGTTTCTGTTTCACCGCTGTACCTCAATGCTGCTAACTCTGCTGAAGATGGCATTTAATTTAAAATTGAATGTGTTAACTAAAAACAATATAGATGGTACCTGTGGAAGTTTGATATCTTGTAGGGAAGCATTAGCAGCATTAGCAGCATAAGCAGTGTTGATCAATGTCAATTTCAATGGAAATGTGTAAATTACATTTTTTAACATTTTATTTTTCACTAGGCGCCCCATATTTTTTCACCTCTTTAGAATTTTTGATGTGATGCATGTCATTAATATGTTTTACATGCATCATATCAAATCATGATTGGACTGAGTTTGCAGCATTTTTTACCTGCAGATGTTTTGTATTTGTAGTTGTTTTGCTATTTGCAGCATTTGTCCTTTGCTTTCTTTTTCTTAGTCCGTTTTTGTGTTTGTCTGTTTTATAAGGTTGCAGCATATTTTTTTGCAGCTTTTTGTCTGTTGCATTTTTTATTTGTTTGTGTGTTTCGAGATTGCAACTTGTGACGTGTTTGCACCTGTTGGCTGACGTAGAGATGCCTTACAGTGCATGCATTTATTGGATTCGAGTCATGTCTTGATACAGAAAGAGCAAGAAAAGAAGCTGTCAACAGCTAACTCAGGCAGGCGATAACATCTCCCACAGTCCTAAACCATATGTTTATTTTTCCATTGAAGCATAAAATAAATCAAGTGTTTTGGGGTTTAGCTGCAGTTTTTCTGACAGACGAGAACAGAGGCTGAACTCTGTACAGAAAGACTAAAATGTCTTAAGAAAAACAATAAATCCACACAGATATCTTAACATAATTATGTAGGGGAGCTATTTTCTTCAAACATACACCATTAGTTTATCGTGTTCAGTTTTCCATTAAATCCTTTGTAATTTAATTTACATCTATTCATTTTAAAACCCTACTTTAACGTTTGACGACACTTCTGCAATTTTCTAATTGTGATCTTTACTTGGTTTGTCATCCATGGCTTGTTGTATGAAGCCCTGAGGGAAAACAGACATCCAGTAAAGTAGGAAATCTTCTCCAAAGTGTCATTTATTTTTTACATCAATGTTCTCGATGTAAAATTGTGCTTTTTCATGACTCCATGGTTTGATACAGTTGTGGTCAAAAGTTTACATACACTTGTAAAGAAACATAATGTTATGGCTGTCTTGAGTTTTCAAT